>JANHMN010000011.1:52117325-52180535 GCA_030674055.1 Rhabdomys pumilio | reverse complement strand
ATCTATCTATCTATCTATCTATCTATCTATCTATCTATCTATCTATCATCTATCTATCTATCTATCTCTATCTCTCAATGTATGTGTGAGAGACTCTGTCTCTGTCTCTATTTTCTCTTATTTTATGTACATTGGTGTTTTGCCTTCATGTATGTATATACACAACTTGAGAGCCTGGTACAAGCAAAGGATTGAATAGGGGGCATCATTGGTAAACATGATTCATTAAATTTTACTTCAACACAATCATTTTTTAGAACAGTATAAGTTAGTGTCTAAGCCATGAAGAATCTCAAAATTCTCATCAGTTTCTAGCATTGGTACAATGTTAATATAATAGCTATGTCTAAATCTCTATTTGCAAACTTGAGATAATATTTTAAAATTTTAATGTGTGATCTAGAGTACTCCAAGGAATGTATAACTTCGTGTTCAACTATTATTGCAGGGCGTTTTTTTTTTTTGCCACAAGGCAAAAGTAATCTCTAGACCATTTCTAAAGTTCCAAGAGTAAAAAAGAGCAAAAGATATCTTAGGCTCTCTCGTGTGATATATATTTCACTTCTCAAGAAGTTTGTTTCCTTTCAATACGTCCTATATTATATTTAAAGTTTAATTATTTAGCCTTTTTATTAGAACATCTTAGAAGTGTTAATTAATATTCAGATTATAAGGTTTCCTTATTTCAAAAATAATTTACATTTCCTTTGATCTTCTTTCTTCATCCCCCATCCCCTCTCATATCTATCTGTACCCAACAAAATTTTGCAAAATGTGTGCTCCTGTTTACTTAAATATCAAAGAAATAGAAAGTAATTTATATTTGATATTAGTTAAATGGGGCCTTCAAACACAGGAGCACTGAGTCTTTGTATCCCAGAACAAAACCTTTGGTGGGTGGCAGGGGTTGAATAATTTCTGTTCCTGGACGATTACATGTATTGTTGAAGAATGGGTTCTCTTTCCTCAGTGTCGATATGTATCATGTACTTTACCTCAGGATTAAATGGTGTAGTTAAACGCTGATCCTCTTGTCAGTACGTATTTTAAGCATATCAAGCATTGTGACTATGCAGCAGAGACATTTTGTGCTCACTAAATATTCCCTGTTCTCTTTAACCTTCCCAGGCTCTGTTGCAGTTAAATTTGAAAACTCTGACCAGAAAAGACAGAGACTTGGATAGCACATGTCACTTCTTGGCTAAAGCATTTAAGAGCTTGTGTCTTCTGTCTTTCTGTCTCACTTCCATGGTGTCCTTGAAGGCCACTTGTTCCAGATGCTGTCACTAGCAGACAGAATTAGACTTCCCAAACAACATCAATCTTTATGTGTGAGGGAAATGAACCTGTGTTGCAATAAGCAGTTAATATTTTTCCTTAGAAGGCAGAACTAATTATCTTAATACCAAATGTCAACAACACAAACAATAAACAAATTAATAAAATTTGTTCATAAATAAAAAAATCTGACCTCTACCCACTTTTTCCTTGCTTGACCTAAAAGAAAAACATAAATAAGGCAAAGTTAGTAGAATTATGAAACTTTTTCTCATTTAGTTTTATTAATTTTTCTTTAAATAGTTATTTCCAATTTCCCTAAGGTCAAAAATATACATTTCAAATATTTATAAATACTATTCAAGAAAAAAATAAGTTATGTATGTAAGATGCACCCAAATATTGCACAGGAAATTATTAACAACACTAGCATAGTATCACAAAAATGTTATTGGAAATTTGTAGATAGAGAAATATACCAATGTATTCTGTGTAAATGCCATTAGGATGAATTAAACTTACACATTTATAATTGATTTCCATACGTATCTACACTTTAAACTTAATTATCATTGTTAATGTCATGGGAGTATTCTTTATAAACTAGACACAAAACACAAAGAAAATACAAACAGAGTTAGAGTGACAGAAGTATCCTATTTAGTAAGAAATAGAGCTATTTCATTTCCTCAAGTGAAAGATATTTCCAATCTCTCAATATTTAAAAAGTAAATTACTGTGTAATAATTAAATTTGATTTGTTGTTTATAATAATTCATAAAGTTAAAACTGAAGGAAATAATTTTATATAATTTTTATATTCTTCACATATAAGCAACATTTAGGAAATAAGAAGGGTACAATGTGACAAGTGAAAAAAATGGTGAGAGCCATGACAGTAGCACAACTGTGTCACACATCTCAGTGACACTGAGCCAAATGTTGTTTCTTCCATTGTGGTATCTTATACGTTGCATTTCTGATCTCTGCATTTTGCATTTGGTAGGGGACGTTTTACATTATGATTCACTTATGTCTTTTTCCCCCCAGATAATTATTTCTGCTCTCAGAGAAGTAATCTTATTTGGCCCTACTCCAGATTCTTTCTTGCCACAGAGATTGTGAAAAGCACACAAAAAATTGAATAGCCATAGAGTTCTCTTGGCACTTTTGTACCTAGGCAAACTCAGAAACAATAGACTTGTCAAGAAATCAGTTTACAGGCTTCCTCCTATAAGTAGTCTGCAGGACATTGCCCCCAGAAAATAAAAACTTACTAAGAAAGTTAGTTTTCTTAATACAACCCTTGATAAAATATAGAGATGATAATAAATTAGCATAAGAGAAATATAGAATTTGTAACTCCTAAGGAGACAAGTTCATATTAAGTTACATGAAGGTCTTTTACTGGGGTCAGTGGCGGGAGAACAAATGACTAGAACAAGTCAGCCTGCAGCCCAGGAGAGTTTCAAACTATTAAACTAGACTAACTCACAAGTTGTCCTTCAACTACTCCACATTATACAAGGCTTGGAATCTTGTCCAGACTGAGTCATATATTGGCTAGTTTATTTTTTTTTAAGTCAAAACAACACATGACAGAGTTATTTGAGAAGAGCAAACACCAATTGAGAAAATATTCCCGTACATTGTCTTATAGTTAAGCCTGTAGACATTTTTTAAATTGTAATTTATGTGGAAGGGTATAGATCTGCTGTGCTTAGGGCCATTTCTAGGTGGGTGGTCTAAGAAGTGCATAATGGAAAAGGCTGAGAAAATCATAAGGAGCAAGTCAGTAAGCAGCACTCCTCCATAGCCTTTGCTTTAGTTTATGATGTCATTCCTGTCCTGAGTTTCTTTAATGATAGATTTTCGTCATTCTCTCTAAGTAGTTTTATTATAGTGAATAAAATGCTAAGATAATAGATATATAATAGACAGCACATATATATATATTCTGCAGAAGTATTTTTATAAGTATGACATATAAGTGATAAATAAATAGATGTAAGATAGTTAGATAGATAGATAGATAGAAAAATGATATCTATACATGCAGAAATAGACAGCCAAAGAAAAAAACAATAGTGCACTATACAAACAAACACCAATTCATACACCTACATACATACTTAACTCTTAAACAAACACATAGACATTTTCTATCATGAAATACTTTGACTTGTTAAGACTAAATTCTTCAACATGACAGATTATTATATTTTTGAATTAGAAAAATACCAGATATCATTTAAAAGATACTAGCAGTGTTTTCTGTAGAATGATCCTTGTAATAACCATAACTTGCAATTCACAAAGTTAATGGACAAATTTCTTATTGAAATTTTACCATTTTTATTATTTATTTGAAAATGTAATTGCATCATTTTCCTTTCCCTTTCCTCCTTCCAATTCCTGCCATATCACTTCGGCTTTTCTTGTTCTCAAATCCATGGCCTTTGGCCCCTTTATATTTAAAAATGGATCCTTGAATAACGTGAGCAGACAAAAGTTTCAGTAGTATAAAAGTTGGAAAATGCATTGCCCTCTTCAAGCTTCTTGACTCTGAAAAAAAATGGAAAGAAATGCACATTGCATTATGCTCAAATGATTTAGTCTCAAGTCATATGAAAAACACTTCATCTTTTATCATCGCTGCTGCCCTCCTCTGACCCTTCGTGACTCCATCACATCTATCTCATGATGCAGTATTAGTCACAGCTTGATTGAGGGGCTTATTGATTTCAGCTCCTGCTCTCTACTATATATAACTAAGACTGAAAATGAGAGGGTTTAAATTTGGTAATGAAAAAGAAGACTCTCATAGCATCTGCAACATTTCTTGATGATTTATCTGACGAGCAGTTAGAAGAGGGTAAAACTCAGGACAACTATTCACCTGAGAAAGAACTAGTGCAGCCAGTAAACTCAAAAGACATCTAGCTCAAGGAATACCTAACCCTTAGTGAGAAAGTCTTTGATGACATCATAATATTTGTTCTGCACAAGAACGTAAGTATTTAAGAGAAAAATATTTATAAGATATGAATTGTTGAAGATGAATATTCTAGTATAGATATGCTATATTAAATATATGTGTATATATAATAGGAATGTGATAAAACATGCATATTTATATTCATATATTAACAAAAGCATAGAACAAATGCTTTTCTGGATTTGTCTAGAACATGACCTAAGAGCAAACAAATATTAAAAGGATGAGTGAGAGGAGAGAAGGAATGGGATGTACAATGGAAAGCCACCTCATCAGTCCTCAGCTGCAAATGTCATTGCTGCTTGCAAGAATCATTTGTACTAATGCTATAGTTTTCTTTTTCTAGATAGTAACCTGTAAGAGAAAACTGGAAAACATTTTAGTCTTGACTTTGAATCCTTGTTAAATGAGGATGTCAGTGCAATTGAATCCTTTGCATTTTAGCTTGTATTTACAAAATAATTAAATTGGTTTTCTGATTGGATTATATCACAGGATCATAGGAACTTTGGGGATAAACATAGTCTGACATTCAGAAGAACTTCCTGTTCAC
This sequence comes from Rhabdomys pumilio, assembly GCA_030674055.1. Lineage (NCBI taxonomy): Eukaryota > Metazoa > Chordata > Mammalia > Rodentia > Muridae > Rhabdomys > Rhabdomys pumilio. Next base: position 52,175,706 of record JANHMN010000011.1, on the reverse strand, counting down.
CAAGGTGGCCAAAACTAACCTGCCACTATTCTGCTGCCATAATAAATGGAAGAAGAGTTAGAATAAATAAATTTGATAAGAGGTTTTGTGTGAGGCCAAGGTTTCTATTTTAAATTAGAGATTTACTAGATAAACCAACGAAGAGTTTTGGATGCTGAGCAGGCTTAGTGAACTTAAGTGTTCTTTACTAGTATAGATATTATTCCTCCCAGTTTTTGTTTTTAATGTATAAATCCAAAGGATGCAAATATTGACTAATACTTTAAAATTTACATATTGTTAGTAACCATTAATAATACATAAAAACATAAATAAAAAATCTTCCCATGGGGCCAGAAACCCCTTCAGCAATTTAGTCTTTTCTCTAACTCCTCCATTGGGAACCCTGTGCTCAGTTCAATATTTGGCTACAAGCAACCACCATTGTATTTGTCAGGCAGTGGCAGAGCCTCTCAGGAGGCAGCTGTATCAGGCTTCTGTCAGCAAACACTTCTAGGCATCCACATTAGTGTCTGGGTTTGGTAACTCTATACTGGGTAGATCCCCAGGTGGGGGAGGTGGGGCTGTTTCTGGATGGTTTTTTCTTCAGTCTCTGCTCCACACTTTTTCTTCATATTTGCTCCCATGAGTATTTTGTTCCCCCTTTTAATAAGAACTGAAGCACCCAAACTTTGGTCTTCCTTCTTCTTGAGCTTCATGTGGTCTGTGAATTGTATCTTAGCTATTCCAAGCTTTTGGGCTAATACCACTAAACAGTGAGTGCATACCACATGTGTTATTTTATGATTGGGTTACCTCACTCAGGATATTTTCTAGTTACATCCATTTGCCAAAGAATTTCATGATGTCCTTGTTAGCTGAGTAGTATTCCATTGTATAAATGTACCACATTTTCTGTATCCATTCCTCTTTTGAAGGACATCTGGGTTCTTTCCAGCTTCTGGCTATTATAAATAAGGCTGCTATGAACATAGTGGAGCATGTGTTCTTGTTATATTTTGGAATACATTTTGGGTATATACCCGGGAGTAGTATAGCTGGGTCCTCGGGTAATATTATGTCTAATTGTCTGAGGAACTTCCAGTCTCATTTCCTGACTGGTTGTACTAACTTGAAATCCCACCAACAATGGAAGAGTGTTCCTCTTTCTCCACATCTTCGTCAGCATCTGCTATCACCTGAGTTTTTTATCTTAGCCATTTGGACTGGTATGAGGTAGAATCTTAGGGTTGTTTTGATTTGCATTTCCTGATGACTAAGGATGTTGAACATTTCTTTAGGTGCTTCTATGCAATTCAGTATTCCTCAGGTGAGAGTTTTTTGGCTTTGTACCCCATTTTTAAATAGGATTATTTGATTCTCTGGAATATAATTTCTTGAGTTCTTTGTATATAGTAGATATTAGCCGTCTATCAGATGTAGGATTGGTAAAAATATTTTCCCATTCTGTCGGTTGCTGTTTTGTCCTATTGACAGTGTCCTTTGCCTTACAGAAGCTTTGCAATTTTATAAGGTCCCATTTGTCAATTCTTGATCTCAGATCATAAGCCACTGCTGTTCTATTCAGGAAAATTTTCTCTGTGCCCATGTGTTCAAGGCTCGTGGGTATTCCATGCTCTTTGCCTAATATCCACTTATCAGTGAGTGCATGCCATGTGTGTTCTTTTGTGACTGAGTTACCTGACACAGGACGATATTTTCTAGATCCATCCATTTGCCTGTGAATTTCATGAAGTCATTGTTTTTAAAAGCTGTGTAGTATTCCATTGTGTAGGGCATACAGAAATAAAGTAGATATGTAAAGCATTTGCTTAGGGGACACTTTATTAGTCACATTATATTTTTAGTAATCATTTTATTCATTTACATTTTAAATAATAGCCCTCTTCCTGGTTACCCCTCTACAACACTTTCTCATTTATAACATACATGATGGGTTATGAGAACTACTATGTCTTCTTGTTCCTATTTTATACATAAAAGAATGGAATTCACTCTGTTCAAGTTACCAGCATGAGGAAAGCATTCCTGACAAAAAAGATTGTTGGTAATGCTGAATACTATTGTGAGTTCAGTTGTAGAGTATGTCAAATAAAATTTAGTATAAATATAAAAGCATTTGTGTTGTGTGTTTTCACATTGCATATAAAATAAAAATGACAGACGCTATCTATACTGACATTGATTCACAGGACAATTGTACTATGTCTGAAAAACATAATGTATACATTGATTTAAATGTCTGATTAACAATTTGTCTTCACATGTATACTGGTGTCATCTTTGTTTAGGTATGCATGTTGACGAAACTTCATTGGTGTAGCTTCTGATGTTTCCAGGAGACACTATCTGGCCGTGAACTCACTGATCCTCAGACTTTATGATTTTTCTGTCCTACTTCCACAATGACACCTGAGACTTAGTGGGAGCAGTTGTAATGTAATTGTAATAGTAGGGACTTGGCCCCACAGCTGTGGTTGTATTTTCTGTGACAATCTCCATCTGTTGCAGATAAGATCCCTTTAGAAGGTTGAGAACTACTTCTCTGTGTATGTCATAAAATTTGTAGGAACAAATAGCAAATATTTTGTGTGAAAAGTTGCTAAGGTTTTTCTGAGCCTTGGGTAAGTCTTACTGTTGTGCTGAGTAGAGAGTTACCTTGGAGCCAGCATCAGCTAATTGATTGACGTGGTTATAGCTGTAAGTATAATATATTCACAAATCAATACTCCTAACCAGTGTTTCTTATCTAAAGGATTCTGTGCTAAGCCTATTGTTCATTTCTATGTACACATTTCAGAAGTTTGGTTATAGTTACATACTCAAGCCTGACTGAAATGAATAAATAAAATGATACACGAGTTTACTAAAATAATTCTATATATGATATTTAACTATTGATAAATCACATTGCTACAAAATAATGTTTTATGAGGTTTGATGACAAACATAAACAACTATTTATGTTTTATGTGTTCAGTTTCCTTGACTTATAAAATATGATATCCCTTATATTTTAAATGTAAATATTTGAACTTCATTTTAAAACTACTTTTAAAAATACTGAAAACCACCAATAGCTTTAAAAAGTAAAACATGAAAAAAAAGTTTCTTATCTTCCAGGTTCTCTGAGAAAAATCAGCAGAAGAAACTAACTGCATTTTCAAGCAAATTTTGGCATTTTCAATGTAGTGGTTTAGGAAGAAAACTAGCAAACATAATAAAACAGTGATGAGCTCACACCGTTTTTAAAAAATTAAATGTCTGATTTAGTAAAAAGTGAGCCTTCCAAACCTTTCTGGATCGATGGCAAGGGTGGGATATAAATTTTCATGTTTGTGCCGCTGCTGCATTAACAGAACTGCCCCTTTCTTGTCTTTCACTTACTTAGGATCGAATTGTTGGCTGGGTGTCTGTGATCATCCGGGTGGCTGCATGCCAGATTAGCAATACTGTGAAGCAGAGTCTATCAGCTCCAGGTAGTGTTGCTGGCAGCAGCCTCTACAGCACTTAATTTAATTAGATGAGACTTCCATTGTTGAAACTGCTGAACACAGAGTTTTTCACTGAGCCAAGGAAGAATCTAATTTATTAGACCTTTGAAAGTGAGCTGCAGAATTGTTATTGTGGTGCCTCACAGCAGCTACAATGTTTTGAATATAAATCCTACATCCCAAGGAAGGCAGAATTTCAGAGCCCTCGCTTGTGTTTACTGCTGATGTACAGACATCTTTCTAGGGAGCTTTGCACCCTATTATGATTTCAGTTATTGTTGGATTGCAAGAGAGTATAGTCTCCCATTATTATTCCAGGTGTTCTGATGGTACTTGTATGCCAGGATTAAGCAGAGTACGTTTTACTTCGCCTTTGTTTTATTGTGTGATATTGAACTTTCCATTTCACTTCAATAGGCTCATATATAAGAAACGGGACACACATTTCTCTAGAAACAGCAGCAGTTAAAAAGCTTATAAAATGAATCCTAAAAGGAGATATTTAGAACAAATACAATTAATTTTTATAGGACAACTCTCTAGAGTGGCACAAAACATCAAACTTTCAAAGTAAACATTAAAAAAACAAGTTATTGTTGCAAAAAAAATAACCTTGAGTAAAATAAAATATGTATTGTAAGCAAAACAGAACAAAAATAAAATTGCAATTACGTCATTTTTAAGAAGTATTTGCATTTTAATTTGTTTTCAAAAATATTGAAATTATTTAATCCCAACCATCAGGAATATTAATTACATGGGGCTTAGTAGATGTCCCAGTGACCCATGAGACCCCAGTTATGAATGTATAAACCTGTTAGCACTGTTGAGGAAAGAGACAGGAGAAAATCTGAAACCTACTGGTAGGCTTATGTGCAGCAAAAAAGATTTTTCTCAAAAGAATATGACAGAGAATTATTGAGCAGGATATCCAGCATTGTCTTCTAGTTTGTTATTATACAAATGTGTACTTACACAAACATGGATGTACAGGAACTAAAAGAATTCATTTTAGGACACCCATGCATAAAGAAGCAAGATACCTTCTCATTTTAGGTTATTTTTGAGAACAGCAGCAAAAGTTACTTCCAATGGTGGAAGAGGTGGTTATTTTTAGAGTGTTGAGAGTGCTTTTTAGCAATTCTCCTCATGGTGAGCCTTAGGTCATTTAAAATTTATGCTACCCACTCAACAGCAAAGTTATCAGGATCGTGGACTGTGTGAAAATTGATAACATTCATTGATCAATGATGTATGAACTGAATCTACAACTTGTTTATCTGGCTTCACTGCCTTTCCCTGACATTTTGATTCATTGGCTTGGGAATATATGTATAAAGACACAAACCTGCTGAAGAACAATCAAAACATTTTGGTACTCTAATGCTATATAATTTGTGCAGTGACTTCTGACTCAGTTTTATCAAGGGATCAAACTCTGAGTGGCTTTGCATAGAACATGTTTATTAAGCTCCTGGGAGGATTTCCTAGATTTTTTTTTTTTTTGTAATACAAATGGCATAGAGTCAGTGCACATTTTAAATATAGATACAGTTGGATATCTATTTCCTGGGTCAAAGAATTTTGCAATACTTGTAAAATTGTTAGCTGATCAGTTGAAATTTTAAAAATCGATCAGAGTTGTAAGATTTATAAGATGTTAAGACAATTAAAATGGATGAGAATTACAAATCTATTAGGCTGGATTTTCCAGTTTGGGCTGGCTATCTGTCCATCAAACTGTGTGGATGCTAAACTTCTTAACACTAATCATCAAAGCCTTCTGGATTGATTTTCTTTCTTTCTTTCTGTCTGTCTGTCTGTCTGTCTGTCTGTCTGTCTGTCTGTCTATCTGTCTGTCGGTCTTTTCCTTTTTTTGAAATTTTTTTGTCCTCAGAGACATAGATGATTTCTGAATTAGAGTGACTATTTTATGATTTTCATGCTGTTTTACTGTATACACTTAAATTTGGCTTATCAGGAGTTAAGATTATGCTTTGTTATACTAGTAAATTCTACATACAAATATAATCAATATGAATTTTAAAATTAGCATTGTTTATAACAGTCTCTTGAGAATCATTTTCCTTTACTCCTCCACCATTTTGTTCTATGCAGCTGTTCCCTTTACAGTCCCATTATCATGACTCCTTTTTGCATGTGACACACATCATTCAATCATGTTTCTTATCCTTTTCTAGTGCTCATATCTCCCGTAAGTGATCAACCTACATGACAATCCTGAGCATTTCTTACACATTAATTTAGATAGTCTATCTCTATCCCAGTAATTCCAAATGAAACTCAAGTCAAATTTTTGTGTCAGTAGCCTCATAGTTGAAAGTTTGTAACCTTGAGAAAAAGGATAGGATTTTAACTCTCTGTCACCTATATCATCTTTGATTATCTGCTGCTACTGTATGACATGGCTGGAAAAATTCCTGGTAAGAGAGAAAGATAATAAAAATGACTTCTTTGGATTTGTCATTCATTCATTCATGAATGAATGAATGAATATAGTTATGCATAGCAATACAGATGTGCCCTGGAGTTGACTGGAACATTTTTCTTTTTGATAAATGCAATATTAGAGCATGTCATTTTCCTATAGATATCATACAGAGTATGTCACGTTACAAACTAAAGGATAGTCACTCATTGTGACGTTTGTTATAGTAAAGATAGTGGACATGAGGCTATTGAACATGTTGGCACAAAATGAAACCTGCTTTGTAATAAGCACTTAAGAGTATATTGTTGAGTAACAATAAACAGTACAAGGAATAAATATGTAAAGAAATTGCAGAGTTGCTTACCCAAAGTATAGTTTGTATATAATTGCAGGTGATGTATAATTCTTTATGTTTGGGTTAGGAACCTAGCCTTTAATTGCTGAACTATGTATAGTTCTTACTGTACACTGGTATGCACAGTAGATTCATATGTACGAATATCCCTGCAAATACTTGAATAATGTATGTGTCCTATTCAACAGCTATCACCACTTACTCAGAACTTTTGGCAAAATTAGTCTTACTGTATCACTACCATGTTTACAATCCCTTATTTATCTTAATTTCTCATTATATCTTAATTTTATCATAATTTTAATTGTTTTTAATTTTTTTCTTCAATAATCGGCCATTGTCTTTTCTGTACTTGTTTCCAAACTGCTATTGGCTTGCATTAGTTACTTACTAAAGATCTCTCATGCATAAAATATCTCCCACGTGTGGTTGTTTCAAGGGCAAAATGGATAATATATGGTAAACACATGCCAGAGTGCTGAGCACTCAGTAATGCTCAATAATTCTTAGCTTGCCACTCCATCTGCTATGCCCATTTTGAATGATAAGTCCCAACTAGTCCTGCACAAAAAAAGCCCGCTTGTGACATTTACATAATGATGATTTAAAGTCAATAAACTTTTGGGCAGTATATTGAGAAACATTCTCTTAGATGTTTAAAATATTTTCAATATTAGAGCTTAGTCATTTTAATAAGACATCTTTCAATAAATATAACAATTAGTCACCTTAGTTATAAAAAATGTTTTAAGCCTGAAAAGAACAACATATAAAAATTACATAATTAAAAACATAATCAAGTCAAAAGTGAAGTTATATTTGGGGGCTAATTTTTACTCATCAATTACAAACAGAGTGCTGTAGAAATCCAAAAGGAAACAAAGAAGCAAATCTTTGCATTTGCAGGAAACAGAATGCATTGGAAAGAGGCAATATTGATTAGGATGAATACCCTAAGGACAGCACACTCAATACAATGCAGCCTTCACCTCCCACTAAAAATGCACTTTACAATTTTAGGTGTCTTTAAATAGAAAATCAGATTTTTTTATGATATCTGTCTGCACTATGAAAATACCAAAAGTGGATTTATATAATTTGCTAGCTAAAATATTAGATATTTAAAGCTCATATTAATGAAACATATCAGTTATCACAATTTTGTATTAGGCAATATGAGTAAATGCAATAATATTTAAGGAACTAAATTTCTTCTCATTGTAATGCCATATATTATTTTCTACATAGAATAAAATGAAGAGTAACTGATACATTTATTTAATTGTTATAAATAATATATTATACTAATAGTAACAGGGAACATCAAAATATAATTTACAAAAGGAGACATATAACTCTATTCCAACAAAATTTCTTCTAGGTTGATGATTCACCAACATTGTAGAATATAATTACCTTTATGTGAGCCAAGAAATAATGTAGCCCAGGTTGTCTTTGAACTCATTATGCAGCTGAAGATACATTGATGTACTAATATTCCCATCTTTGTCTTCCAAGTTGCAGGTATGTGCTACCGTGCTTGGCATGGCACAAAGAACCTTTAAAGAAAAATGTAGAAATGACATGTTTGGTGTGTTCACATACTATATAATTACCTTATAATTCTATCTAATTCCAGTTTGGTTGACCATGATCAATAATAACAAATTACAACAAATGCTGGTGTGTGGACAGGGAATTAGTAATCCATCTATATTATTGGTGGGAGTGTAAACTAGGACGTCCAAAATGGAAATCATTCAGGAAATTTCTCAAAAAATGAGTAGGACTAGCTTCCAACCCAATTGTGACATATATTAAATAATTCACCAAATTCAAAATTCAAGTAGATTTTACAACATTTCACTGAAAATGCTACTAGCCTAAGTTACTTAAGATTTATTATTATGACCTTGCAGTTGTGACAGAATATTCTGTATTAACACCCACTCATTACTATCTTGCTTGTTATAGACAATCACATGTCCCTCATTATTTTTTCCAGAACAGAACAGTCACATTATGATTGCTTCTCTAGCTCACCAATTTCAGGCTGTTCCTCAAAAATGTCTTGGATGGAGATTATGAGGATGTAAAGGAACAAATGTTTTCCTCCAAATTTAGAGATATAACAAATAATTTTGTTTGTTCCTTGGGACAGAGTGTCCTTCTGCATCTATTGCTGAACTGAAATTTTGTGACTTACATGGAAATCACAGTTATGATCCTACACCAGCCTCCCAAGTACTATGTTCATAGCAGTGTGCCACTTTTACTGGCTTGTTATATCTTAAATCCATCACCCATCATTCACTACTTCTTTTAGAATTTCCTACAGTGTGTTTTGATGATCTACTCGTCCAATTCTTCACAGACACACATCCCCATCTCTTTCCACACAATTTCATGTTTCTTTATCTGTCTTAAATGGACCACATCTGGTTTGAGCAGTCAATATCGACTCATACTGTTGCATGTGTGGCCTTCTACTGAAGAATGCTATACTAACCAGGCTCTGTCCTCTTAAAGTAACCTAGCCTTGTCCTCCCAGAAGTTATCAGCTGTAAATAGTTCTTCAAGTAAGGGTGTGATTCATGCTTATCTCTCCTCTCCGTACAGGATGGTACCTGGCTTGCTTGTACACAGGTCTCACACACACACAAAAAATCATTGTTTATTTGTGACCAGCTACCACATCTTTCACTTTTACTTTCTCATCATCCCTTCTACAGTAATCCTTAAGATTTAGAAGTATATGTGCCGCATCTAGAGATTAATATTCCACAGTATCTTAGTATCTGTGTCATGACTAGTTAAGATTTTTTCTGTTTATCACTGTGTTCTACAAATAGAAGATTATCTCAATAAGGCTGAGATATGTGATACTATTAGTTTATTATATAATTATATTATATTATGTTATATTAATTATATTATATTATAATACTATATATGCCAATAGGAGTTAGTTTAATGCTGTATCCATTTGTTAGCATAATAGAAGAAGGATCTCCAGAAGCATCTATAACTTTTTAGTCCCAGGTTCTTAGCTCCAAAATTGTGCCACTTAAGATTTTGTCTTTGCATAGTAAATTTAAATCCAATTGAAAAACATCTGGTTACCCTCATTATGTTTGGGACACTATTGTACCAGTGGTCATGCCAATATTGTTGCTTATAGGATTGACAGCTGAGTAAAAGCACATTTAATTTCCTGCTCTAGTAGTATGCATAACAGCTTCTACCACTGTGAAAGCTATCAGGTAGACATGAATCTTTCAGATCAAACCTCACTTCATTGTTTTCATGTTCTACCATTCAAGTATATTATATTTCAGCAAAATGATGTTATGATCATTTTGCAAATCAAATTCATGCTCTAGATTTTAAATAATATTGTTAATAGCAGTATCACTCATCATCCGGGATATTTGTGAGTCTGTATGCCATCAGAGGCCAGACATTACAAAATCTGTAGGCCATTTATGGCACTCTGACTTTATTGGTTAGCCTGTATTAGGTAGTAGAATTATTGTTGCTGCATTATAGGTTATCTCGTTATAATTCTGTGTATGTGTGTGTGTGCATAGTTTCTATGACAGCACATCTGAATATGACGTTTTTACAAATGTCTTTAAGTCATATACTTCCGAACATTCCTTTTTACCTTGCCCTCATGTCTCCTCTTTTTACCCAGTTATCCATCTTTACCTTTTACACCATTGGGTTCTAGCTCCTTTCCTGTGAGAATCCATGTGTTCTCTCAATGTATCATTCATTTCAACATGAAACAAACACATTTGAAGATTCAGAGATAACCACAAATAAGACAAAGTATGTTGTTTGTCTTTCTTGATTTGGGATGCCTCACTCAGGATGATGTTTTTCAGCACCATTTTTTACCTGAAATTTTCATGATTTCATAATTTCTTATTATAGGAATACCACTTCATTGTGTAAATGTACATGTTCAGTGTCCATTCTTTAGTTGATGATCATATGGGCTGCTTCAGTTTCATGGCTATCATGAGTAGAGTAGCAATGAATGTGCATGGGTGAGTGTCTCTATTATAGACGTAAACAGTTAATATTTATTTATAGTTTCAGAATTTTAAAGAGTTATATGACTGTATGAGTTAAATGTGCTTTCCTTTCTTTCTCAGATTAACAATGTCATACTTCAGAAAGAGGATTGGAAGTTAAAGGTATTTGTGTGTGTGTGTGTGTGTGTGTGTGTGTGTGTGTGTGTGTGTGTGTGACAGAGAGAGAGGGGGGGGTTAATATGAACTTGACAGGATCTATGCCCCATAGGAGGTAAGACTCCTTAAGGCAGGCTTATGAATGATTTTGTACGTTAGGTTAACTGATGTATGAGAACCCTGGGTTGGCAGCATTCTGAGGACTGGGCACCTAGATTGAATAAAAAGTGAGCTGAGACGTAGTTTTCACTGATATTTTTTCTAGAATTCAGGATGGAATGAGATTAGCCACCAGAATCTTTTGCTGTGTCCCTTCTCTGACATGATAGGATATACCCTCAAACTACTGTGCAAAATAAATTCTTCCTTCCTTAAGTTTCTTATGACATTTTAAAAATAAAAAAAAGACAAAAGAAAGAAAGAAAGAAAGAAAGAAAGAAAGAAAGAAAGAAAGAAAAAAAGAAAGAAAGAAAAGAAGGAAGAAAGAAATATATTGGGAAATGAGTGAGGTTTTAAATTTTTTATACCTAATAGTAATTTTCCATAATTTGCTTATAATAATTTTAGGAAATAGAAATGGCATTTTGTACTTGATACTACTGTTCTTTAGGCTACTGAAAAATACTGGCAGCAAAAAACCTTATTAAACCACATGATATATCTAACCACTGAATAGGTAATGAGTTAATTTCTAATATCCAAATTAGTCTTCTTTGAGTAAAGGGAAAGTTTACAGGGCTGATGGACACTTAACTGAAAAAAATGTGAAAGAAAATTTTCTTTACACTTAACATTTTTGACTGCAGTTTTACACTGTCATATTTTACACCCCTTTGAAGTATTGCAATGTCTAAATGTTGATTAATATGACAAACTGATTAATATTAATATAGTAATTGACAAATATATCTTTAACTGAGTCCAAATAACACATTTTACTTCAACTCAGATCTTAATATAAATTCATAAGTATTGATAAAATGGTTTGGCAAATATGTAAAGAATTAGGTTGTTAGATTAATTTTTCAAAACACTGAACACTAACTGATTTTACTTCAGATAGAATTATAGTCAAATTCATCATCTCTATCTGTCTGTCTATCTATCTATCTATCTATCTATCTATCTATCTATCTATCTCTATCTCTGTATCTATCTTTATATATATATGTGCATGTTAAGGTATGAGAATGTAGTAAATAATGACACTTTCAAATCTCAACCAAAAGAGTCAGACAAATTCTGTCCACAGATTGATTCTTCACTGATATGCTAAGTAAGTCCTTTACAATGTTAAAAGATTGTAGTACCTGGCAATAAATTAGCTATATAATAAAGATTAGTTACTATGAAATTTTACCTCAGCTTCAGTGTTCATGAAATATAATTTTCCCATTCTAGATGCTATAACACCTTTGGAAAATTCTACTTTTCAGTATTATATATCTTCTAATTGGCTGCCATGTACATGTTGAAGCATTGTTTATTTAGGCCAAATGTATAATAGTGCTAATTAGGACTTCATGGGGAAAAAAGCATATGATTCCCAGCCTATTCAATTCTTATCAACTCAAAAAAATAATGTAACATTTACACTTAATACTTAAGGCATACATGTAACACTGTTAAAGTATGAAATTATTATTTAATTTGTTTCAAGATTTTTATGCTTATGTATAATTGCTTAGTTTTTTATTTTGAAAGACTAAATAAATAAGTAGATCTTTTGTATTAATTTGTCATGTTGCAAATCTTAATAAATGTAAATCTTAGAATTAAAACTTACATTGGTATACAAGGATATTGTGTACAAAGGTTTCCAATCAAGAACTTTGGAAACTGCTGCTCTAAGATAGTACATCTCAAAAATCTTTGCTGAAAGGGGTTCTCTCTTCTCATCATGTATGTATCCTTCCATCTTGAGTAGCTGTTTTGGTCAAAAGAGGCAGAGTTTAAGGAAGTTTACCTGGGAGTCAGTTCCATAATATAGTATAGACCTCCAGAGACTGAGAACAGAAGTGTGCACTTTCTTTGGGTGAGCTTTTGTTTTTGTTGTTTGTTTTGTTTTGTTTTTATAATTACATCATTTCATTCTTCTCTTTCTTCCTTCTGAGCACTTCTATGTAATCCCTCAGCTTTCTCTTTCAAATTCATATTCTCTTTTTCTTTAATTGTTGTCACATGACTATATGTGTGTGTGTTTGTGCGTGTGTACCTGTGTGCCTTTGTGTGTGCACACGCATGTATGCATTTGATTGTTCTCCTAAATACATCAATATAACCTGCTCAGTCTGTTGTCAGTAACTTTTCATGTATATTTTCGAGGTTAAACACTTGGTATTTCATAACCAGTTGCTATTTTTCCCTGAGGAAGAATATTTCTTCAGACATAAGCAGTCCATAGTCACTGTAGTACTTTGTCTGAGATTGAGGTCGCCTAAGTTTTCCTTGTTCTGTATTAGACTGTCTACTAATATGCATATTTTCCAGGTCATGTTTAGCAGAGACGTTGAGGAGGCCATATGCAAAGCATCTGAAATTTCTATAAAACAAAATATCAAAGTGAAATCTCTATTCCCCGCTCCTATCTCTTACAATATCCCCACTAGGAGTTCAGACTAGGCTCCAGCATTCGGCATTTGTTTATTTACTTGTTAGTTTGTTTGTTTCTGTTATGTCTAAGAGTCTTGGTCTGTTTCAAAGAGGAGTTGCCTTCATGAGAGGTAAGGACTCCCATAGTTTATGATTAGAAACATTTAAAATGCATTTGAGAATTATGTTGATTTAATAAAGAGCCATTTGTAGGGTCTTCCTTGGGAGCCGTGACTCAACAATCCTTGGGTAATGGCTACTTTTCAAGGCATAAATTCTTTGTTTTTGAAACTGTCTTAAGTCCAAGTACAGAGCTGTTGATTATCACAAAAGTATACATACTTTTATTGTACCTAGATGGCATGACACCATTGGGAGGTGGTTTTCAAGTCCACTCCAGCTCTGCTCTCTTTGGGACCTTTGTTGGAAATGCATGGTATCTTCAGCTACAGGGACTTACTTTCTACCTCTAGGAGGACAGTGAGGGATCAAAGGCAATTTAATAATAACCTATAATATTTTGTGGGAAGATATCTCGGATAATGCTTCTCAACAAAGCAAAAGTGAGGTTTTTATACTTGATGAGGTTTGTGTTAAATGGTCTATTGCTCTTCAGGGAATTATTAGCACAGACTGGGCATTGTTATTTAAACTCTTATGGTTTGAATGAAAATGGCTCCCATAATAGAGAAGTGTGTTAGTGGAGGGTGTGGTTTGAGGTTTCAGAAGCTTAAGGCAGACTAAGTGACTTGCTGTTCTTTCCTGCTGTCCGCAGATCCTGCTGTAGAACTCTCAGCTACCTCTCCAGCACCGTGTTTATCTGTGTGCTGCCATGTTCCCCACAATGACGTTAATGGACTAAATCTCTGAACTGTAAGCCAGCTCCAATTAAATGTACTCCTTGATAAGAGTTGCTATGATCATGTCTCTTCACAGAAATAAAAGCCTAAGAAAATTATATGTATGTGTGCTCACCAACTTATATGTAGTAAGAGTATTTTACCAGATAGTTACAAGTAATGGTTCCTTATGTCTTTTATAAACAGTCATTTACCCTTATTCTTTCTCTCTTGTGTCTAATCATCTCATTTATCTTTCCTAGGGTTAGAGCTCTCCATGTTTCCATTTCCATCTTCAGATCACTTATACTCTTACAGTCAAGGTGATAACCTTGATCGCACCAGATATTATCGTTTAAGGTCAGTGTAAAATAGCACTTGCATTGAAACAATGTATATGAAAATTTTAAATTATTGAAGTTGAAAATCAGAAGTAGAATAACATCATTCAACTATTATACTCAGTTTGTGTTTGTTATATAAGACAAATTGGTTGGAAGGGCAATGACAAACAATGTAAAATACATTTAAAAGGGTATTTTAAGATGTCTAGATTTCAATTTCATACAATATAGTATAGATACATCTGTATTTATAAAATCCCTTATTGATAAGTTTTAATTTACTCCAAATTCATATAATTAAAATTTTAAGCAGCACATTGTTTTCATGTGAGAGTAATATTTAACAGTTTGTATAATATAAATATTTCACATGAGAAAATATCTGGTGTACATATATTATGTAATGGTTATTGATGGATGTTAATTGACTATTATACAGGAATGAGTCATTTAAATTTTTGGTATGATATCATACTTTGTGTTGAAAATATGAATATTTTTACAAGAACACACTTATTCACTATCTTACCTCAATAGGTGTATATCATATTATATGAGGCTAAAGAGATAATGTATTCATGTGTGACCCTATTAATATGTGTTTCTTAAAATTGCTTCCATTTTTTCCAAAAGCCTACTCAAATGAAATGTCACTTGAATGTTCATATCAGGCTGAGTGGTACTTGGACTCCTAATATAATAGAAGTATAGAACTAATATATTTTGACATCGTATCAGAGGTAAAGAACGGTTTTAATATCACAGGCTTCTAGAAAAACATAGTATCACAGAGGAAAAAATATGTAGCAGTTGGCACAAAGAAAACAGAGACATTTAAGATGAAGCTAATATTTTAGAGACTTTGCTAACATTTATGTGTTTACTGTTGTCAAACATACATAAATCACTGAAAATTTATAAAAAGATGAATTACATGGCAATTGTATTATAGTTTCAGATCATTTTTTCAATTTTATTTAATTTTTTTTTTACATTCCAGATTTTATTCTCCTCCTGGTTTGCCCTCTGACTGTTCCCCATCTCATACCTCTTCCACATCCTCCTGTATGTCCGCACTACCCACTCCACTGGACCTCTAAACGCCCTGGAGACTCTAGTCTCTTGAGGGTTAGGTACATCTCTGAGTCCAGACCTGGCAGTCTTCTGCTGTATATGTGTTGGAGGGACTCATATCAGCTGGTGTATGCTGCCCATTTGAGAGATCTCAGGGGTCCAGATTAATTGAGACTGCTGGTCCTTTTACATGGTTGCCCTCCTCAACTTCTTCCAGCTTTTCCCTAATTCAACTACAGGGGTCAGCAGTTTCAGTCCATTGGTTGGGAGTAAATTTCTGCATCTGACTCTTTCAGCTGTTTCTTGAGTCTTTCGGGGTGCAATCATAATAGGTCCCTTTTGTGAGAGCTCCATAGGGGGCCTTGGGGCTTCCCCTTGAGCTAGATCCTACATTGGGCCTGTTGCTGAACCATTTTTTTCCTCAGACTTCTCTCCATTTCCTTCCCTGCAGTTCTTTCAGACAGGAACAATTATGAGTCAGAGTTTTTACTGTGGGATAGCAAAACCATCCCTCACTTGATGCCCTGTCTTCTGCTGGAGATGGGCTCTACAGATTTACTCTCTGTTCTGATGGGCATTTCATCTAAGGTCCCTCCCTTTGAGTTCTAAGAATTTCTCACTTATCAGGTCTCTGGTACATTCTGGAGGATCCTCCAACCTCCTACCTCCCAAGGTTGCCGGTTTTTATTGCTCCAAAGCTGCCCTTATGGCAACCTAAATTAAAAGCATTAATATTTTGTACTGAGTATAAAATATCATGTACTGAGTATAGTTCATCCTGCTGAAATGTAATTCTTCTGTATTAATGTTTGGAGATGGGAAATGTAAAAAGTAATTGTATCTTGATGGTAGGTCTTAAAGTATTCATTGTCTTTTAACAAAAAGCTCTAGAGAAGTGCTCTTTCTACTAATCTCCCCATTAACCAGGGATACAATGAGAAAATAGCCACTTGCTAAACAGGATTAATACTGGACAACAGATTTGCTTATAATATGTGAGTACTTTGATTTTGAATTTACCA
Source organism: Rhabdomys pumilio (assembly GCA_030674055.1). Classification (NCBI taxonomy): domain Eukaryota; kingdom Metazoa; phylum Chordata; class Mammalia; order Rodentia; family Muridae; genus Rhabdomys; species Rhabdomys pumilio. The sequence continues at coordinate 52,159,335 of JANHMN010000011.1, read as the reverse complement.
ATACCTAAACTTGTAAGTAACGTAATCTTGATTTTTCCATTATCATGTGTATAGTATTAAGGCCTCTAGATAATGACATATGTTCATTTGATTAAGTCGATATAGGTAGAAAGTGCAAATCAAAGAAATTTACTTTGCTTATATTCATTTTGTCTTCCTAATATTTCCTCCATGGTTAATTTGTATTAAAACTTATAATGTCTTCTTTCTTTTGCTCTTACTATTGGCAGGAACATTTAAATCATTGTCTATTCTCCACTTGTTTAAAAAAAAATGATCAGTGAATAGTGCTTAGTTCCATGGTCTGAATATAGTAATATAATCTAAATAATTAAAACTGTGGAGGCTTAACTTCCTCAAGTGACTTTTGGTCCTGATTCAAAAGATTTGGGAATGATGTTCTATAAAATTGTTTCCTTACATGTAGCATTTTAAAAGTTTTAGCTATTACTATATTTACTCTGTGATCAATGGTATTACATTATAGCACTATTATAATTGTTTTGGAGAACCACAATTGTGTCAGAGATGATAAACAATTTAGTTAATGATATGGAATCTATTCTGGTCTTCATTATCCCACTGTTACTCCTCCTTACTATATTTTTCAAAATTGTGAGATTATTCCAACTAAAACCATCTATAAGCTCTAAACTTTAAAGATCAAAGAATAGTTGAGCATATTCCACTTTTTATTTTTTTAATTTTTTAATTGGATATTATATTTACATTTCAGATTTTATCCCCTAAACCCCTTACCCCCACCACATGGTATCCCATCCCCCTCCTCATGCTTCTATGAGGATGTGCCCCCACCTATCCCACCACTCCCACCTCCCCACCATTGAATTCCCCACACACAGTCGATGTTCATCCTTCATGGGACCAAGAATCTCCTGTTCCACCTATTCATGTACAGACAGAGTCATGCGTCCCTCCCTATGTGCTCCCAGGCTGGTGGTTTAGACCTTGGGGAGTTCTGATTAGTTAGTATTGTTGCTTTCCTCATGGGGCCACAAAAACTTTCTGCTCCTTCAGTCTTCTCTCTAACTTCTCCATTGGGAAACCCTTGATTAGATCAGTGGTTAGCTGTGAGCATCGGCCTCTGAATGTGTCAGCCTTTGGCAGACCTCTAAGAAGACAGCTATATCAGGCTCTTGTCAGCATTCACTTCCTGTCATCCACAATAGTGTCTACCTTTGGTGACTGTACTTGGGATGGATACACAGATGGAATGGTCTCCAGGTGGCTCCTCCTTCAGTTTTTCCCACATTTTGTCTCCATATTTGCTCTCTTGAGTATTTTTGTTACTCCTTCTAAGTAGGACTGAGGCATACACACTTGGTCTTCCTTCTTCATGAGCTTCATGTGGTCTGTGTGTTGTGTCTTGGCTATTCCAAGCTTTTGGGCTAACACTGGCTAATCAGTGAGTAAATACCATGTGTGTTCTTTTGTGATTGGGATAACTCACTCAGGATGATAATTTCTAGTTCCATTCATTTACCTAAGAATTTCTCAAATTCATTATTTTTAATAGCTGAGTAATACTCCATTGTGTAGATGTACCAAAGTTTTTGTATTCATTCTTCTGTTGAAGGACATTTGGGTTCTTTCCAGCTTCTGGTTATTATAAATAAGACTGCTATGAACATAGTGGAACTTATGTCCTTGTTATATGTTGGAGCATCTTCTGGGTATATGCCCAGGAGTGGTACAGCTGGATCCTCAGGTAATGCTTTGTCCAATTTTCTGAGGAACTGCCATACTGATTTCCAGAGTGGTTGTTCCAACTTGCAATCCCACCAACAATGGAGGAGTGTTCCTCTTTCTCCGCATCCTCGCCAGCATCTACTATCACATGAGTTTTTGATCTTAGCCATTCTGACTGGTGTGAGGTGGTATCTCAAGGGTTATTTTGATTTGCATTTCCCTGATGACTAAGGATGTTGAGCATTTCTTAAGCTGCTTCTCGGCCATTCGAGTTTCTTTTCTTTTTCTGTTTTTCTTTTTCTTTTGGCTTTTTTGAGACAGGGTTTCTCTGCATACCCTTGGCTGTCCTGGCACTCACTCTTAGACCAGGCTGGCCTCGAACTCAGAAATCCGCCTGCCTCTGCCTCCCAAGTGTTGGGATTAAAGGCATGCACCACCACCGCCCGGCCATTTGAGTTTCTTTAGTTGAGAATTCTTTGTTTAGCTCTGTACCCCATTTTTAATAGGGTTATTTGGTTATCTGGAGTATAATTTCTTGAGTTTTTTTGTGTATATTGGATATTAGCCCTGTATTGGATGTAGGATTGGTAAAGATGTATTGCCAAACTTTTAGTTATTGTTTTGTTTTATTGATAATGTCCTTTGCCTTACAGAAGCTTTGCAATTTTATGAGGTCCCATTTGCCAATTCTTGATCTTAGAGCACAAGTCATTGGTGTTCTGTTCAGGAAAATTTCCCCTGTGCCTAAGTATTCGAGGGTCTTCCCCACCTTCTCTTCTTTTAGTTTCAGTGTATCTGGTTTTATGTAAAGGTCCTTTATCCACTTGGACTTGAGCTTTATACAAGGGGATAAGAATGGATTAATTTGCATTCTTCTACATACTGACCTCCAGTTGATCCAGCACCATTTGTTGAAAATGCTGTCATTTTTCCACTGGACGGTTTTAACTCCTTTGTCAAAGATCAAGTGACCATAGGTATGTGGGTTCATTTCTGGATCCTCAGTTCTATTTCATTGATCTTCCTGCCTGTCTCTGTACCAATACCCTGCAATGTTTATCACTACTGCTCTGTAGTATAGTTTGAGGTTAGGGTTGGAGATTCCCCCAAAAGTTTTTTTATTCTTGAGAATAGTTCTTGCTATTCTGGGTTTTTTGTTATTCCAAATGAATTTGCAAATTCCTCTTTCTAGCTCTATGAAGAATTGATTTGGAATTTTGATGGTGATTGCATTGAACCTGTAGATTGCTTTTGGCAAGATGGCCATATTTACTAAATTAATCCTGCCAATCCATGAGCATGGGAGATTTTTCCATCTTCTGAGATCTTCTTCAATTTCTTTCTTCAGAGACTTGAAGTTCTTGCCATACAGATCTTTCACTTACTTGGTTACATTCACTTCAAGATATTTTATATTATTTGTTACTATTGTGAAGGTTGTCATTTCTCTAAATGTTTTATCAGCCTGTTTATCCTTTGAGTAGAGGAAGGCTATTGATCTGTTTGAGTTGATTTTATATCCAGCCACTTTGTGGAAGTTGTTTATCAGGTTTAGGAGTTCTCTGGTGGAAATTTTAGGGTCACTTAAGTATACTGTCATATCATCTGCAAATAGTGAAATTTTGATTTCTTCTTTTCCTATTTGTATCATTTTGACTTCCTTTTGTTGTCTAATTGCTCTGGCTAGGACTTCTAATACTATATTGAATAGGTAGGGTGAGAGTGGGCAGGGTAGGGTGAGAGTTGTCTAGGCTCTGATCTTAGTGGGATTGCTTCAAGTTTCTCTCCATTTAGTTTGATGTTGGCTACTGACTTGCTGTATATTACTTTTACTATGTTTAGTTATGGTACTTGAATTCCTGGTCTTCCCAAGACTTTTAACATAAAGAGGTGTTTAATTTTCTCAAATGGTTTCTCAGCATTTAGTGAGATGAACATGTGTTTTTTTTTTTCTTTGAGTTTATTTATGTAGTGGATTACATTGATGGATTCCCAAATATTGAACCATCCCTGCATTCCTGGGATAAAGCCTAGTTGGTCATGATGGATGATTGTTTTGATGTGTTCTTGGATTCGGTTTGCGAGAATTTTATTGAGTATTTTTGCATCAGTATTCCTAAGAGAAATTGGTCTGTAGTTCTCTTTCTTTGTTTTGTCTTTGTGAGGTTTAGGTATGAGTGTAATTGTAGATTCATAGAACAAATTGGGTATTGATCCTTCTGTTTCTATTCTGTGGAATAGTTTGAAGAGAATGCGTATTAGGTCTTCCTTGATGGTCTGATAGAATTCTGAACAGAAACAAATCTGGTCCCGGACTTTTTTGGTGGGGAGACTTTTAATGGCTGCTTCTATTTCTTTACGGGTTATGGGACTGTTTACATGGCTTATCTGCTCCTGATTTAATTTTGATACTTGGTATCTGTCTAGGAAATTGTCCATTTCATCCTGATTTTCCAATTTTGTTGAGTATAGGCCTTTGTCATAGGATCTGGTGATTTTTTTAAATTTCCTCAGTTTCAGTTGTTATCTCTTCTTTTTCAGTTCTGATTTTATTAATTTGAATACTCTGTCTGTGCCCTTTGGTTAGTCTCACTAAGGTTTTCTCTATCTTGTTGATTTTCTCAAAGAACCAGCTCCCGATTTTGTTGATATTTTGTATAGTTCTTTCTGTTTCTACTTGATTGATTTCAGCTCTGAGTTTGATTATTTCCTGCTGTCTACTTAACTTGGGCATATTAGCTTCTTTTTGTTCTAAGGTTTTCAGGTGAGCTGTCAAGTTGTTGGTGTATGCTCTTTCCAGTTTCTTTTTGTAGGCACTTAGAGCTATGAGTTTTCCTCTTAGTTCTGCTTTCATGGAGTCCCACAAATTTTTGTATGATGTGTCCCCATTTTCATTAAATTCTAAAAGTCTTTAATTTCTTTCTTTATTTCTTCCTTGACCAAGTCATCATTGAGTAGAGTATTGTTCAATTTCCACGTGTATGTGTGCTTTCCATTGTTTCTGTCATTACTAAAGACCAGTCTTAGTCCATGGTGGTCTGATAGGGTACAAGGAATTATTTCAATCTTTTTCTATCTGTTGAGGCCTGTTTTGTGACCAATTATATGGTCTATTTGGAGAAGGTACCTTGAGGTGCTGAGAAAAAGGTATATTCTTTTGTTTTAGGATGAAATGTTCTATAGATATTAGTTAAGTCCAATTGGTTCATAACTTCTGTTAATTACATTGTGTCTCCATTTAGTTTTTGTTTTCATGATCTGTCCATTGCTGAGAGTGGGGTGTTGAAACCTCCCACTATTATTGTGTAAGGTGCAGTGTAGGCTTCAAGCTTTAGTAAAGTTTCTTTTATGTATGTGACTGTTCTTGCATTTGGGGCATAGATGTTCAGAATTGAGAGTTCATCTTGGTACATTTTTTTCTTTGATGAATATGAAATGTCCTTATCTTTTTTGATTACTTTTGGTTGCAAATCGATTTTATTTGATATTAGAATCACTACTCCAGCTTGTTTCTTGGGACCATTTCTTGGAAGATTATTTTTTATCCTTTTACTCTGAGGTAGTGTCTGTCTTTTTCACAGAGGTGTATTTTCTGTATGCAGTAAAATGCTGGGTCATGTTTATGTATCCAGTCTGGTAGTCTATGTCTTTTTATTGGAGAGTTGAGTTCATTGATATTAAGAGATATTAATGAAAAATGAATGTTGTTTCCTGTTATTTTTGTTATTGGAGGTGGAATTATGTTTGGGTAGTTATCTTCTTTTGGGGTTGTTGAAAGATTACTTTCTTCGTTTTTCTAGGTTATAGTATCCCTCCTTGTATTGGAGTTTTCAAACAATTATCCTTTGAAGTGTTGGATTAGTGGTAAGATATTATGTACATTTGGTTTTGTTCTGCAATATCTTGGCTTCTCCATCAATATTGATTGAGAGTTTTGCTGGGTATAGTAATCTGGACTGGCATTTATGTTCTCTTAGGGTCTGTATAATATCAGTCCAGAATCTTCTGGCTTTTATAGTCTCTTTTGTGAAGTCTGGTGTAATTCTAATAGGTAGGTCTTTTTTATGTTACTTTACCTTTCTCCCTTACTGCTTTTAGTATTTTTTCTTTGTTTTGTACATTTGATGTTTTGATTATTATGTAGTAAAAGGTATTTCTTTTCTGGTCTCAGCTATTTGGAGTTCTGTAGGCTTCTTGTATATTTATGGACATCTCTTTCTGTAGGTTAGGAAAGTTTTTCTCTATAATTTTGTTGAACGTATTTACTGATCCTTTATTTGGGAGTCTTCACCCTCATCTATATCTATTATCTTTAGATTTGGCCTTTTCATTGTGTCCTGGATTTCCTGGATGTTTTGGGTTAGTAGCTTTTTGCATTTTACATTTTCTTTGACAGTTGTTTTGATGTTTTTCATGGTATCTTTTGCACATGAGATTCTCTCTTCTATCTCTTGTATTCTATTGGTGATACTTGTGTCTATGACTCCTAAGCTTTTTATTTTAGGTTTCCTATATCCAGGTTAGTCTCCCTTTGTGATTTCTTTATAGTTTCTACTTCAATTTTTAGATCCTGGATGGTTTTATTTAATTCTTTCACTTGTTTGGTTGTGTTTTCTTGCAATTCTTTAAGGGATTTTTGTGTTTCCTCTTTAAGAGCTTCTACCTATCTACCTGTGTTCTCTTTAAATTCTTTGAGAATGTTATTTATGTCCTTCCTAAAGTCTTCTATCATCATCATGAGAAGTGATTTTAATTCTGAATCTTGCTTTTCCAGTGTGATGGGGTATCCACGGCTTGCTATGGTAGGAGAAATCTAGTGCTGCCTGCATTCACTGTCTCTGACTGGAGCCTGCCTTTCCAGTTATCTTGCTTGTGTCTGAACTCCTCAGGGTCCAGATGTCTTTGTGATCTTTTAATCCTGAGGTCCAGTTGCTCTGAGTATGGTGGCTCCTCTAGGATGTCTCAGGATATTGGGTCTCCAAGGTGTAGACCAGCTAAGTGTCCACTTCTCTGGTTACAGTGTCTCCTCTAGGATGTCTCGGTATCCGGTGTCCACACAGGAGCAGACCAGGCAGGTGTCTGTTATTCTGGGTTCAATTGTTTCTCTAGGATGTCTTGGGATCTGATGTCCACACAGAGGCAGACCAGGTGGGTGTGTGCTCCAGGCAGTAGGTCTAGGCAAGGAGCAGAAGAGGAGTGTTATTCCACAGGGGCGGGGTTTGTGTGTCTGCTTGAACCTGAGCTGCCTGTACCCAGTTATGGGTCTGGAGTGGGCTTAGGACAGTGTGTGAGTGTTCTTACTTGCAGCTGAAGGTTCAGTGGTCTCTCTAGGATGTCTCGGATCCAGCGTACACAAAGGAACAGACCTGGTGGGTCCATATTCCACTTTTTAAAATGCTAAAAATGAAAGTACAGAAATTAGAGAAAACCATAGTGGGAAACTTGGATCTGGGAGAAGCTGGTTCATAAACTCCATGGACAGAAGCTGTTATCATATTGTAATTGTGGATGACAATGCAGCTTGTTCTGGTGCAGAAGCTTCCTCAGTTCCATCTAAGATGATTGGTAAGTGCAGTTGCCAATCCTGAACAAACTTAATTTTAAACCTTCATTGAATCCTATATGCCGTTATGACAATATTGTCATTGTGTGTGTGTGTGTGTGTGTGTGTGTGTGTGTGTGTGTGTGTGAAACTGCTCATGTCTTATATGGTTGAAATACTAGTGTTAATGGGCTTTTAAATAAATGAAACTTGAATTTATTTGGTGGTGTTGAGTACTTCAATTGGGGAACCTTTGGCAGATGATGATTGCTGTGAAAGTATTAGTAAGTTTTATTTAGCAATGTCTGCCATTGTACCCTGCCCATGTTCCAGTTGATGGTGTTATACCCATACACATATGAGAAACACTATTTTAGCTATTTTGTTTAAGGGAAACTAATTATAATTGTAAAAATAAGAGAAATGTGAGGACAAGAATTTTTTATGAAGATGCCAAAAGGAGTGAATGATTATTAAGGAACTATTTTAGGTGAGAGTAATGTACATTGATCTTTGCATCATTGAGTTGATCAAAGTACATTTTATTTACTCATTTATAAGTTTGAAGACAAGTAGATGGAACTAGAAAATATCCTGAGTGAGCTGACCCAGACCCAAACAGACAGTTATGGTATATACTCACTGCTAAGTGGTCATTAGCCCAAAAGTACAAAATACCCATGATACAATTCACAGACCCTAAGAAGTTAAAAGAGATGGAAGGCCCAAGTGAGGATGATTCAGTCCTATTTAGAAGGGAACACATTAATCATGGGTGGCAGAGAGATGGAGGGACAGGAAAGGAGAAGGGGGAAAGAGGGCAGGACCAGGTATGGGGAGAGACAGGAGAGAAGCCAAGAGGAGCAGGAGAATGAAGAAAAGGTAGGGGAACCTCTACAAAGTTGCAGAGACCTAGGCTGTGAGAGGTTCCCAGGACTTATTGCTGGTGACCTTAACCAACATGCTCAACAATGGGAAGATGGGTCCTGAAGAGACTAACTCCAGTAGTTGGACAGTGCCCCCAGAAAAGGCATGGGGACACCAACCCACCTTCAAATTTTTGACCCAAAGCTGTTCCTGTCTAAAAGAAATGCTGGAATGAAAATGGAACAGAGACTAAAGAAACGGCTGACCAGTGAGCGGCCCAACTTAAGATATCCCATGTGTGGGCACTATACTTTGACACTATTACTAATGCTAAGTTTTGCTTGGAGACTGCATCCTAACAGGGCTATTCTCTGAGAGGCTTTACCAGCCACTGACTGAGACAAATTCTTACACCCAACCATTAGAATGAGGTCTGGGACCCCTATGGAGAATTAGGGGAAGAACTGAACGAGCTGAAGGGAAAAGCAAACCCATAGAAAGATCAACAGTGTCAATTAACCTGGACCCCTGAGAGCTTTCAAAGACTAAGCCACCAACCAAAGAGCATAGTAGGACTGGTCCAAAACCCCAGGCACTTATGTAGCAGAGTACTGCCTTGTCTTGCCTCAGTCAGAGAGAATGTGCCTAACTCTCGCACTTGTTGCCCCAGTAAAGGAGGGTAAGTCGAGAACCCTCTCAGAGTTGAAGAGGAGAGGAGAGAGGGGTGAAGAACTCTGGGATGGGGGACAGGAAGGGGGTATGCAAAAGCATGTAGAGATTAAAAATAAATAAATAAACAAACAAACAAATAAATAAATAAGAAACTCATGTGTGAATTGTCTTTTGCTGGTTCATTTTCCATCAAAATCTAAATTCCTTCTGAGTTGTGTTATACAGCATTTCAAAGGAAGTTTACCTGCAGTCATTCAGCAATAAAGCACACACATCCAATAATTTTGTTCCCCAGTGATATTGGTTTGCCAGAGCTCAGAACTATCACTCTTTCGTAAGACTCTTTATTGTATTTTGTCTTGATTGTCTTCTGTGAGATACTGAAAATCCATATGTTTCTCCATTTTATATCAAACATCTCAATTTCTTCCTCTTTTGATGAACAGTTAAGCCATCCTTGTAAATCTGGAAAACATATTATTTATTTTGTTTGATATACTTGGGTTCATTTGACAAATATTTAATGATCACTCAGAATATGTAATATTCTTATTTAACCAAAAATGATTAAATGGTGATCAAAGATACAATTTATTACTCATAAAACCAAAAGTAATTGTGCACAAAGACAGTTTGTAGAAGAGAATGTTATAGTAAACTTTAAAACTGAAAGCATGTTAGTTTGCCTTGAAAGCTATAGGAAAATGAAGAATGGAATAAAATATATAAAATATTAAGGAGCAATAAAGATCATTCAAAACATAGGTTTGGTATTACTCATTTTTTTTATCCATAGTAAAATGCAAAGTTATTGAAGTGTTTTAAATAGATGAGAAAGTTAAGCTTTTGCTTGTTTTTCTAACATTGTGTGTAGGCAGATAGAGGCTGTTCAGGCACACATGCCACAGTGTATGTGTGTCTGTGTGTCCCTGTGTGTATCTGTGTGTGATTATCTATACTAGAGAACACCTTTTAAGGTGTGTTCCAAATATTAATCTCAGGTCACAAGAGTTGAGCAGCCTGTATACTCTGAACCATTTTTTTAAATCCTAATTTTACATTTTATAGTTACCATCTTGAGTTAAACTTGTATGGTAAACCAAAGAAATAGAAGACAGTTTTCACTTTTTGCTAGTCTGAGAGCATATCAGGTGGTGTGAATTAGCTCTTGGGACTAAAAAGGAATGAGGTTATTTAGGGAAAAGTTTTATTTCTAAGTTATAGGTTTTAAAGAGTGAGGTTTTAGCTTAAAAACATAGAGATCTTGAAAAAGTTTCATGTTTAAAGGGCTAGAAGTAATAAAATAATACACTTGGATTTGTTGCCTGTGGTAGTACTTTGATTGCATACATAAAGATTCTAATAAGAAAGTTTGTGTATCCCCAGAAAACAAAGGACACTAGGTTACATATTGATCCTCTCACTACTCAACATTTGTCTTATGGTGTTATAATATACCCTAAGATTAGTGGTAAACACTTAAAATCAGTTATCTGGAAGGACATGGCCCCTAATTTTATGAAGTTTAAATTATCAAAGGAAGAGAAATCATTAGTTAAAAAGTAAATGTTTAAGCGTAAATTATTCTGGAGGAACCACTTATGGTGCTATAAAATCAGATAGTAAGTAAATTACTTGGATTTGTTTTAGAGTGAATAAAGTGAAACATGACATTGGCTTCAGAGTGAGTCTTTGATGATTTCAGCAATTCACTTTGTTAGTTATAGTGCAGTTACAGAAACTCAGCAAAGGAGAATCTAAGGTGTGAAGTAAAATAAAAAAGGCAAACACAAACAAAAACAGGAGAGCATGATGCCATTAAAAATTATGCTTCATGAAAGGTAAGCATAATCAATTATGCTGAAGTATGTGAAACAAATGTGAGTGCTAACCCTCAGTTTTAGCACCAAGAAAGTCGATCAATAATGAGCGAACTCCACAAAACTGCATCTGTGAAAACAAGAAGATCAAATAAATCTTTAATCCTTAAATCAAATAAATCAAATAATTGAACATTATAATTGCTCAAATACTGGACACACTATAGAAATTTTATAAAAGATTTTTTCACACTAAGAAAAAGGAAAAAATGGAGTCATATTTTGAGAAGTTTTATTAGTTCAAAAACCATTTCTCTGACTTGCTTTAAACAAAGCATCTTCTCCCAATTTTGGCTTGGTACTTTTCAATAATAACTATAAAATGGACTTTGTGCACTTTACTTCATAGGGAATGTAAAATCTCATATGAAAGCACAGCTTCTGGAGGCTGCCTGGGCTTTCTTCCCATCTCCCCTGGAAGGGACATATTAACTTATAGATTTGGCCCAGTAAGTCACAGACATTTACTGAAAGCCAGAGATATGTGCCAATAAATAATCTGATAGACCCTGATGTGGCCAAGGGAAAATAAGAAATAAGGCATGGGAAGACAGATAAGCACAGCTGAGAAGCTTCAAGCCTCTTTGAATTAAAGCTGTAAACCCATGACTGCTGAAGTCTGCTGCAATAGAAAGCTTCCGCTAGACTATGCCAGTCCAATATTTGAACATATCAGACGCATAAAATGTAACCAAATATTCTACTTTTGAATGGTCACCAATTGCTACTGGACAGTGACAGAAACAAAATATTACCAAATGGAAGCAGCTTAACTAACACGGAGACCTTCATTTCTTTTCCTACCTTAGCAAACTCCAGCGATAGAATTATGAAAATTCAATCCGAGCATGGTTATACACTTTTGGTAACCCAGCCCTCTGCAAGCTAAGACAAGAGTATCATCTAAAGTTCAGTGCCTACACTACAGAATACACTTCTGTCTCAACAAAACAAAATAATTCTTTTTAATGAATGGGTCAATAGATCCCATGAATGAGAGAATATAGGGTTAAAAATTGAGACGAGACATTTCCCAAGAAGAGTGTTGAACATGAACAGATGTCTAACTTTGCATACAGACAAGGAACCTGATGTAGGAAGTTTTACATCTTTGTTGTTTCCTAGAGCTCATGATTCAGAGACATACGAGAGATAAGGAGATAGCTTAGGTGGTGGTATGACTTCCAAAGAAGCATGAAGACCCAAGTTAAGATTCCCAGAAATACATATAAATGCTTGCTGGGCATGCTTGCCTGTCTATAATTCATGCCACTGAAGGTAGAAACAGAGGATCTCCAGACAAACTAGCTAGTGAGTTTTGAGACGTCCAAGCCTTGATAAGTAAGGTAGAAAGAACAATAGAGCGTGGTAGATTCCTGACCTCAACCTTTTGCCTCTGCATTCATGTGCATAAACATACAAACTCATCTACACACATATTTAGGTAATTGTGGCAGGAAATTCAGGGTTCCTCACGCCAAGCTGTGGGTAATTGGCTGGGAACTCTCTGAGTTCATCCAGGAGAAGTTGTGCGCTTAGGCTGTGACTCACTAAATGTAGAGAATTTTGAATAGAAAGTAAGGACCCCTGAAGTGTAAATTATGTAACTTCTCACACTCATGGCTAAGAAGCTATATCAAGCCATTAATTCAGACAGAAGTGACTATCCTTTTATGGTTTTACTCTCCCAGTGATAGTCAAGGGAATTATGGATATAACTTAATGTTCCTGCAGAGTTATGTAGTTATTTGTTAAGACCTAAAGCATGTGAAAATTGATCCAAGGTGGATTGTGATCTGGGGATATTTTCTGCAACACATTTCCCTTTCTTATTGTCTCCAAGAGTGACTGCTAAATGTGATAAGAATAACAGAGTTGGGTACCTATATAGAAAGCATACTAGGCCTTGTTTTTCTCTCTCTCTCTCTGTAAATCTAGAATTGTGAGTTAAGGAAGCCCTGTAAGTAGATGCTTCACTGAGTCACATGGACCACAAGATATGAATCAGAGTAAGCCTCCTGCCTGGGTCACCCAGCTGTGCAATAAATTAATTAAATTCACTGAGGATTGCTTGTCTCTTGAACATGTTTTCTTGAAATTGGGAAACTTGTTCATGGTAAATCCAAGCTACCTGAATTTGGAAGGAATACAGCCATTTCATGCAACCTGAGGCTCTTACACTTTACCACACATATCAATTTGGTAACTAATACACAATGAGCACAATTTCACAGGGTGTTTCCAAATTTTAATAAAAACTAATTTAAAAATATGAACATCCATTTGTGAAGGGATCACAGCAAAAGAGAATGTAGGATTTTCCTATCATCTAAAATGTGTCCGGATGCATTTGTTCTTGATATGAGGAGAGAAAGACTTTCTATGACAGTGAAGCAGAACAATGAATAGTAGGCACACTGTTCTGGGATTGTTTTGGAAAAGAAGAGGGAGGGAAGAGATTTAAATTTCTTCTGGCTTTGTATTTGATATGGTGAATTTATATGCTGGATACAGGAAACAGAAAAATCATCAGTGTCATAAATAGATATAAAACTTCCATGCATAGATGAGAAAAGTTGATGAGGCAGACACAGTACATATGAAAAGACCATTAGACATAGTTGGATACTGGTCTGAAGCTGATATTTATAACTATTTCATAGAAAGACAGTGGTTTGTATTAAGTTACTGTATTAGTGTGTTACTTCCACTTATGGCAGGATGGTGAATGGTTTCCATATTTTTCTAGTGGGAATTGTGTGTGTGTATGTATGTATGTATTATAGTAAATAATGTGATTCATGAAAACACAAATTAACGAGCTAGAAGGATGCATCAGCACATAAAAGTGCATACTGCTATTGAAAAAACCTTCCAGGATTCATATCAGATGTGTAACTATTGCCTATGATTTCATTCTCAGGGGATTCTATGTATTCTTCCAGCCTTAATGTTACCTGCACACTTAGGGTACATATAACTCATTCAGACACACAAATACACATACACATACACATACACATACACATAAACATACACATAAACATACACATAACTACAACCATAAGTTAAAATTTAAAGATAAAAATGAAGATCCAAAATGCTGACCATATAATTTTTAATGAACCAATTACTTTACTGCTTTTTCTTATAGACACATGACTGAGGAAGTTGATTAGAAGAATATATATATATTCTTCTAATAGAAGTGTATTTGACTGAAAGACAGATGCAGCACCAAAGCACACACACCCATTTGTAAATATACAAAATAACTCACAGAATGTTTTATATTGAATAATAAACAATATTATTTATTTCAAACAGACTTAATGATATTTTTATCAATGTTATAGTTTAAAATTTCACCTGATTGACTGGAAATTCACAAATTGGACTTTTTTCAACTTAAAGTTTCTGAGTTAATCATGATTTTATTATATGTGTTTCATCTTAATAGTAGGTAAAATACATCTGGATCATCTTAAAATATTAAATGTTCAAAAGTTAAAAGCAATAGTTTTTTAGTGGATGCTATTTTTGTCATCTTTAGACACAATTTATAAAACTTCAGTAAAGTCTATAAATATAAATATCAATATATAATCTGGTATCACAATAATATTTACTATTAATAAGCAGTTTTTTTAAAGTAATGACCAAATAAAAAATTGAGAATGAAAAGTAACATATTAATACTTCAAACTACAGTTAGCATACTATCAAATATAGTGCAACCATGAATGGACGTGAATTTCTCAGCCTAATGTAATCTTAGTAATCTCTGTGTAATATCTGAGTAATTTTCATAATTTGGAGATCAGATTCTTTCCCCGATCTAGTCAAGGTATCCTGAAGATGGCAAACAGTTTCATCTGTGTTGTCATCACCTTACCCTCTGATCAAAGTGGTTGGTTCTTCAGTGTACACACTATCCTAATTCTGTGAGGTATGGTTAATGACATAAAGCTCAGAAGAGGTTTGATGCAAATTGTCTTGTCACAAGTCTATGCTAATATCACGTTTGGGCTACCAGGGATCATAGTGAGACAATCAAAAGGACTTAGTAGATGAGTTTCTGAAGTCTTCGCACTCTATGTTCGTTTTCACACTATTTTGTGATACTTAAATAGTCTAATAGTTTAACTGTTCCCTTTTAGCTCATATGCTTATATAAAATAATTTTACTTATCATAATCTTAAATTATCTCCATGTAAATCAATGTTGCTTAAAATGTTACTAAATAATTGGTTTTAGATAGTAATGTTACATGTATATTTTTATATATTTTTGTTATGATTGAATAATGTTGCATTTCCCAGTCTGGCCAAGAACTCAAGATTATTTGGTCTTCAGCTCCTGGAGAATGAAAATTTAGAAACTATTCAATGATTAGGTTACCATGCAGTCAAAGTTATTTTGGGCTGCTCTCATAAAATTTTTCTTTTTAAATAATGTAGTTAAAAAGTTGCCTACTTTTCTAGTTAGGTTCACAATAACATAGGTTCATAACGGGTGACTGTTAGGTTTGTTGGTTTTTTGTTGGTTTTTTGTTTTTTAACAATTCTTGGGTAAAGTCACAAAGTTAGACACAGCAAGAAACCACTGAACACAGCCACTTCTTTGAAAAGAAAAGATGATGATGATGATGATGATGATGATGATGATGATGTATTGTGCTACCTTTAAAGATATCAAGTTCAGCTGCAAGAGCTTTCTGAGTTCTATTGAGATAAATTACAGTGGGAAGATATGCTACAGCAACCAGGCAGTTAGCATGGGGACCCTGTCAGGTTGAGGACAGACTATCTATTGTGATTGGAAGTACTCAGGTTTAGACTGCTGTAAAAGTCTTACTAGAAATTCTTTAGTGTTCCTTTTTCCAGAAAAAAAAAAAAAAACCAAGTCATCTAGAAAAATGAAGAGTAGGTGGAACACCCAGAACCCTAAAATATTGCTGTCAGCATTGTCTTATTGTTGCCTGAACTGGGAACAATAATATTCCACTATTTTATTGATGATAAGGGATGAGGGTTGTCCTCCTAAGAGACTCCCTCCTATGTAGGGAAGCTGGAAAATTGAAGGTTTTAAATGCTGGTCCCAAGCAGGAACTCAAGTGTGCAATGATGATAGCAGACCTGAGGGAATTGTATTAGGAGCCTCTGGCTGACCAATTGATCACTGGGTCAGCTCATTAATTTGTTTCTGAAAAAAAAAACTTTTAAGAGACAAGGGGCAGTTGTTACTATGAGGAAAATAGAGATCAGAGGCTAAGGAGAGGATTACGCCATGAACTCACAGGAGACTATAGTGAGCACTGTATATTGGGGTCATGCTCAGAGTGCATGTTCCACTTACCAGGTCATGTCAGTTTTTAATCCACTCTTCTACCTGGTCTAATTAGTTTACAACCTAAAGCATTCTTCATTGAGAAGAGAGACAAAAACCTCTTTTTCTCTTATCAGCAGAATCTTTAGCTTTTGCAGAACCACCAAATTCAGCAAAGTAAGCTTGGTTTGGATCAGCACCAGGGCTGACAGAATATTGGATGGTGTTCCTTATCTAAGTAGAGATCTGATGAGATAGATAGAGGCTATGACTCAACCCACTTGCTGCCAACTCAATAGAACATACCAATAACTCCAGGCTTATTCCAGGGGGAAGAGATATTGACTGACAGTCCCTGTATAAGTAAGTGTTGGAGAAAAGCATCAGGTTCTTCAGTTTATTGGGTGAACTGAGATACTAATACGGTAAGAAAGTACAGACGAGGGGTGGATACATTCTGCTTCTTTAGAGCTTGGAGTGACCCAGAAGAGTGTCCCCTAAGGGGCTAGAAAGCGTTTTTTTAAACTGGTAGTTTTACAAGCACATGAGAGGCAAGGACAGTAGGTAGAACTGGTAAAAATGATTATCTCCTGGAGTTTCCAGGGAGTAAAGAGACACTGGTGTACACTACTGGGGGAAAGGGTCTTGAGGTTACAGAGAGTATATATAAAAATTACATTTAAACTGAAAATGGACTCCCAGACAGAGTTATTAATTTAACAGGCTGGCAAGCCAAGGGCTGGTAAGATTCTGCACAGAACCTAACCAACATAAGACAGAAATGCATTGCTTTTGATAATGCATATTCCACAACAGGTAAGGAAGTCATTCTTGTCAGAACAATCTAAGACAGGCTCAGTCTTGTTTATGAAATAAAAAAGGGGGGGAAGCAGAAAGCTTTGGGGGCTGTTTAGCAAGAATTTGACATTGGCCAAGGACAAGGAAATGGGCGGCTCAAGTAATTTCAGGCAGGAATCTAAATCTTAGGCTAGAACAAAGAAGTAGTCTTCAGGTATGAAAATGACTTTGCGATAGGACAGAGAAGTAGGCTCAGATACTTTGGTCATTCTGATAAGCCCTTAGAAATAGTGATCATGGGAGTAATCAGGGAACTATGTTTATTGCCTTCCTTAATCTTTAACTGTTTATGTTTATTGTCTTGCTTGTTCCTTGACTATATTTGTATCTATTGTATTGCTAGTTCCTCAACCTAGAACTGACCTAAATACTTGTATGTAATTAAAATGGTATAGAAGCAAAAAGGAAGGTGGGGAATGGGATAGGGGTTTTCTGGTGGGGGATGAGGAACAGGGATGACATCTGAAAGGTAAATAAATATAATATCCAATTAAAAAAAGAAAGAAAAGAAATGGGTAGCCACAAGAAACTGTAACAGAAGGGTACAGAGGAAGCAATAGGCTGTGTTGAGAGGTCCCTTGTACTCTGCAAAGGTGTGCAGAAGGTCTAAAGCCCAAACAAAAACCACAGGAGCAAATCAATGAATGAATCTTAGTTTTATTCTCTTACAGGTAGTAGTGATAAGAAAGAGAAACTGAAGGTACAGATTGTGTATGGGATGTGTTTTATCTCTATTTGTCATAATAAGCCAGAGAAAAACCTTCATTATTGTTCCTCAAAAACACTGTCCACTTCTTTTTGTGTTTTGAAACAGGACCTATCACTTGGCTTGAATACTTAAGATTGAGCTATCTCTTAGACCTGTTTTATGGAATACTTTATCAAAAACTACTCATTGTTTCTTAGGATTATATTGACATTCTTAACTGTGACACAAATATATATAAATTTTGAACTATAAAATCTTTGAAACATTCAGATTTATAATACTCATAAACTCTTTACACTCATACCCTTCTATCTTAAAATTATCAATTCCTTTTTTTTTGTAACTTCTCAATAACTTTCTTAAGCCAATATTCAAACAAAGGGCTTATACTAATTAGTTTTACTTATCAAGACACACAGACTCACTGTAGAAAATCAGCTATCTTACTAGCACTTTTTATTAAAGAAGTAGTTGAATTCATATCTGGTTCAATCTTTTATTACATTTTGCTCATTGTTTAGGTAAAAAAATATCATTTCAATACATAATTTATATGGTTACTTAGGTTATATTATCTTAAATTTAATAAAATAAAACAATTTTCCTTGAATGTAGTTTTGATTCTAATAAAATTGAATTACATTGATATAATTCTGAGCTAGTTAAGTGAACTGAAGACCTCTCAAATGGAGTAGATAAAGAGATTTTACTATTTTTAAATGTTTTTAATAGTTTCATTACTGTGGTCTCAATTTTAATTCATTTTCTTTATTTCTGATATCCTGTTAACCCCTTTCCTATAAAAAGTTAAGGAACAAGTGCATAGATGTCTCAAAACATCTAAATTAATGGTTCACAATGCACTGCTTTTTCTTAATTAATTTAATTCAATATATAGGGAATTGAAGTCAACTCTAATACTTTTTGTTTATTATAGAAACACAGTCAAGGTTACATTCTTACTTTCTTTTTCTTAATTTTCTACATCCTTCATAACAGTGTCAAAACCTTGTCCTAATTACTTCCTAAGGAACTCAAACCAGAATAAAAATAATAATTGAAAAATTCTCCAACACAAACTATATTCAAACAAGAAATTAAAATAATAGACTTTTTATTGACTATAGCTGAAAATTCTTAAATAGATGAGGCCGATTTTAACATAAACATGTCAAGGGAAGACCTTGTGGAGAAGGGAGTACACATTTTATTCAATGTAAATCTGCATGGGTAATTGCCACCAGTTTTCTATTTGTCTTCTTACACTGAGGTTCTGGTATAACTTACTTAAATCTCATATAATATCTTATCATTTCAACATTGTGGAATCCTCCTGATATTTACTGGATATCCATGTTTTTTGCTATCATCCCATTCACAACCATATTTCTCTTGGGACTTATTAGCAGATTATTTAAAAAATTAACAAAATAACAACCAACGTCTGTTTCTACTGTTTATTGCTTAAGCAAAATTCCAGCAGTGCAACAACCAATTAGAAGCAAATAGAAAAATATTCTTTATCCCCATAAATTTGTTTTCAAGCAACATCTGCAAATTCTTTCAAATACCATGATTATGATTCTAAATAGGTTTGTTAACCTTCTGAATGCAATGTTATGCCTATCTACCATGCAGTCCTCATTACACACAATGAAATTCATGTTCTTTCAAGGCCTAGCTCAATTATCAAGAATTTGTTGACACTACCTCTTTAGTATTCCCTTGGCTGCCTTTTCTCTTATATCCTGAAGCATTTAGAACATATAACATCTCCTCTGGTACTTCTGACTCACCAGCAAGAAACACACATCTTTTTTTTCTTAACACAGAGGTGGTTGCATTCTAGGCTTGTATGTTGTAATTGTGTGCTGGCTGGCAATGCCTGTCATATCATATCATGTCCAGAGCTTTAAAGACTCACTGTGTATTACAGGATCCATTTTCTACAGGTTAGGCTAGGCTTTGGAATAGAAAAGTAACTGAGGTAGATTTTTCCCTTGTGGCAGTTATTAGAGGTGGATGAAGACCATTTGAGCACTCACTCATCCATTGGTAACGCATGTACTATTTGCAGGGGCTATTTGAACTGAAAGTTGTTTAAGCTGTGCCAAAGCTTTTGAGATGAAAAAAAAAAAATCCAGCATTTAGCAATTTTACCTAAGCATTTCAGTGATAATCAGAAGGCTGCAAATTAAATATTCTTAGCATATTTCGAAGTAAAAAAAAATCTTGGTCTCATACTAACTTGGAGATATGTTCTAATCTTCTGGCTCCTTTTCATTATCTGGCTTGTTCTATCTTCACCTGTGTCTAGCTTGTTCTCTCTGTAATCTGTCTCTATAAAACTGTCCCTATAAAAACGGCCTCAAGTCTGCAAAATGAACTGCTATCAACTCCACTCCATTCCACTGTGCCTTAACTCACTAACACAACCTAAGTGTTTGTCTAGAACTTAGAGATCGGACTGCTTCTGTCTCCTTGGTGCTGTGATTAAAGGAGAGTACCACAAAACCAGATCTTAAGCATGTTTTTTTTAAATCTGAAATTTGCTATATACTAGGCTGGTCTTGAACTCAGAGATCTGTTTGTCTCTGTATCCTGACATTAAATGACTGTCTCTATTCCAGCCAGGTAACATAGATCTAGAAGGCCTTTAGATGTGATCCCTTGCCAGAGCAGCCATGTAGCCATGTTGAGGGATTAATATTTCTCTACATTATTTATTACTGTTAATTTACAGGAGGTACCATAAGAAAATGAATATTCCTATCCTTGATTAAATTGGCCATTTTATCTCTTCACAGAGAATAGTTAATCTTGCTTAACTTTGTGTCTCAAAGTTTTTGATGATGTGGCAGATATTATGTACAAATTACTCTACAGACATGGTTAAAGTTGTATTTCATTTCAGATGGAAATGCATCTTTTTTTTCCAGTGTCTTGGTGGAGTTAAACAAATGGAGATAGTAATCAATCTCTAAGATTTATTACCCACTTTTTAACTGTTTTCAAATCCCTTCAGCTCATAGAAGAAATTACTTTGTTTTCACTTTGAAATCTAAAGTGCCCAGCATCTTTGCTCACAATTTTTGCTCCATACTGTTTTCTACCTGTTCTGCCCACATATTTTTCTCATCTATGTCTCCCACTAAGAATTCATCTTTGTTCCGATAGTGTGGACTCGTATCAGTGTGATTCAGGTGCCTTCAGAAGCCGTTGCTGGGAGATGCCTATCTGTTCCTAGCTGCTGCTGGTCTCTACTTGTATTGATGCAGAGTAAGGGTGGCAAATGGGCTCTTATTATGTTTGCTTTAATTAGCCTCTGCTTCTTTCTTTCAGTCTTACTATAAGGACATTCACACATAGAAATGATAACTTTTCAGAACTCAGATTTAAGTATGTTTGTAAAATTCAGTTGATTTCTTGTATATTTGCCTACCCAGGCACCAGGCAGACTGGAAGAAATGAAGCTTAGTCAGGCCAGGTGGGTTAGACTCAGTCAGACAGAGTGTGGGAGAAAGAAGAGATTTATCTGGAGATGGTTTTTAGGGGAAATAGCTCTTCTTTATTAGGGACAACAAGGGCTATATAAACCTTGGTGAGTCAGTAGGGGTCTTGAGGGTGAGTGTACATCATTGGCTAGTTTCAGTGTGTGGGCATTACTTCGTTTGCATGAAGAGAAACTCCGGGTGCTTGCTGGACATTTTCTTATAGGGAGAGAGGGAGTTTAACCTGTCATTTGACCACCCGGCCACATGACTACCTCAAGAATGGCAGTGGTGGGAATTATAAGACTTATGTTGGCTGGGATATGCAGGTCAGTCTCAGGATGACATTTTCAGCATTTGGACTCCCTTTCACTTTATTCTTGCTCAGGACTCGCTTCCTGAGATGCATGGCGTCCCTACCCATCCCCACATATATTTTTGTCTGTCAGCTCCTTTGCTTAGCACATACAGATGCTAATACTTCATGTGTTACCCTGGGAGGCTTTGAAGTCAGCCTGCCTTTTGCTTTGCCATCTTCATTCCCATTGTGTGTTTAAAAGTTATTATTGTATAGGTTTGGTTCCACCTTAGGGACAATTAAGTAATCACCAAAGGAGTCCTTTCTATGCCTACTATGTGAACCAGGTATTCACTGAGTGCCTTACCCTACTATTCAAGAATAGAAGAATGATTTTATTTAGCCCAGTCATATATCTGGAGATTGTTTAAATTGCATTTCAAATTTTACCAAATTTGAAAGAGGTTATGTGTTTTTTTTTTTATCTGCTACTTAAATCAATGCTTGAAAGATCCAAAGGCATTTCCATTCAACTTTTAGATATTTTTATTCTGTCTTACCTGTTATAAGGCACTTTCCTTTGAATTGAGATATTTTCTCAGTATGGAGAGGAAGGATCAGTAGCCTAAATGATGAATAAAATTCATATGTCAGGGAGAATATAAACTTGAGACATTTTTAGGGCCCCTTTTCAGAGACATAAATAAGAGTGAGGAACTAAAGGGAGAATATACTCTGAGAAGGTAAAATGAGAAGAAGCTAGTAGCCTACAAGCTATGCAAAAAGCTCAAGGCTTGCATCTTTTGTGAATCTTTGTTCCTCTTAAGGTGGACTTTTAAGGTAGACTTTTTCAAGGTGGGCTTTTCTGTGACGTGGCTGCTTTTGAGTCGTCACAGTGGTTCTCAACCCAAAGGGAGTTGCATATCAGATGTCCTGCATATCATATATTTACATTAGGATTCAAAACAGCAGCAAAAATACAGCTATGAAGTTATAGCTATGTAATTTTACATTTGGGGTTCACCTTGTGAGATATATTAAAGGATCTCTGCATTTGGAAGGTTGAGAACCACAGCTTGTAAATCTGTCACTCAAACTGTTATTAGTGATCCCAATAATCATTCACTTATTCACAAAATTGTATTTTGTACAGTCATTATGTTAGAGTGTGGTAAGTTTCCTTCCAAGCACGAGTAGACTGGTGTGTTTCTGGTCTCCCCAGAAAAAATTCTGCTACACACAGCATTGGATATTCTGCTTTTGTATACGCAAGAAATTATAAAATATTCCTATAATATAATGATCTCCTGAATCAATGAGACTGCTTATGCAATACACAGGCCAAAAGCTTAGGAAATGTTGAATTTTTATTGATTATTTTATTTATTTACATTTCAAATGTTGTACCCTTTCCAGTTTCCCTTCCACAAACTCCCCATCCATGTAGCTCCCCTTTGCCTCTGTGAGTGTGCTTCTCCAATATACTTACCCACTCACTCTGCAATGCTCTAACATCCCCCTACACTAGGGCATTAAGCCTCTACAGGACCAAGAGCCTCCCCTCTCATTGATGCCAATAAGACCTCCTCGGTTACATATGTATCTGGAGCCATGGATCCCGCCATGAATATTCTTTGTTTGTTGGTTTAGTCCCTGAGAGCTCTGAGTTGTCCAGTTAGTTGACATTGTTCTTCCTATAGGGTTGCAATCCCTTTTTGGCTTCTTCAATCTTTCCTCTAGCTCTTCCCTTGGGGTCTCTGAGCTCAGTCCAATGGTTGGCTGTGATGTCTCTGGATGACCTTTCCTTCAGTCTCTGCTCCATTTTTTGTCTCAAAATTTTAAACTCAGAATTCTTCTTGTCTGAAAGAAATGCAGGAACAAAAATCAAAAATGGTGAATTAATATCTTTTCCATAAAGAATTCCCTTTTTGCAGTGATTATATACTCCCATCAACACTAAATTTATTTTTAAAGTCTATTTTATTCAAGTTGTCTACTTGTTTACTGAGGGAAACAAGTATGTAGTATGACACTAAGAGCCCAATCCTATGCATAAACAGACAAATTTTATGTGAAGGTTTCTATAAGGAATTTTCTTCCCTGTAGTGAAATTTTATCAGAAATCAGAAATCTAATATTTTAGAAGAACATTTTACATATTTCAATATTAGGTTTGATTTGGAAGTTGATAACCGATAATGTAAGAAAGTAATTATTAACCCTGTTTTGGCTTAATAGAATTCACTTAGATTCGCTGAAATACACTATGACTTTGCAACTGAATACAATATTGAGTAGGCATTGATTTTATACATATGATACATGCTATGCTCAGCAATTGTACTCATGAACACTAACCTTTAACTTTCTGTAGGTTATTCAACTCATTATCAACAATTCAAGAATTGTTTTCTGTATAACATAGCATTCTTCTCGTGTTTAGTCATGAGAATTCGCCTATATAGATGAAAGTGTTTTTTTTTTGTTTGTCCCCCCCCACAACCTCCTACATAAGGCATACATTGCTGTCATTTTTTTTTTGCATGAAAATATAATGGCAGGAAGCCACTCACCACTTAGCAAAGAAAGCCTGGCTCCTGCAGGTAAAGCACTTACCTTATTAAAACAGCCCTTTAAGGCATTACTTAATCAAACAAATTGAACATATGGAGAAACAAATCTCTAGCACTTTAATTTAATTGTTACAGAAAATACTATATTAGCTGCTGATTGGGTGAGAAATTCAGAACAAGAGAAAATATTGCTTCTCCATAAAAACACTGACAACTTCCTATTGAGTTGGAAGAAACAGTACAAGCAGCCATCAAACAAGCACTAATTTATCGGATCATTAGGTAAAAAGCTACAGCTATTTGAAGAGAGTAGTACTTTTCCATTTCAATTTGAAATAAGACATGGTATAATAAATTAAATGGAGAAAAATCAGATAATTGATATCTAGTTTTGAAAGTTTCTGCATTGTGGAATACCACTCTCCAAATAATATATAAACTCAATATATTGCTTGGCAAATAAACTATTGGTTGGCATAATAAAAACTTAGCATGACACTAATGGATAACATAAATGTTTTCCCTCACCACAGAGGCACAGAGGTTGAAATGTTTGATTGGGTGGCACTATAGATGACCTCGCATTTACTTTTGCAAACCTTTTCATTTACTCAAACTGTAAATTAAGAACAAGTAATGCAAGAAAGTGCAAAGAGATGTTTTAGGAGTACTCCTTTCATAGCCACACCTTAATCAAAATTTTTTATCGTATAACTTAAATTCAGTTTTGAAGAGAGTGAGGCTCCTTATTATTTCAGGTGCGAAATTTTCAAGCAGGTTTTGTTATATAGTAGAATTGTCTTGTTAAATTCATGCTGTACTTGGAATAATAATGTCTTCATAACCATTTCTGAGAAAGGCTAATGATACAGGGGAGTCCCTTTCATAAAACTTCTATAACTGACTTGTGATTTTAAAAAATGGAACTAAGAAAATAAGATTTTACAATGAAGAGATTTGATAGAACACCAGGGAGAAAAGTCTGTTGGGAGAGTGCTGCTGTGAAAATGTGAAGAACTGACTTTCATCCTCAGAACTCATGTTTAGAAAAACAAATCCTCAAATAGTGGCATGAACTTGAATGCTACACCTGGGGAGGCAGTGGCAGACAGTTCCCTGGAGGCAGCTAGCCTGACACACTAGCCTGCTTGGGTGTATTAGACCACTGATAGACCATGCTTTTTTGAAAATTATGTGGCCTGTACATGTGCAATGAGAGTTGATATTTGTCTCAGCCCTCTTTGTGCATGTGTGCACACACTTACACACATACACACACACACACACACACATACACACACACACACACACACACATACACACACACACACACGTGCACACATGTAATCTGACAAAACTGTTTTCTACCAAGTACCAATATGAAACCTGAGTAGTCTACAGTTTGCCTTTGAGCTACAAGATATTTTGAAAGTATCTATGGATAGATATAATGCAAAGTATTTATCTCAGATAATCCAAATATAAATAGGGACCTCAGTCTTCATTGGTGTAAGACTGTAGGATTATTGCAGTGGTAAGTGAGGGGAGAATGTTAATTTGCCAAGCCATGAATTTATTCAATGAAACTCTTCTCACTGAGCAATTTCCTGTTTTACAAATTACATACAAATTATATTTTTCTCTACTTTAAAATCCTATGCAGAATAACAACCACCTGTTCGCAGACTCTGAGTGAAAAGTGGGCTAAAGGTAGTGCAATTTATAACTATAGTGTGGTCTCAGAACTTTAACCTCAAGAAACATCCTTGATAAAAATACCCAACAAAGTGCTGGTTACAGCAAATATCTTCAATTTTTAGTGCTTTGATCATTTTAAAAACATTCTGCATAAATTAGAAGCATCAGAAATTAAGGAAGTATTACTTAATTGCAGTTAAGTATGACTTATTAATTTAACACTGCATATTGAATAAGCAAGTCTAATCTTCTAGAATCTTCATTCAATGAACCATTTATTAACTTCCATGACCTTTTAAATATATTAGTGTAAATACTGTTTTAATCTGAATAAGTAGAAACATAGATACACATAAGAGAAGATAGATTACTCTAAGGTATAGTCTAAAACAGACAGCTAATTGGCAATGAAAACTCACTGGTACTTTTTATACTACACTGCCTTGTAACTTTAATATCAATGTAATAACTGGAATAAATTAGGAATTATACTGTATAAAAACTGATGCTTAATTTAGCATACTATTAGATTATTGGTCTTTATTTCACTTGTTTGATCTATAGAGGTCAGCTAAGAGGTAAGTACACCATGAATCTTTATTCATGCACAAAAATGCACAAAAAACAAGCAGTAACTGAAGACATGCTGAAAAGGTATCATAGTCATTGAAATTTCAAGGCTTATTTAAAACCAAATATTGCTTATACATAGATAAAATGTTGAGATAAAATATAAGAATAAGAAATAACTGATTTTTCATCCTTTATTTAAAATAGTTAATTTCATATAATACATTTTGATTAAAGTTTTCCCTACCTCTATTCCTCTCAGTTCCTCCCTGTGGCACCTTCCCAATTGGATCTGTGCCCTTTCTGTCTTTCACAAGAAAATAATCAAGACTAACATTAAAATAATATAAAACAAACTAGAATAGGACAAAACAATTAAGCAAGAAAAGAGACAAAAACCACAACAAATACATACTGACTGTGATACATACTCTCACAACAAGGAATTTCATAGAAAAAGAAAACCAGAAGCCATAATATGTAAGCAAATTACATATAAAAGAGGGAGAAAATAAACAAGAAAAACAAAACAAACAAACAAAAACAAAACAAAACCAAAACAAAACCACAATCACTACAATCACTACAATAAAAACCTGACATAACTTTAGTAAAGAAAGAAGCACCAAGATAACATTCACTCATTTTGTGTTGGTCCTCTACTGCTGTCCATGAGGCTTCCCCTAGGAGTGATTTGTTTTCCTACTGAGACACTTTTGGAGAAAAACAAATTCATTTTCAAGTAGCTATTATTTGTAGTTATCTTCTGGCTAAGGGATGGGACCACCTTTTGCTTCTTTCCACTTTAGGACTCTTTCAGGTCTAGACCCATACAAACCCTGTGCATTGTGGGGTCTCTTTGAATTCCTATGTGCACCATCCTCTTGTGGCTAGAAGGCTTTGATTACTTGGTGTTCTCCATCCTCTCTAGCACCTACACTCTTTCTGCCTTCACTTTAACACAATTCTCTGAGACCTGAAATGAGGTAATTTATATCTTTTCAAGACTGCATGTTCCAAGGTCTCCCACACTATGCTTATTGTCTGGCTACAGATCTGTGTTTGTTCCCTAATGTTGTAGAAGGAATCCTCTTTATTGATAGTCAAGGAAAACTCTGATCTATGAATACAGCAGAATGTCATTAGGAATAATTTCTTTGCTACATTCATTTAGCATAGCTAAAGTATTTGGCTTTCCACTAGGTCCATGGCATAGTCTCAAGTTCTTGGCCTCTCACACATTTTTGGATATGACTTCCATCTCATGGAGTGTACTTTAATTAATAATTAGATATTGGTTGGTTATTTACACAAGCTTTGTTATATTATTGCACTAGTACAGCTTGCTAGCTGGCTACCATTATAGGTCTAACATGTTTGAACAACTGTCTCTATAGGAGAAAAAGATGTCCATTGAGTATAGGCTCAAGAGCAGTATAGCTGGATCTTAAAGAATATCGATTTCCAACTTACTAAGGAACAACCAGATTCAGTTCTATAGTGAATCTATTTGCATTCTTCTAAATGCATTCATCCAGTTTGACCAGCACCATTGTTGAAAATTCTGTCTCTTTCCACAGTGTATCATCAGAAACCAGGAGCCCATAGGTGTGTAGATTCAATTCCGAGCTTTTAGTTTTATTCCATTGATCAGCATATCTATTTTGTGCATATATCATGGTCTTTTTATTACTATATTTATTACCTACTCTCTCTATAGCACTTTCTGAGGTTGGTAAAAGTGATACCTTCAATAGTTCTGTTATCATTAGGTGTGTGTTGGCTGTTATAGGTTTTATGTAGACTGCTTGGATGCCCATTTTTACTATATTCATCATACCAATCCATGAGCACAGGGGATCTCTCAGTTTTCTGATATCTTCTTCACTTCCTTTCCTTAATATCTTAAAATTTGTATCACGCAAATCTTTCATGTGTTTGGCTACTCTTTTTTTTTTTTTTTTGAGTTTTCAAGACAGGGTTTCTCTGTGTAGCCCTGACTGTCCTGGAACTCACTTTAGATCAGGGTGGCCTTGAACTCAGAAATCTGTCTGCCTCTGCCTCCCAAGTGCTGGGATTAAAGGCGTGTGCCACCACTGCCTTGCCGTATTTGGCTACTCTTATCTCAAAATATTGTACATTTTGGGGGGGCTATTAAATGTAGCCATTTCCCTGATTTTTATATCAGACTCCCTTTCATTTTAATATAGTAGAGATGCCTTTGGTTTTTGTGTTTATTTATTTGTTTCTTTAGTGATTAATGGTCTGTTCTGATAATTTGCTGAATACTATTTTCAGTAGTAGCAGTTTGCTGGTAGAAATTATAGGGTCACTATTATATCATATTCAAATAAAGATGTTTTGGCGTCTTCTATTCCCTTTTATATCAGCTACATTTTTATTGATTATCTTATTGCTCTAGCTAAGATAAAATAAGAATGGAGGAAGGAACAACTTTGCATTATTTCCAGTTTTAGTGGAGAAGCTTTGAATTTCTCTCCACTTAACTATTTTTTCTATGAGGTAGTTCCTGAATGAGGGTACACAAAAGGTATACCTCTCTTCTAAATCTTATTTGTAATCTTTGATTTTTCTCTTGTAATTATAGAATGGTTAAGATTTATTACGTTGAATGTTCTTCCTACTAAGAGGGAATTTTAAGTAACAGCCCTCTTGAAATTTCATTTGTTAGAACTTTATAAATTTATGAAAGATTAATTCAAAAAAATTCATTCTGATTTATGAATCGTTAAGCTTGATGACATAGTTAAAAAATTACAGTTTGTGGATTGGAGCATATTACAGTGGGGATTTTACTGTCCTTTCTTGGAGATTCCAGTGACCTTTATATCTTTTTGCAAAGTGGCAGCACATTTTTACTTCCATCCTGTCTCATCGCTCATCTTTTATTCTCTTTTAAAGCGACTTACTTACATAAGTCACTTTTCTTAGATTAAATAATTGTAATTTCCTTCAAGACAAGAATAATTTAATGAGCAATTCAATTTTATTTTTCCAAGATTAAAAAGTGCCAGGTGTCTTAGAAATCTGTCTATCCTCATTTATGTTATCACATTTTAAGTCTGATTCAATCAAGCTTCTTTTATGTTACTAAATAACAAATTTCCAAAGCTTATTCATTGTTCAGGAAATATAAATATTAATCATTGCTCTCTAGTTTCTTCTAGCCAAATGTGCATTTATTATCCACAATTTTTCTACTTATTGATGGTTTCTATATTGGTGTATTTTAATGAGCATAAGTTCATTTTATATACATAATATTCTCAATGATAAAATGGATAAGTAAAAGTTCTAAAACAATCTGTTCATTTCATGCTGTCTACAATAAAATAAGCATAGTATATTTATAAGTACTGTATGAGGGGAATGTGGCGTCTTCAAATACACAATTTCAATAGAAAAAAAAAAGATAACCTAATAAACCTGAAGCTAAATCTAGTTTGGAATAGATCCATAATATTAGGTAGTTGTTCTATGAGTAGCAATATGACCCTGTTTAAAGGTATTTACCATCAATGATAGTGACCTGAGTTCTATTTCCAGGATCAACAAGATGGAAGGAGAGTCCTCAAAGATATTTTCTACTATCCATAAATATACTATGACAGGTTTCCTTCAGAGATAAAAAGAAATGTTTGCTTTTCATTTTATTGAATCATCTGATTGTAAAATGTGTGTAATAATTTAACAATGTCAGCTTTGCAAACAAATGACACCTATTACTTTCATTAGAACGAGTCCACTGTGGAGGACAGAAAGAAGAAACAGAACCTGATACTCCAGCAGCAATAACAGCCAGAGGTTGTTAAGCTATACAGGTATCCTGGATGCTAAGAAAATAAAAACCAACTCATAGGAATACTCTATGGAATGAGACTTTGCTGTCAGAGAAATGGCAGAAAAGATCAGTTTCAATGATAAATATCTGTCCACTGGTAAGCAGGTCCCATTTAGCTGAGGACACAAAAATATGATCTGCTTTTATTCTGCTTGGCTTAAAATGAATGACTTTGCTCTTTATATACCAAGAATAATTATGGCAGTAAGATCACCCAGTTGGCATAGAGAACATTTATTTTAGCATAGAAAATAAGTTATGTATTTCTAGAATATTCCAAACAAGGCAATGCAACCATTATGGAATGTAAGATCCTTTTATTTCCTTACAAAGAAACATTTCAAGTCTGCAATAATCTCAAATGCTGCATCATTAAGTCCTAAAAGCAGAACCAGACGATCTAACCATGAATTCATTTGTATATTCATTAAAGTTTTAGATTTCTTAATGAATAGTTATATCTTGACTACAAAATATTTTTTTATTTTACAGTCAATATGTTCTTAACCTAACTAACTAACTATAACAGCTTTTGTATAAAATACATGCACAAGGTCTGGATAGATAGTTTAGCAGTAAAGAACATTTGCTGCTTTTGCAGAAGATCGTAATTTTGTCTCCTTAGTCCAAGTTAGGTAGCGCATAACTGCTTGTAACCTCAGCTGTGAGTGGTTTCAAAGCCCTCCTCTGGCTTCTATAGGCATCCAAATATAGACACACACACACACACACACACACACACTAAATCTTTAAAATACATATAAAACATATGTGCATATACACATATTTATCACCATATGTAAGTGTTCCTTACATTGAATATTAAAACATACACATTTTTAAATATTGATAAAAAGGATTCCTAAATTTCTACATTTATAATAGATGCATCAAAAGATTATACCAAAGATTACAAAACTTAACATAGGAAGAATTGTAGAACTTGAACTGTCCATATTTTGCCTTTATTGATACTGGAAATGTTGTTAATACATTTTATATAAATTTTAAATAAGAGTCTAGTGTGACCAAATGATTCTCCCATTAGGTAATTACTGAAAAGGAATGAAACATATAAGTATTAACATTTGTAAACATACATTAATATTAACCTTGTATATAGCTGGAATATTTTGGAAACAATTAAGATGCCTTGCTGTAGGCGAATAGCAAAAAAATCCCTCTGTCATCTGCATCTACTGATAAACAATAAAAATTAGTGAGCTGTTGATGCTTCAAGCATGAGTGATTCTCAAGAACAAGATGCAGAATGGAAGAAGTCAGACATAGTAATTAATGCATTCTGTAATTCTATTGATGGGACTCTGGGCAAGCTAATACAGCTAACAATGATAAAAATCTGGTAAGTTGTAGCCTGTTCTAGTGATGTTGATAGCACTGGCTCAGCTACAATGAGGTGAAAAGAAAATTTCAAGTAATTTGATAATTTCACATATTAAGTAAATTAGTTACACCTGACTATACAAATTTGGTAAAACTACTGAACTTATAGTACATGTTACCCTAGTGAGGTTATTCTGTCTGTTTAAATAACCACAGAATTCCTCTTACTTAATTGCACAATTAAAATGAATGTTTTATAAAATAGACTATAGTTCATCACCACAACACATTTTTTTCTATGAAATGACATGAATACTTAAACATTACCAATTTTATTGACAAAGTTGATAGCACAAAGTAACAAGAATTTGAGCCATGGAAGAAGAAAGGGAGGACACAGGAGAAAGGATGGGAGAAGAGACAGTTGATGACAGTCATAAAATGGTATAACCCTCTGAAATTTCAAATCCAACTGACTTCTACAAAAATATGGCATTCTGAAAACAAAAATGGAAACAAAAGGAGAGCTCACTCGGAACCATACACATTCAGGTAGAAGAGACCTAGCTCATGCCCAGAACTGCAGAACTGAATTAATTCATATGAAATATTCTTTTACTCTATAAATATCATAAAATAGACACTTGTATTTTAAAGATCTGTGCTTCCTTTAGAATAGAAAATACCTACAATGTACCATGGGTAGTTTCTTTACTTACATACAAGATTTATTTTTTTGTAAATGCTCAACTAAAATACAAGAATTTCTTAATATATAACAATTAAGTACATTGTACATTATAGAGTGTATAGTACTAAAATGTAACTCATTTTTTGTATAGTTTTAATTGTAAAAATTATTTCTATACAGAAAAGTAAAACCTTAATAAAAATCTCAAATTTAAGAAATCATGAAAGTGCAGAAATTGTGTTGTACACATCCATCAAAGTCCATTATTATGGAACAGATACTGTTCTTAGGGGGAGGAATGCACAAATAGTTCTGTTCACACCTGACAAAACTTAAAATACATATATGTATATTTTATTTATTTTCTGGCATTCAGAATATCAAATGAATTGAAAGTGTTGTTTAATCTTCTGACATATTATATAAATTGAGTGACATGATTTAGTGTGTGCCCATGTGTTTGCATGTGTGTGTCCATGTATGTCTGTGGTTAATGTACATGTGATTGAAAGTGTGTTCCTTATCTGGTATATAATAAAAGCATACACCAAATTTATTCCTAGATTTCTCTTCTCTTTACTGGTAATAAAAGTGCAGGAAACAGATGGAAGTCCCTTGTATTATGAATCTCAGAGAAATTTATTCTGAAAGAATATTTGGATTGGCAATGGATAGGAAGTAGGTAAGTCTCTTAAAGTTAGGATAAGGATCTCCCAATTACTTTTTCTCTGTGTCCACTAACTTTCCAAATTCATCCAAGACGTAGACAGAGTACTGAGGAGGGTTTCACATCCAAACCTGTTTCTCCTACCCCAAGCTGCATCCTCTGACCACATGCTAAAAACTTCCTATATATCTCAAAGAAGAAGAAATGAGGACTTGATCTTGACAGTTCAACCCAGTCATGTGCTGTAAATCAAAAAGACTCTATTCCACTCTTTTTGCAAATATGCCCATCTCATAAAACCTGAAGTCTGGTGTTCATGGATGGAGGCTGAGATTCCCATGGGTTGGGTCTGCAACATTATAACAGAGGGAGCAGAACTGTAGCCTTTACCTGGTAAAGCTACATGATGCCTCTAACTAAACTGCCTCATTTCCTAGAAAAAAAATGTTCCAAGTATCAGTAGAGCTGCTTGTTTTTGAGTACTACTTGTTGACAGAGACTTCATTAAAAGTTTGAGTATTTTCATGTAACTTTTTCATTAATATTCTATCTCCACCTTATTTTAGTGAACTTTTTAAAATAAATTATTAGTTATTTTGTTTATTTACATTTAGAATGTCATCCCCATTTCCAGTACTTTTCCAAAACCCTCTATCCCACCTCCTTCCATCTGCCTCCATGAGAATGTTGGAGCAACAAGCCTTCACAGACAAAGGGCCTCCTTTCCCTTTGATGTCAATCAAGGCCGTCCTCTGCTACACATTCAGCTGAAGCCAGGGGTCCCTTCATGTGTACTCTTTGGTTTGTGGTTTAGTCCCTGGGATTTCTGGGGAGTCTGGTGGTTGATATTGTTGTTCTTCCTATGGGGTTGCAAACTCCTTCAGTTCCTTCAGTCATTCTCCTAACTCCTCCATTGGGGTCTTCCTGCTCAGATTGATGGATAGCTGCAAGTGTCCCCATCTGTATTGGTAAGGATCTGGCCAAGCCTCTCGGGACATTCATATCAGGTTCCTGTCAGCAAACACTTCTTGGCATCCACAATAGTGTCTGGGTTTGGTAGGTGCATATGGATCCTCAGATGGATCAGTCTCTGGATGGCCTTTCCCTCAGTTTCTGCTCCACTCTTTGTCTCTGTATTTCCTTTAGACAGGAGTAATTCTGGATTAAGATTTTGAAAAGGGTGGGTCGTCCCATCCCTCAAACGGGGATCATACCTAACCTCTGGATATGTTCTCTACAGATTCTCTTTCCCCTTTGTTGGGTGTTTCAACTAATGTCATCCCTGTTGGGTCCTGGGAGCGTAATGCTTTCCTAGCATCTGGGACATTTTCTTGGCTACCCACAGCTTGTGGCTACCCACATCTCCCATTGCTACACACTTCTGTTCAGTTTCCTGACCCTCTGCACATCTCCCCTGTCACTTCCCACACTTGATCCTGACTTCCTCTATTTTCCTCTGACTCCTCCTCTCTGCCTCTCAAGTCCAGTTCACCCTCTACCTCCCGTGATTATTTTGTTCCCCCTTCTAAGTAGGATAGAGGCATCCTCACGTTGGTCTTCTTTCTTCTTGACCTTAATATGGTCTGTAAGTTGTATCATGGGTATTCCAAGCATTTTTCCTAATATCCACTTATCAGTGAGTGCATACCATGTGTGTTCTTTTGTGACTGGGTTACCTCACTCAGGATGATATTTTCTAGTTCCATCCATTTACCTGAATAGATGCTAAGTTGGAAAGGGAAGTGAATGTTTAGCTACAAGAACATTCTATGTATACAATTTATACTTCCTAGACACTAACTACTTTTTTAAGTGTTTTCTCATATTTATGCTAATATTTTATGTGTGAGGAGAAACTAAAAAGTAATCACTACTGATTCAGTTTAATGGAAGCAAAATATTAAAAATACACATTAAATTAATTAAGTTGAATCATAGGAAGGATTATAGAAAAAAACATTTTAATTTTGTTTAATCTAAAATGGTATGTTTTCCTATTTTAATATACAGCCTAATGTCAAAACACATTTTAGCAATTAGATAATAGTAGGCAAGATAAAATAATGTAATAAATTACATTTTAAAGAAAACTAAGTGAATGATTTTGTTTTCAGTCGACAGTGATAAAGCGATCAACATTATGTTACAATTTCTGCCTCTTCATTTATCTTCACAGCAAAATGAAGAATGTCAGAGATTGAGAGGGTTGAGTTCAAGGCAAATTTAAAGTGACTTCCTTTATCTCTATTATGAACAAGATTTCAAAGGATGAAAAACTAAACAGAGACAAGAGTCTTTTCTCTCTCATATGTGGTCCTTTCTTTGTCATTTGAATCAAGACAAGACCATAAAATAGATACAACCTGAGAGAAATAACATTAAACAGGATACACTAGACTCATTGTAACTTTGACATCTTGATATGTTCAGTGGAAATTGAAGCTATTCATTTTCATAAAGATATGCAGACATTAGCAGCCTATATACAACATACCACAGAGTATTAGTAGAAAGTCTACATCTGTTTCCCTTTTGTTTGTAAGGCCTTTAGAATTCTCAAAAAGCATATGATGATTCAATTCTACAATAGCATATCATGACAGTTTTGGGACAACTAAAAAAGTAAACATTGTTAGTCATCGTTGCAACGATGGAATCTAGTTGTCTAATTCAGGCTTTATATCTGAAACTTAGTGTGGTCTAAGCTAATTTTTTAATTCTAATAGGATTTCTGTAGCAAAGGCGATGAAAACTAAATTTAATTTCGAAAATTCTATGTGTTCAAATGTATATGAAACAGTACTTCTAAAGAGCATTCATGTGAACTTGTTTATAGCAACATAAAGTATAAATTTCTAAGTAGACTACTATGTAATGATGTAACATGGACTAAGAATGAGTTATTCTGAATGACTTTGTTTTGTAATTCAATGCAATATTACAATTAAAATAGCTGATCGTGTCATAAAATAATAAATTATACTGTCTAGTATATTTAGTTAAATTCCTTTCATATGATTAAAGGTATATTATCAAAATCTGTACAAAAATATGAGCAATAAAATATAGAATCAGTACTGTAAGATACTAAAGTAGTTCAGAAAAATACAGATTTACCTGTGTCTTGAACTTACCAGTATCAGAAAAGCATAGTATTAGCAAATGGATAAATTTGCCATTAGGACAATGCACAGATCTACATGGAAAGTCATGCAAATGTAGTCAATTATTTATTTTTAAATGTAACTTTACATTTTAAAATATTTTACCAATAATAACATATTTAGAAACACAAATTTTAATAAGATATATTATTCAATGTTAACTACAAATGAATTGTAAAT
The DNA here is from genome assembly GCA_030674055.1 of Rhabdomys pumilio. Lineage (NCBI taxonomy): Eukaryota > Metazoa > Chordata > Mammalia > Rodentia > Muridae > Rhabdomys > Rhabdomys pumilio. The sequence goes on along the minus strand of JANHMN010000011.1, from coordinate 52,123,230 downwards.
TCCATATAAAATTTGATCCGTGTAGCAGTTAGGAGAAAAGTAAAAACCTATTTTGGGGGTCTAGTATTAACTAAGAGGTGTTTGTCATGAAAGAAAAGACAAGTGAATCTCACATTGAAATGATGCCGAGTGAAAAGTGGCCCACTGACTCTGGGAGAGGAAAAGTTTGGCAGTGTGGTTAACCATGTCATTTTTCAAGAAAGTCATTAGTTTCATTTGATGATACAGCATACAAATTTATGGTCATGTGAAAGACAGGACACAGACACTTATAACTTGGCTCATATTCACTGACTGTCTACTGTTGATATGCCACACAGAGTTTCAGAAATTACAGGGCTTATAGCATAAGCAGTACTATCTCCGAAATAAAAGAGTTATTGTCTTATAGAACTGATTTGAATCTCCAAGTGATTACGCTTAATGAAAGTATTACGGCTCTCTGGAAGTTACATACTGTGAGATCCTACAGACATGCCCTGGATTTTTATATATCCTCAAAACTGTAGTGAAAGAATAAATCTTTTATTGTTAAGAGTGGTGTGTGTGTGAAAGGGATTTGTAAAAGTTGATATAAAGAGAGAATGGAGGGAGGGATGAAACTATGATGTGTCTGATAATGGGTACACTCACATTTCAATGTGATGACTACAGGATACACTATCAAATGTGTATTAAAATTTCAGTAGTAATGAAAAAAAGAATTTTGATTAATCTAGACATTTTTGATTAATCTAGGCTTTTCAGTTTTAAAATACCTCTTTTATTATTACATTTTCTATTACACAAAACAGTGTTTTTTGGTGTCTGATGAAAGGACAATAAGCAAAGGAAAAATCAGGAAAAGAAGTGATGGAGCTATAGACACATGCAGACGTTGAGGGAAAGAAGGAAGGAAGCAGAAGAAAAAAGAGGGAATTATTCAGAAAACAAAGTAAAAATTGTTATTAAACTTTTTCTATGTATACATTGAAGATCAAGTTACTGAATGTGTTAGTTAAAAATACAATTGTAAGAAAATACACTATGTATAAATACATGTGTATTTATCCAGATATACAAAGTATAAATACACATATACAATGCTTTTATAAATGTAAATATATATTGAAGAAAATGTACTCTATATGTATATGTTTGTGTGTTCTAATGTAATATCTTGAATAGAAAAAATGGAGGAAAACATTCATAAACTATTATTTGGTTGTCTGTTCTCTTAAATATGTCTATATTTGCTAGCCTGCATTGGAATGCATAGCGATTTATTTAACCATTCTGAACTCTTACTTGAAATGAAGGGCATACACCATTCTTTGTTGATTTGTCCTGGTAATTACATGAGAAATTGTATAATTTGCCATAACCTCCTGAGGTTGTGATATTCAGTGGAACCAATAACTGTAACTAAAATATCAAGTAGTATGTGTGACCAGATATAAACCATGATGAATGAGATGAACCAGTAATAGGATAAGCAACACCTTCAGTTTTTTCTCCTTAATAGTCACTCTTCACTCTTTGTATTTTTGTTGCACATTGAATCTCTACTTTTTTCATTGACTCTCTAACCTCTGTAGACTTGTGAATATAATTCCAGTATCTTACAATCGTTCACCTATCTTCTGGTAACAATCATTCTGTTACAGAGGGAAAATAAAAGACGCTTTCTCCGATCTACACTTATTTCAAAGACTTGGCGTAATCATTCGTTTGTTTTCTTATTTTCATGAGACCCCCCATTGTTTCTCAAACATGATAACCTCACCTATTCCTCCCACCTTCTAACTGTAATGCATTCTCCACAGCTTGTCGTTAAGTTAATTGTAAGTTATCCTTCCACCTGGAGTGTGCTTGACACTAGAAAGACTGAGTTCTATTTAAGAAACGTTATTTTAGTAATTGTGAATTCAGACATATTTTTCATATATGACTTACAATCAGTAATTTCCTAATGTATTTTTGTCTTTGTTCGTTATCTCATTGTGTGACTATATATGACCATGAAGTTTATATAAATTCCCTAGCTAGGTACATTTCTAAAGTATAGGACGAGATTTTCAACACTGATTTAATTGTTGATTTCTGTTCTATAGTTTGCTCCTAGTTGTCTAATTATTAAAAGACTAGGGTTATAAAGTGACTGATAGGAATTATTTCAGTTTTCATATTTAATACAGATGATAAAATGAATAACATATGGCCAACCAAAATTAGAATTATATGAAAATATTAAAAATATATTCTGAGCTAGTAAAATCTCAATTCAGATGCAATTTTAATTTGTGCTAATATTATATGTTCTTGCATACACAAGAATATATACTTTTATAACATATATATTTTTCTCTTCTAAATTCAAAACATTTGGTATTCAAATGCTATAATAACTCATTTTTCTTTGCCAAGAGAGAAAAATTGCAATAAGAGACAGTGTTCTGAGAAATGTGATTTCTTTTTAACTTATTCTGTTGATTAAACTACAAGTGGTTTAATCAAGAAATTGATTCGGGAAAGTAGCTTCTCAGACATAATATATCAAATTAATTATTTTCTTAGAATAAATTACCTTTAATTTTTCTTCTTTAAGAGGTTAAAGTTTAATAAATGAGATTTGTTAAAGGAACCAAGTCCTCTACGTTTGGTTGCTCAGAGTCACAGGCAGGAGCTTTCTTGACAGATAAGGACTTTCCCTTCCTTTATGGTTAACACACTAGATGAATCTATCTGTCATCTCTTTTAATTTAAACAGGCAACATTGAAGCTTCTTAACAATACCTCTGACCCCTGAGAAACAGGATGTATAGCAGTCCATTAATTAGTTGTTTGAAGTGAAGGGATATGGCATACAGAATATCATGCTTCTTTGCTCCATTGCACAACACTCCTACACCACATTCTCCATTTATATTTCTGACGACTACCAAAGAGCAAATACCCTTGGGAAGCATCATAAGTTAGCAAGTTTGATTGATGTACATTAGGCAGTCAATGACTTGTTCTATCTGGAGTATTTTCCTTTTTGCATGAAGGAAAGATGGTCAAAATATGTATCAGACCTCAAATCAAATTAAAGCCCAGAAGATTTCCTTGCTATGCTGTTTTTTGTTTCATACATAAATTTACATAAAATTGGGTTACTTTAGATTTCATATCTATTTCAATTTTCCTTCCATTCTAGATATTCTCAAATGAAAAGCCGTTTCATAGAACACTGCATTAATTGTTTCAGGAGGGTAACACAATCAACTCAGCCACTTTCTAATTTAAGTTTTGGGGGCACAATTGTTCTTTATGAATATTTCACCTAGCTATAAATTTATAAATTATTCACATTCAGAGTCACTGTAAGAAACATGAGAGGAAATAGCATTAGCAAGAAAAATGACATTGGAGTCTTGCCATTCCTTTAATTTTACTAGTGACTTTTTACCCTTTCTGTGACACAAATTTTTCCTCCAAATAAATTTAAGACTGCGCTCACTATGAAGAAGTATTTTTAAATTCACCATCATATTTTTTCAGAGAAGAATTATTCATTGTTCATAATTGTACTACTTTATAATACTACAAAAATTATTTAACTAGAGATATGTAACTTAAGAGAAATTAATACTGAGAAACATTTAGGGAAATTCATGCAATGCTGTCTAATCACTACACTATAAAAATTTGGATATGTAAGACTTCTAGTAGGAATAACTGCTGCTCTTAAAATACACTTTTACCTGTGTAAATTAATATATATATATATATATATATATATATATATATATATATATCCACACTATGTGAGAAGCTGATATAAGAGAGCTTCAAATTCAAAACTAGCATAAACTACAAAATGAGTTCAATATCATCCTGGGATACATGAGAAAACTTTGTCTCAGAAAAAATAATCATAATTATACAAACAATAATTTGCTGTGTCTTCCTTAGTTAAATAATTTTTACATTGCTATTATTACGTTATGTGAATTTTCTATGACTTGTTTTATATCGTTTATTTTTCTACTACATTAAAAATGGGTTAAAGGTTAAGTCAATCCTGTTGGATGTTGGTGATGTTTCTATGGAATCTATATGACTTTCATCTGTGATCCATTTGTTATGGATTTTAATCTTAATATTATGACCAAGTTCTATTTTACATCAGGAATTACATTACTGCTGAAAGATATCTTATCAATTCGTTGTTAAAATTTTCCCTTGGATTATTTCTAAATGCATACAGCTGCTACATCAAATTCCAGCTTTTCGGTTAATATGATAATTTAGTAATTTCACAGCAGTGGTCTAACCAGATACTGTGTTTCTCCTGTAGCAGTAATATACTAGGAATCTTTTGTTTTGATGTTCTGAGATCTCTTATGTCTTCTTTGGCTATATAGATACATGTCTTTTTTGTTAAAACATAACCTAAGGGAGCAAATGCACTCTTTACTATTCAGAAGAGTTAGTTTTATGCATAGCTAGCTCATTATCTCTTTTATTCCTTTCCGTCCTTCAGTTGAACTGAATAAAAGATGTTCCAAAAGATGAATCTTAAATGGCAGAATATGTTATTTCTTCAAGGAACTGAAATTCAGTTCACACTTTACTACTGACTTTGGAAGAATATGCAGCATCCTAATTTCAATCCACACACACACAAAAAAAAAAATAATAATACTTCTCAAGTGAGTTAGGAATAAAAAGAATTTTATTGTATAATAACAAATATTTTATCAGGTATTATTCAGATGAGTAATCAAAATATCTATTTGGAATACATATATTATAAATTAATTGGAGGAATGAAGAAAGCATGAACATACCAAAGTTCAAATCTTTATTACTATTAAAATAGTATTTTTCTTTAATTTTTGAGGTTATAATATAATTACATTCTTTCCCCTTTCCTTTTCTTCCCTTCAAACCCTCCCATATCCTCCTTTGGTTCTCTTTCAAACTCAACGCCTATGTTTCATTGATTGTTTTAATGTGTATATATGTTTATGCTATATATAAATGTGTATATGATGAAAATACAGACACATGGATTAAACCAGCTGATTCTGTATGTTATTTGTAAGTATGATTTTTAGCAGTTATCACTTGGTATAGAATAACCAACTGATGTTCTTACACAGAGTAGACTCTTTCTCGAATTCTCATCATTCCTTAGGTGCCTTTAGTTCTTTGTGTAAGTTTGATGACTTATGTCTGTCTGTTTTTCTCTTGTTCACATTGGCATGTCTATTGTTGTCTTCCTTCAATTTATTTTTTTAATTTTCATTTAATTTATTCAGTACTGTACAAATGATTCCTGTTATGGCCCCAGTCCTCTTATGGGACTCAAAGTTCTTCAGTCCTCTTTGAAGAACTAAGTTCAAATCATTTCTCTCTAATATAATGTCATCCATCCCTGGGTGTTTTCAGTGATGGCATGTGTTTAATCCTTTCATGTTAGCACATGTTGTTATCACAAACTGTGCTATCTGGAAACAAAAGACTTAACTTTTGTGGTTCTAGAAAATGTGAAGTGAAAACACCAAATCGAGGAAAATCTAGACTGCCTGGCCAAGTCATCAGTGACCATTATTTATTTGTTCTCATGTCCTTAAGAGGACAGAATCATTCTACAACATTCTGCTATAAGAACACTAGTATTCATAATGAAGTAGCTGCCTTTAAAGTCCACTTTTCATGTAATATATTTAAAGACTCTATTTTAAATTAGTCTACTCATAGGGTCAGAAAAAGCCAACACAGTTTAAAGTCTTTTCTATGTGAGAAATACAATTTCAAATATCATTAATGAAATATTTTATATTAAATCTTAATCTCCTGCTGCTCAATGCTCTCTCTCTCTCTCACTAGATAGATAGATAGATAGATAGATAGATAGATAGATAGATAGATAGAT
>JANHMN010000011.1:52094974-52117315 GCA_030674055.1 Rhabdomys pumilio | reverse complement strand
GATAGATAGATAGATAGATAGATAGATAGATAGATAGATAGATAGATGCCCCTTTGGTCTTTTTTAGTCATTCATTGGAAAATAGGTGAATACACATTATTTGGACCTCCTAGTTTTACTTTACACAGTAAATGTGCAGTAAATAATATTAGATGATGATGATGATGATGATGATGATGATGATGATGATGATTATGATGAGATAAGACAGATGGTTGAAAATTACAGGGCAGAACTGAATCATAGATCTACTTGTAACCAAAAGGCATTCTTTGATATCAAATTGATGATCTTTATATTTCCTATTGGTCACTCCTATAACGATTAAAGATAATCTTTAGAAATAGATCACCAATAATTTAAAAAGATGAATAAATTAATTTGCATACGATACTTTCACATACATAGTATGTTTTGTTTAATATCTTTTTGTATACAAAGAGGCTTAGGATGATCTAAACCTTTGCTTTCATCCACAATCATTTTTTATTAGTAATTTCTTATTTTCCTTACTTTCCTATGAGCACTAAAATGGAGGTTTGCTGCTAAATAAGCTCAGTCTTTCTAGTTCTTTCTGAACTCTGGCAGACTGGTTCAACTCAGCTGTTCTGACTCAAACGCCTCTCCAAACTGATTCAATCTGGCTTCCCACTGAATTTCTCTGCTTGGCCTCACACTAACTCTAGCAATTTCTTTTATTCTTCTGGCACTTTCTTCCTTCCTTTCTTTCTTTATTTTAAGCAATAACCGACATCAAGCTAAGTGGACAGAAACTTAAAGCAATTCCATTAAATTTAGAGATAAGACAAGGCTCTCTCCCTATCTATTAAATAGAGTACTTGAAGTTCTAGTCATAGCAATAAGAAAACTAAAGGAGGTCAAAGGAATACAGAGGAAAAGAAGTCAAAATATTGCTATTTTCAGATGATATGACAGAATACATAAGCAAGCCCAAAAATTTTGCGAAAAAAAACTTCTACAGCTGATAAACAACTTCAGCAAAGTGCCTAGTCTAAATTAATAAAAAAAAAATTAGTAGCCCTCCTTTTTACAAATGGTAAGTGGGCTAAGACAGAAATTAGGGAAACACACCCTTTATAATAGACACAAATAATATAAAATATCATGGTGTAATTCTAACCAAGCAAGTGAAACTTATGTATGATAGGAACAGTCAATAATTTTGACAGTCAGAATGCCCTGTCCTCCATAGAAATAACATCTTTATTTATTTCAGAAAACTCATCAACACTCTTCTGCTCAGAATTCCCTGAGCAATTTATACTAAAAATTTAAAACATTTTTTTCTAGTTGTATTATTTTCATTGTTGTTGTTTCAGAGAGATGCTAGGATCATCTAGCATATATCTCAAAACTCATACTCCTTTATGCTTTACTATTTCTAAATTTCTTCCACACTTACAGTAATGTGTCAGTTCATGGTATCAAAATCTTTATTAATATAAGATTCGCCAGTGTTTATATATCTGTGAGTTTGCGTATTATGTTAATTGTTGCCTGTGCCCTGGACTGCTTGCTGCCTGACCCTAGTTGCTCTTGGGGATTGGAGGGAAGGTAGCACAGAGTCAACGACACAGACTCTGGGAGCGGGTGAGAAACACTGCAGCAAGTTCTCTGAACACTGCAGCAAGTTCCTTTAACGCCCCCCACCTGTGTCCTATTGGCCCTAGAAATCATCTCTTCTAAACTGCCGCTTCTGATTGGCTAGCATTGTCTGCATCAGCAAACCTTGGTCTCTCAGGCAGTCCTCAAACAAGTCCTCCAGAAGGTGGTGCTTTTGCAGCTGTACTGGACCCCAGTGTTTACACAGAAGTGGCTCTGCTGTTCCTGCTACAATTGATACGTAATTTTCCATAATAAATCATTCACATATACACAGTGGGTTTAATGTAGGAATTTATATATGTCACTGTGGAAACTAAGAAGCCTGATACCTTAAATATCTTTCACATGAAACTAGCAACAGAGGGGAAGAAACACACATAATTCAAAACCAATCCTAATGCCTGGGAACAGGAACTGGAAAAGATATATTAGCTCAAACAAAAGACAATGTCTGGAGAAAGAGAAAGTAAGTTTCTTATAGCATATGAACAGAGCCCCTTTCCAATTTATGACTCAACACATATGTCTCCTAGATATAAAATCTATGTCGTTAAACATGGTCTCCTTTCTCTCAATACGCAAACCGATCTGAACAGTAACCTTCCTACTTCTGCAGTTAAATGTTCTATCCCTATAATATGTAGCTTTTCCTACACCATTAAATATCATAATTAAAACTTAAAAAGAAAACAATATATTTTTATTCATGTAAAATTACTTCATAATATAAATTAAAATATCAAAAGATAGATTAATCGTGCTTATTTTATTTTTTGACAATTATTGATATTAAATTTATATATAAAGTATCTCTTCAGATCAGCAAATTCAAAATTACAGGAGAAATATTCATTATATAAGACCTGTATATCTCAATGTGCTATCTTCACTATTCACTGTTGAAAATTTCTTTTTTTTAGTAGGCTAATCCATAATACCAACCATTTATTTAAATCCAATATAAACATCAGTCCAAACACAGAGCATTGAGATCTTAATTAATTAGAACTCAGTTATTTTGGAGTCAGCAATACATGCTCTTAAAATGTTCACCACAGTGTCTATCAGAATTTTTTTAAGTTTCTTTATTTTGTCATACAAATGGCTAGTCACATAATCAATTAACATTTAGTGAATTACTTCTATTATTATGGATGTTCTATTGAGTACTACATAACTCACAGTATTTAACACTTCTAAATACAAATATTTGTTATTTTACCAATAAATTGTTTGAGACTAAGTTGTTCTTCACAAGTCTCAAACTAACAAGTTGTGATGTTATATTTAGATTTTGTTGTACCTGTGCTAGAGAATGCCATGCACATTCCAAATAGGAGGATGAAAAGCCTTGCCTTAACCACTTCTTCAAATATTTCCTCCTCTGCCTTCAGGAAAACCTGACTAATTATGGGTTATAATTAAAATGTAGGTAGTTTTACTTGCACCTGTATATTAAAACTCGTGCTTTTGCTCTCGAGATTTTTTAAGTTCTCAGTGCTAACCTTCTCATTTCATGAAAGAAATCTCTTTAGTTCTTCTCTTATGTACATATAAATACTATTCCTCTGGATAAGGGAGTTTGCCCAATTACAGGACAGAGAAACTTTTAGAATGACTTTCATTTAACCTGAAAAATCTCTATAGCTTCTTTAATGTGCTGTGGAGTTCTAATTTCACAACATATTGTCAAATATTAATGTTTTATAGTAAATTTGTATCTAAATATTATTTTTGTGCAAATCTTTGATGGATATTGTTTGGATATCATTTAATACATTTAAGGGTCATGTAATCTTCTATATTTTGAGATTGCTCTACTCTGCTCCAAATTCCTGTGTATTCTACTCATTTTCATTTGGAAATGAAAATATTTTCATAATTGTGTTTTTCAGAAGGAGGCGCCAGACATCATTCTGTATGAAGTTTGTGAGAAGTTGTTCCTCCTCTCCCTTAAAAAGTACATCATAATATTAATCATGAACCTTATTGATTTTTCCAATTGTCTATTAATGCTACATTGTTTCTCTTTATGAAAATCAAATCTTCTTATGCTATACCTTTATGACTAAAATGTCCTGGTATATGAGTTAGATTATTATCTGTCAAGTAAATTAATTTATTAATCTTAAAGCATTTATGTTCCCAATCTAGACCATTCATAATAGAATAAGATCTTCAAAACATATTGACCCTCTTGTATTAATTATTGGTTTAAACTAATGCCTGGCTGATAATAGGCATTTGATAGCTGTCTGTAGACTTAAATTTCTCTTTGGTTGATCAAAATTTAGCATTAATTGTTAAAGATGTAAAAAAATAATAGAAGGGGTATTGGTTTATAACTGAAATAAGTATATGTTGTCTTATAAAAACATAATTGGTTTAATCGCAAAAGTAATCTTTTGGGTTAAAATCAAATTCATGGTTGGAATTTTTTAATCAGAAAATAATAAGAAAAAGTCACAATCAAATCATTGTTGGTTTATTAACTATATTTTAGCAGACTTTACTTTGATTTTGAAAGAATATCTTTAACATATTCCCAAGCATTGAAAAATTGGTCTGTTTTATTAGCTAACTCCTGAAGCAACTCACAAGTGACTTGACACCTCAGAAGTAGCAATTATTGCCGTAGGTAGGAAACTTGAATGTTTGTTTGGTTTTCATGCACCACGAAGGGGAAAGGTCTCTCTAGTTGCAAAAGAGATAATGATGTTTACACTACGATTATAAAGAGTTATTACTTTTCTTTGAAAAACTGCCTCGAATCTTTTCTAAAGATCAAAGCACTTGTTCAAAGTAGATTTAAATAGCTTGTGATCTCTGGATGGAGGGACTTGTATTTCAAAATCTCCATTTCTTATATTTACTCTCTCTCTCTCTCTCTCTTTCTCTGTGTGTGTGTGTGTGTGTGTGTGTGTGTATGTGTATTTGTATATGTATATAAAACCCATATATAGAATTCAAAGGACAATCAGTAGAAGTTAATTTGTTCTCTCCTTCTATTATATGGATCTTGAGACTGGCTTTTTGAAAAACACCATTTTCTGCTGAGCCATCTTTCCATCCCTGGTTGATCATTTTTGAACATGTAAAGTAATATTTAACTGTTTTAATTGGTTTTTAGGTTTTTTTTCCTTTTCATTTTCAAGAAAAGATTTTTTTGTGTAGTCCTGGGTGTCCTGGAACTTGATTTGTATACCAGGCTGGCCTGAAATTCATAGAAACCCACTTGCTTGGATTAAAGGTACATACCACCACCAACTGGCATCTTAATATTAATAATCCTTAATAAATGAAGCATTACTTTACAAACTGCATATGAACCTCTTTTACAGAGGCCATTGTACCTGTTATCTCATAACATGGTTTGGTCACCAGCATTGACAAAGCCTAAAAGCAGGGAACTGCATGTTTTAAAAATTACCATATTACAAAGTATGTTCATAAAATATAAGATATTTCTATATACTATTTATGAATGAAAATCCTGAGTCTTTGTTAGATCATGCTTTATTTCCTGACATATATTATTTCTAAATCATCACAGATGTGAAAGGAGCTATGAAAAGTCTACACAACAATGGAAAACAGATGCTGCCGAGATGAATAGTCAACAACTGTGTTGTGTTTTATAAAAAGATAAGGAGAGAAGGAATATATTTGGTGGAGGCACAGTAAGGTGTGGGGGAAGGGCATCCCACTGTGGGCCCATGCTGAGGCATCCTTTCTCCCAGAGGGACCAGCCACAGGCTAGTATAGTATAGAATAGAGTTTATTCAGGACATGAGGAGTAGAGGAGTAGAGGCTGGCCATGAGTATTTGGAAAGAGGGGGAGGGGAATGGGGAAAGAGAGGGTAAGGAGAAAGGAGCATGAACAAAAGAGTAAGAGAGTGAGAAGTGGGTGAACAGCTCCTTTTGTGGTGAGTCAGGCCCACCTGGCTGTTGCCAGGTAACTATGAATCAGAGCCTAGGCTAAATGCCAACAAAAGGTACTTGACACAAGAGCCTGCCAACATGACTCAGACCTTCAGAACCCTCATAAAGGTGGAAGGAGAGAACCAACTCTATAAAAAATTACTCTGACACCCATTTTTACTTTTTTATAAATTTTATTTATTCTTTGATAATTATATAAATGAATACGAAGTATTATGATCATATCCAGACCCCATTTTCTTCTTCTAATACCTCCCAGACCCATCACTACTTTTTCTCCCAAATATGTCTTCTTTTTTTTTTTTAACCTTTTGAATCCAGTTAGCTCTGCTCCTGTGTACAGTTGATGGTGGATCATCCATTGGAGCCTAAGCTACCTACAAGGGATCATATCCTTAAATAAAACTGATCCTCCATACCTCAGCAACCAGGAACGGACAAGAGGTGCTCTTTTCGGGCATGAACCTCATGAGATATTTTGCCTTTTTGCTGGTCTTTTGACTGGCGTGATGATCATGAGCACATCTTATGTATGCAATTATAGGCACTGAGAGTTCATGTGTACAGAAGCATTGCATGTCTGGAAAATAGTTTCACAGAAGACCTCACAAATTTCTGACTCTTAAAATATTTTCCTCTTCTTGTGGAATGTTCTGTGTATCTTTAGAAGTCATAGGATGATGTGGTTGTCTCATTTATCACTTAGCATCAGGTGTGAGTCTCTATATAATCCACCATCTGCTGCATAAATAAGCTCTCTGTGATAGTTGGATGCCTACTAATTTGTGCACATAAAAGTAAGAACAAATATGTTAAATAGATTTATTGTATCATGTCATGCATACTTTACTCAACTTAATCTCTCTATAATAATTCACCTTCCCCCACCTTTTAACATCTGTTACTTGTTCCTACCTATTACTTTTATTAAAATTTATTTAAAATATAATTCCATTACTACCTGTTTCCCTGTCTTATCCCCAACCATTGTGCCTATCACTTTCTCTCAAATTGGTAGATCTTGTTATTGTTACATATCTGAGTGTGTGTGTATGTGTATGTGTGTGTGTGTGTGTGTGTGTGTGTGTGTGTGTATGCACAAATGTATAAATGTGATGAACTAAATATGTTTAGTGTGGCTTTTGATTTATATGATTTCAGGATTTACCATTTTCTAATAGATAACCATTTAGGTAACAGCCTTTCAGAGAGGCAAATTCTCCCATGTTCAGGGGTCATTCCATGACTGTAAACTTTGTTTATGGATAGGACCTTGTAATGTATCTCCTTTCCATCATATCATATCTATAGATATTATCTTTGGTCAGGTCTTTTTTAGGCAGTATTTCTCATACTGTAGATGTAACTTACCTATTTCTTAGAGACACAACTTCACAACAGAATTTCTGGTCCTCTGGCACTTAAAAATCTCTTTCCCTTCTTGATATTCTCTGAGACTTAGGTGTAGGAGTTTGCTGATATGTCGATTGGAACTGTGCACCACAGAATACATTGTTATATGTATTATGACCCATATTTTATTTCTTTAATGGTCTTCAGTTACTATAAAGCAAAACTTCTTTGATGGGTAGTGATAAGTACATATCTCTGTGGGTACAAGAATAATTTTTAATGATTACTTACTAATTCTACTAGTCTAACAAGGTTGGGGTAGTAGTTTCTCTTCAAAAATCCATGATCTTACTAGCTCTTGGTAGTTTGAATGAGTTTCTAGTGTCAAGAATAATTCCATTTGCACTTAGTTGATTTTAGGTCCAATTAGACAGTTATTGGTTACTGCCAAGGTGTGAGTGCCACTATTGGACCTTGAGGATAGCATTCCATGATTGTCATTTTTAAAGTATATTGGCATCAAAATGAAATATAGCCAAAGAAGTCTTCCTTCCCCTGGCAGTTTATGTAGTACTTTATGGTTCAATGGAAGGTAAACTATACATGAAGATTTTCATGTTAGATAAAGCTCTAGCATTTTAAGTACTACATTCAATGTGTGTAGTGTCTTGAACAAAATGGATATATGTACCTCAACATTTGAGAGGCAACCATGGGTAGTAGCAGTAAAGATTATCATTTTAAACATTAAAACCATTTAGAAACACTGTCACAGGATTATTTAGAATAAAGTTTGCCCAGATATCTGATTGTTTTGTAGCCCAGCCACTTTGTGAAGCATCAAGACTTTCATCAGCAAAATAAAATGATAAAGTGACAGTGAAAACTAAAGCAAGAGCTGTTACCTTTATTATGTTAGGAATTCCAGAGACAGTCTTGGGAATTCCAATAAACAACATTAATAACAATTCTAATACCTGCTATACCACTTTCTTGCCATGATTTCTGTACCTATAATGATGACCTAAAATAAACCCTTTCTTCCCTATGAGGCTTTGTCAGAGTGTTTTATTACACCAACAATGGGGGAAAAGGAAAGAAAATAAAATAAGTCAATATCTGAAGGTGCTGGCATTCATTATTCAAACTGTTATTGAACCTTATAATTTCAAGACTATTAAAAGTTTTGAGGAGGTATTTTCTATGATTTATCTTCAGGTCTATACCTGTATCTGCAACCAAGAGGTCTGGCAACCATCAGGGACCATGAGGTGAGACTTCTTCCCCAATTTTTGGCCTGTTTGTGGTCCTTCTGCACAAACCCAGAAGTGGCAAATTCTGCCCTTTCCCAACTGCACTCCATTTATTGAACAATAACCATGCCTGCAGCTCTGGAATCCTGATGTGAGCCAGTGCACTGAGATGAGATTTCCATGTTGCAATGTCTTGACCTCTACATAAACCCAGCATCTATGATGTTTTCTTTGTCCCCTCTGCAGTCCATCTCTGGACACACTCATATTCCTAAAATCCCGAAGACCTGGAGTAATCCAGGACCACCAGCTCTGCCTGCATCCCAGAGGCCTATTGCTACCCAGGACAAGTAGCTCTAATTGTAACTCCAGAGGCTTGCTCCCATAAGAAACTCCTAGCTCTACCTGCAGATCCAGAGGCCTGCTGCCAACAGGAACTACCAGACCTGCCAACACCAGGTACAATCAGAAGGCTAAACCAAGTATAAGACTAAAATAAACAAAAACCTGGACAATATATCACAACAAGAAACCAATTTATTCTATTACAGCAAGCCCTTGATATCCTAAAACACCTAAGCATAAAAAAAAAAAATGACCATCAAGAAAACCCACACAGTGCCCTATGCCCATAACTGGGTGCGGGGAGTGCTCAGATTTCAGCAGAAATCCAAACCATGCCCCTGCGGAGTGGTGCTCCCCTTCCGCAACTCTCCCAAATCTGAGGCCTGGTGCAGACCCGACCCAGGTCCGCTCCTGTGTGGACACCTGACTCCTCCTGAGACAACCTAGAGGGTCCACTGAACCCAGAGCAGCAGAGGTACCACTGAACCCAGAGTGGCAGAGAAACAACATATCCCGAGACATCCTAGAGGAACCACTGCATTCAGATCAGTGGACACATTATCCTGAGACATGCTAGAGGAGACACTGCACCCAGAACAGCAGACACCTAGCTGGTCTGCTACCTTGGAGGCACCATATCGTGGGGCATCCTAGAGGTACCACTGTATTCAGAGCAGCTGGAGAAGATCACAGAGATATCTAGACCCCGAGGAGATCAAACACAAGCAAGATAACTGGAAAGGCAGGCATTAGTCAGAGACAGCAAGTAAAGGTAGCACTAGAGTTAACCAGATGGCGAAAGGCAAGCTCAAGAACGTAAGCAACAGAATCCAAAGTTATATGGCATCATCAGAACCCAGTTCTCCCATCATAGCAAGCCCTGAACACCCCATCACACTGGAAAAGCAGGATTCATTCAGAATTAAAATCACTTCTCATGACTGTGATAGAGGACTTTAAGAAGGACATAAATAACACTCTCAAAGAATTTAAGGAGAACAATGGTAGACAGAGAGAAGCCCTTAAAGAGAATACACAAATATTCTTAAATGAATTGCAAGAAAACAAAATCAAACAGGTTAAGGAAAAAAAGAAAACCATCCAAGATCTAAAACTGAAAGGAGAAACAATAAAGAAATCACAAAGGGAGACTACCCTGGAGATAGAAAACATAAAAAGAAGATCAGGAGTCATAGACACAAGAATCACAAACTGAATACAAGAGATAGAAGAGAGAATCTCATGTGCAGAAGATACCATGGAAAACATTGACACAACTGTCAAAGAAAATGCAAAATACAAAAAGCTACTAACCCAAAACATACAGGAAATCCAAGACACAATGAGAAGGCCAAACCTAAGAATAATAGGTATAGATGAGGGGGAAGACTCCCAACTTAAAGGACCAGTAAATATCTTCAACAAAATTATAGAGGAAAACTTCCCTAACTTAAAAAAAGAGATGTCCATAAATATGCAAGAAGCCTACAGAACTCAAATAGTTTAGACGAGAAAAGAAATACCTCCCACCACATAATAATCAAAACATCAAATGCACAAAACAAAGAAAAAATACTAAAAGCAGTAAGGGAAAAAGGTAAAGTAACATATAAAGGCAGACCTATAAGAATTACACCAGACTTCTCACCAGAGACTATAAAAGCCAGAAGATTCTGGACTGATATCATACAGACCCTAAGAGAACACAATTGCCAGCACAGACTACTATACCCAGCAAAACTCTCAATCAATATTGATGGAAAAACCAAAATATTCCATGACAAAACCAAATTTACACAATATCTTACCACAAATCCAGCACTTCAAGGGATAAATGATGGAAAACTCCAACACAAGTAGGAAAACTATAACCTTGAAAAAGGAAGAGAGTAATCTTCCAACAACCCTAAAAGAAGGTAGCTATACAAATATAACTCCACTGCCAATAACAAAAATAACAGGAAATGACATTCATTTTTCCTTAATATCTCTTAATATCAATGGAATCAATTCTCAAATAAAAAGATATAGATTATCAGACTGGATACATAAACAGGACCCAACATTTTGCTGATTACAGGAAACACACCTTTGTAAAAAAGACAGACACTACCTCAGAGTAAAAAGTTGGAAAACAATCTTCTAAGCAAATGGTCCCAAGAAACAAGCTGGAGTAGAGATTCTAAAATCAAATAAAATTGTTTTTCAACCAAAAGTAATCAAAAAAGATAGAGAAGGACACTTCATATTCATCAAAGGAAAAATGTACCAAGAGGAACTCGTAATTCTGAACATCTATGCCCCAAATGCAAGGGCACCAACATACATAAAAGAAACTTTACTAAAGCTTAAAGCATACATTACACCTCACACAATAATAGTGGGAAATTTCAACACCCCACTCTCAGCTATGGACAGATCATGGAAATAGAAACTAAACTGAGACACAATGAAACTGACAGAAGTTATGGACCAATTGGACTTAACTGACATCGATAGAACATTTCAACCTAAAACAAAAGAATATATCTTTTTCTCAGCACCTCATGATACCTTTTCCAAAATAGACCATATAATTGGTCACAAAACAGGCCTCAACAGGTACAAAAAGACTGAAATAATCCCTTGTACCCTATCAGATCACCATGGACTAAGACTCATCTTTGATATGGACAAAAACAATGGAAAGCCCACATACATGTGGAAACTGAACAATGCTCTACTCAATGATAACTTGGTCAAGGAAGAAATAAAGAAAGAAATTAAAGACTTTTTAGAATTTAATGAAAGTTAAGACACAACATATTAAAATAGTGGGACTCCATGAAAGCAGTACTAAGAGGAAAACTCACAGCTCTAAGTGCCCACAAAAAGAAACTGGAAAGAGCATACACTAACAACTTGACAGCGTACTTGAAAGCATTAGAACAAAAAGAAGCTAATGTACCCAAGAGGAGTAGATGGAAGGAAATAAGCAAACACAGGACTGAAATCAACCAAGTTGAAATAGAAGGAACTATACAAAATATCAACAAAACCAGGAGCTGGCTCTTTGAGAAAATCAACATGATAGACAAACCCTTAGCCAGACTAACCAAAGGGCACAGAGAGAGTATTCAAATTAATAAAATCAGAACTGAAAGGGGAGACATAACAACAGAAACTGATGAAATTAAAAAATATTATCAGATCCTACTACAAAGGTCTATACTCAACAAAATTGGAAAATCTGGATGAAATGGACAATTTTCTAGATAGATACCAGGTACCAAAGCTCAACATCCTTAGTCATCAGGGAAATGCAAATCAAAACAACACTGAGATACCACCTCACACTAGTCAGAATGGCTTAGATAAAAATCTCAGGTGATATTAGATGCTGGCAAGGATGTGGAGAAAGAGGAACACTCCTCCATTGTTGGTGGGATTGCAAGCTCTTACAACCTGGAAATCAGTCTGACGGTTCCTCAGAAAACTGGACATAGCATTACCTGAGGATCCAGCTATACCACTCCTGGACATATACTCAGAAGATGTTCCAACATATAACAAGGACATATGCTCCACTATGTTCCTAGCAGCCTTATTTATAATAGCCAGAAGATGGAAAAAAACAAGTTGTTCCTCAACAGAGGAATGGATACAAAAACTTTGGTACATTTACACAATGGAGTATTACTCAGCTATTAAAAATAATGAATTTGAGAAATTTTTAGGTAAATGGATGGAACTAGAAATTATCATCCTGAGTGAGTTAACCCAACCACAAAAGAACACACATGATATTTACTCACTGATAAGCAGATGTTAGCCTAAAAGCTTGGAATAGAGAAGACTCAACTCACAGACCACATGAAGCTCATGAAGAAGAAAGACCAAGTGAGGATGCGTCAGTTCTACTTAGAACGAGTAAAAAATAATACTCAAGGGAGCAAATATGGAAACAAAACATGGGACAGAAACTGAAGGAGGAGCCATCTGAAGACCATTCCACCTGGGCATCCATCCCATGTACAGTCACCTAAGCTAGACACTGATGTGGATGGCTGGAAGTGCATGCTGTCAAGAACATGATATAGCTGTCCCTTTAGAGGTCTGCCAGAGTCTGACACATTCAAAAAATGATGCTCACAGCTAACCCCTGATATGATCAAGGGTTTCCCAATGGAGAAGTTAGAGAGAAGACTGGAGGAGCAGAAAGGGTTTGTGACCCCATGTGGAAAGCAACAATACCAACCAACCAGAGCTCCCCAGGGTCTAAACCACCAGCCTGGGAGTACATAGGGAGGGACCCATGATTCCAGCTGTATATGTAGAGGAGGATGGCCTTGTCAGGCATAGGTGGGAAAGGAGATTCTTGGTCCCATGAAAAACAAACACAGAGTTGGGGAGGATGTGAGGGTGGGAAGGGGGTAGTAGGGGCAGGGTGTAGACTAGGGCACAGCCTCATAGAAGCATGAAGAATGGGAATGGGATAGGAGGTTTATGGGTGGTGGGAGGAAGTGGGGTAAGGGGATAAAATCTGAAATTTAAATGTAATACCCAATTAAAAATATTTAAAAAACAAACAAACAAACAAACAAAATGACCATCAGTCTAATCCTATTAAGATGATATTTAAAATGGAAGAGAGAATTTCAGGCATAGGAGATACACGAGAAGAAATTGATACATGGGTCAAAGAAAATGTAAAATTTTAAAACATTCTAACACAAAATACTCAGGAAATTTGGGATGCCATAAAAAGACCACACTGAAGAATAATAGTAATAGAATAAGGAGACGATTCCTTGCTCAAAGTGCCAGAAAATAACTTCAACTTGATCATTAAAAAAAAAAAAAAAATTCCTAACCTAAAGAAAGAGATGCCTACGAATGTACACAAAGCATAAATAAGAGCAAACAGGTTGGAACAGAAAAAAAAGGCTATCACCACATAAAAAAATCAAAACATTAAATGTACAGAGTAAAGGAAGATTATTAAGAGCTTCAGGGGAGGGCAAAGTCACATAACATATAAAGGCACAATTTTACATAACTTCTCAAGAGAGACTCTAAAGAAGGGTCTGGACAGATCTTTTGCAAACTCTAAGAGACTATAGATGTCAGTCCAGACTACTTACTATACCCAACAAACTTTCAATCACCATAGATGGAGGAAACTATAAATTCCATGACAAGATTTAAAGCAACATTTTTCAACCAATTGAATTCTACACAGGATGCTAGAAGAAAAACTGTGATATAAGGAGGATAAGTAGATCTATTAAAATACCCACAAGAAACAAAAATTTCACACCAGAAAAACCAAAAGAAGAAAATCACACACACACACACACACACACACACACACACACACACACACACACACACCTCAACATCAAAATAGCAGAAATTAACAATTATTTGTCCTTAATATCTCTCTTTATCAATGGACTTACTCCCCAATAACAATACACAGGCTAATAGAATGAATGCATAAACAAGACCCATCATTCTGCTACATAAACATCTCAGTAACAAAGATAAAAGTTATCTCACAGTAAAGGGTTGAAACAAAGTTTTCCAAGCAAATGGACCCAAGAAATAAGCTGGAGTAGCTATTCTAATATATAAAATAAACTTTGAACCAAAAGTAATCAAACAAGATGGGGAAGGATGCTTCATACTCATCAAAGGGAAACAATCCACCAAGCTGACATCCTAATTGTGAACATCAGTGACCCAAATGTGAGGGCACCCACATTTGTAAAGAAAATATCACCGAAGCTTAAATCACAAACTGAACCCCACACATTAATAGTGAACAACTTCCACACTATAATTTCACCATTGGACAGATCATCGAAACAGAAACTTGCTAAGAGGATAGTGCCTTCAAAAAGAAATCCAGAAGTTATTGTACCAGCAACTTAAAGGCACACCTGAAACCTCTAAAAAAAAGAGCAAGCAAATATACCCAAGTGGACTAGATAGCAGACAGTATCCAAATTGACAAAATCAGAAATGAAAAAGAAGTCATAACAAGAAGAAATTCAAATAATCATTAGGTCTTACTTCAAAAGCCAGTACTCCACAAAATTGTGATATGTAAATGAAATAGATTTTTTTGATAGATTACACTTACTAAAGTTAAGTGAAGATCAGGAAAACAATCTGAAAAGTACTATAACCCCTAAAAGAGTACAAGTAGTCATTAAAATTCTCAAAACTAAGTAAAAGATTAGGGCCATGTGCTTTTATGACAGAATTCTTCCACTTTTGAAGAAGAGTTAATACCTACACTCCTCAAACTATTACACATAGAAACAGAAAGAGCATTTCTTAACTCATTCTATGAAGCTACAGTCTCCCTGATACCTAAACTACACAAAGACTGAACCAAGAAAGAGAATTTCATAACAATTTTCCTTATAAATATTGATGAAAATACTCAATAAAATATTCCCCAAATTAATCCAAGAACACATCAAAACATCCTCCACTATGATCAAGTCTTTTTCATCCCAGTAATGCAGGAGTGGTTCAATATATGAAAATCCATCAATGCAATCCACCATATAAAGAACTGAAAGAAAAAACAACCACATGATAATTTCATTTAGATGCTGAAAGCCTATGAAAAAATCCAACACTCATGTTAAAAGTCGTGGAGAGATAAAGGATACAAGATTCACATCTAAAATCAATAAAGGCAATATACAGGAAGCCGATAGCCAACATCAAATTAAATTGTAAAAATTGTAAAAATCTTAAGGCAATTCAACTAACATCAGGGACTAAACAAGACTGTTTTTTCTCTCCATATCTTTTCAATATAGGACTTAAAGTTCTAACTGAGCAATAAGAAAATCAAAGGGGATCAAGGAGATATGAATTGGAAAAGAGGTCATATCACCTACTCATAGGTGATATGAATACCTAGGTGACTCCCAAACCTCTACCAAAGACCTCCTACAATTGATTAAAAAAAAACTTCAGCAAAGTAGCTAGATATAAAATTATCAACAACAAAACAATCACTTCCCTCTTTTGTAAAACCTATGTACAGTCTGAGAAAGAAAACGGGAACAATGACATTTATTATAGCTACAAATCATATAAAATACCTTGGTGTAACTCTAACTAAGGAAATAAAAAACCTGCATGACAAGAACATAAAGTATCTGTACTAAGTATTGAAGAAGATATCAGAAGATGGAAAGATTTTTCCATTCTCAAGGACGCGGGAAGGTTAACACAGTGAAAATGGCCATCTTAGAGAAAGCAATTTACAGATTCAATGAAATTCCCACCAAAATTCCAACACAAGTATTTACAAGTATCACAACACAAGTATTTATTTATATGTTAAAAGAACAAATCTCACCTTTATATGGAAAAACAAAAGACCCAGGATAGCAAAAAAAATTACTATACAATCAGAAACAAAACAAAAAACACCAAAACCTCTGGAGCTATTACCATCCCTAAACTCAAGCTGTACAATACTACAGAGAAATAGTAATTGAAAACTTCATGGTGTTGGTATAGAAGCAAATAGATTGATCAATGGAATTGAATCAAAGAACCAGAAACCTGAAATAAACCTGTACACACGTGGACACTTAATTTTTTGACAAAGAAACAAAAACAATGGAAAAAAGAAAGCATTTTCAACAAATGGTACTAGTGTACTAGCGGTCTACATGCAGAAAAATGCAAACAGATCTATATTTATCACCCTGCACAACACTCAAGTTTATGTGGATCAAAGGCCTCAACATAAAACTAAATGCAATAAATCGAATGTAAGAGAAAGTAGGGAATAGTCTTGAATACATTGGTACAGGAGATAAATTCCTGAACAGACCATTAATAGTTCAGGTACTAATATCAACAATTAATGAATGGGACCTCATGAAACTGAGTACCTTCTGTAAGGCAATGGATACCTCCATAGGACAAAATGGCAGCCTAGAGATTTAAAAAAGACCTTCACAAACCTTTCATCTGACAGAGGGCTAATATCCAAAATATGCAAAGAACTCAAGAAGTTCTTTGAAAAAAAAAAAAAAAGGTCCAGTTAAAAGATGGAGAAGATGGAGTAGAGAGCCAGAGAGAATTCTCAGCAATTGAATCTCTAATGGCTTCAAAATGCTTCAAGAAATATTCAATGTCTTTAATCCTCAGGGAAATGCAAATCAGAAAAATTCTGAGATTCCACCTTACAGTAATCAGAATAGCTGAGATCAAAAACTCAAGGAACTGCACATACTGGAGAGGATATGGACCAAGGGAACACCCCTCTATTGCTAGTGGGGGTGAAAACTTGTACAACCACTTTGGAAATCAATTTAGCAGTTTTTCAGGAAATTGGGAATAGTTCTACCTCAAGACGCAGCTATACCACTCCTGCACATATACACCAAAGTTACTCTACCAGACCACAGGGACACTTGCATAACTGTGTTTAGCAACTTTAACCATGATAGTCATAAACACAAAACAACCCATATGTCCCTGCACTGAAGAATGGATAAAAAAAATGTGGTTCATTTACACAAAGGAATTCTACTTAGCTATTAAAAATAATGATATTGTGAAATTTTCAGACAATTGGAAGGAAGGAGAATATATCATTGTGATGGTTTGTATATGCTTGGCCCAGGGAGTGGCACTATTAGAGAGTGTGGCCTTGTTGGAATAGGTGTGTCACTGTGGGATGGGCTTTAAGACCCTCATCCTAGCTGCCTGGATGCCAGTATTTTGCTAGCAGCCTTCAAATGAAGATATACAACTCTCAACTCCTCCTGAACTATGCTGTCATGTTTCCACCTTGATGATAATGAACTGAACCTCTGAACCTGTAAGCCATCCCAAATTAAATGTTTTCTTTACAACTTTCTACAGCCAGGAAGGACTCTCACTGTAGGAATAAGGAAACCAACCCACCCACAAAACTTGTCCTGCCTACAAGAAATTTAGGGAAAAACATGGAGCAGAGAGTGATGGAATAGTCAACTGCTTATTGGCCTAGTTGCCTAGGTCATAGTATCTGTTCACAGCAGTAAAATCCCAACTAAGACAGTAATCTTGAGTGAGGTAGCCCAGAATTAAAAGGATATGCATGGTACATATTCACTTTTAAGTGGGTATCAGCCATAAAGTACATGATTCCCACACTCGTACACACAGACCCTAAGAAGCTAAATAACAAAGAGGACCCAAGTGAGATGCTTGAAATTTAATCAGAAGGAGAAATAAATCATTGGAGGTGTTTGGGAGAAAATCTTACTAAGGGGAAGAAGTGGGAGGATCAAGTGTTGAGAGAACAGGGCAGAGAGGGCCAGGAAAGTGAAAGAAAATCAACTGAAGTCAGGGATGAGACATCTCTAATAAGTGCCAGAGTCCTGGACTGGAGATAGCTCCAGAAAGTCTATGAGGATGACCTTAGCTGAGACTCCTAGCACGAGGCAATGTCAAGCCTGATGTTACAACTTCCTATAGCCAGGCAGGACTCTCACTGTAGGGATGAGGCAACCAACCCACCCACAAAACTTGTCCTGCCTACAAGAAATTTAGGGAAAAACATGGAGCAGAGAATGATGGAATGGTCAACCACTGATTGGCCTATCTTGAGACCCATCCCATAGGTAAGAACTAATCCCTGACACTATTACTGATACTCTGCTATGCTAGTAGACAGGAGTCTAGCCTAAATGTCCTCTGAGAGGCCCCACCAAGCAGCTAATTGAAAAAATGCAGAGATCTACATCCAAATATTAGATGGAGCTCAGGAGTCTTATAGAAAACTTGGGGAATGATTGAGTGACCAAGAGGGAATACAAACTCCATAAGAAGACCAACAAAGTCAACTAACCTGGGCCCTTGGGGTTTCCCAGAAACTAAGCCACCAACCAAAGAGCATACATGTAGTGGACTTAGTCACACATGTGTGGCAGATGTGCAACTTGGTCTTCCTGAGGGTCCCCTAATAACTGGAGCAGAGGCTGTGTGTAACTCTACTGCCTTGGGTCCCTTTCCCCAGCTGGACTGCCTGGTTGAGCTTTAGTGGGCAAGGATGTGCTTAGGTCTGCTGCTACAGGACATAACAAGGCTGGCATGGTGATGCTCAAGGGGGGATTTCCCTTCTCTGAGGCAACAGGCAGGGAGGGATTTGAGGGGGTAGGGCTAGGAGGAGTGGAGAGAGGATGGCTATGACTGGGAAGTAAAGTGAATGTAGAGATGGATCAATGAAAAGAAAATCAACATTTCCTAAAATCTTTTACACTATGTTTAAGAATATCCACATACTCTGAGATGCATTTAGAGTTTTAAAATTGATAAGTATTCCCTTTTTCAAAACCTGGCTAAATTTATGACAGGTCCTACTATGTCATAGGCTATTGCATCTGTATAAGTGTGTGTGTGTGTGTGTGTGTGCGTGTGTGTGTGTGTGTGTGTGTGTTAGAGAGAGAGAGAGAGAGAGAGAGAGAGAGAGAGAGAGAAAGAGAGAGAGAGAGGAGGAGGAGAGAGAGGAGATGGGAGAGAAAAAGGAGGAAGGGGAGGAGGGAGATGGGAAGGAAGAGAGAGAGACAGAAGGAGAGGGAGATGTGGAAGATGGGGGAGCGAAAGAGTGCACTGAGGTGGGGTTGGGCTGCATCAGAAAAAGCAGGGCAAACCATCAGAGCAGAAACCTGGAAAAATAAGCAATTGTTGATATTAAGCAAGTGTTGATAATTCAAGGCAGTTTTTTCAGGAGGATGCCTAATTCTGTAAAATGCATCCTTTTCTCTAATGTTCTTAATTTGTTTCTAGAACAGGGATGTTCACATTGTGGTATTAGAAGGTGAAGGAGAATAGGTGATAATTGTAAATTAGGCAGATAGTCAATGAATCATCTCAAATAAATTTTAATTACTTTTACATTCCTCCAAAATAGGTTATTTCTAAGTTCTTGTCAAATAGCACTCTCAAAAACACACCAATAGGCTTTTTCATGTGGACATTTTAAATGTCTTGCTCTTACAGCATCAGGTTCTTGCTTACACTTAAAAAGAATCATAAAGTAAAATTCACCCTGGTCAGTCACATCAAAGTCTTAGAAGAGAGACCCAACCTTATTCCAGAAACTATTATGTAATAAAATTAAAAGCCCATGGGCCATTCCCCAGCCTTGAGCAGGCCAGAAAGACCTTGTGACCTAGGTGGAGTCATCCACTCTAGCTGAAAGTGCAAATTCCTACATGAATAGAGTGCCTCCTGACCTTTATTTATGACATAATCATATAATCCTATAATCCCATAATCCGGCTGAAACAAATGATGGGTTAGGTGGGGCTTTCCATATATATACAAGAGATGAATATTAAACTTTGAGCCTTGATCAGAATACTTCGCTTTGACTCCATGTTTCTTTCTCCTCTCTGCCTCCTTTTCATTTCCAGTCCCCCTTTCAGGTAAACCCAGTTCACTGGACAGTTACAAGTCCAAACAACCCAATGAGTCAGATGAAAGCCAGCATTGCCCCCTCCTCTAGCCAAGGAGCCTATTTCTCTGTGTTCACTGGAGTGTTCCTTTTACCTTCAATAAATCTTGGCTGTGTGTTGTGAGTGCAAACTTTCTACCTTCTAATTTTTTAATTGGCTAAAGGACAGACCAAGAAAAAACATCAGATGGCAGTCTGCTTTAGTTAAAAATATATGAATTTATGAATGTTTGTCTCATCTAACGGCATCTTTATGGTATCCTCTGAGCCAATATAAGAGTGTCATAGGCCAGACAAGCTCAAAACAAAATTAACCAACACAGTGCTGAGAAGTAAAGTATGACTCAATTATCCTCTCTCCTAGAATATTTAAAAGTTTCTTGCATCCTTCTTTATGACACCTGTGCAGCAAATATGTCTGCTTCATACAATAAATATGCCTGGGACTTAATTTTTTGCAAATTACTATTAAGTTATTATGATTATCACTTATGTGAATCATTCTTGGCTCTTCTAAACAAACTCTCTGGCATGCAATCAACAGTTTCCCATTGTCCTCATTCCAAATGCTGTAATGTAATTATTGAGTGTCCTTAGTAAAGTAATTGATATCAAATGATCAGTGAACTCTTAGGAGCTCCTAGACAATTTTCAAATAGGTGCAAAAAAAAAAACAAATGAAAATTAATCATTATAATTATGGCAATCCCATGAATTCAAAATTAAAGATAAGCTTAAACACAAGGTAATATTTAACTGAGAATGGACACACAAAATTGTTGTTGTTATTCTGATCACTATTTTATCTTTCACTAAGTAGAACCAACCTAACATAAACTAGGAATAAGAATCTGGTCTGTCTGTGCTTAAGACCATCTAAACCCAAACTCATGTTCTAAGTCGTTGATTAAAATAGAATTATACCTTGGAAGGCTTTGAATGGAGACGATGCTAAAATGTAATGTTATCTGAACAACAAGAATGCATTTTCAAAATGATAGTGATACCCTTCATAGAAAAATAGAAGTCTTAAGAAATGGGCACCAAGTACAATGTACAGCTTGTAATGAAGTATTTCTCTCCTATCAGAGACTGGAATTGCAAAGCCAAGCATGAATCTAGAGAGGCACTGCAGCCTGGTATCATGGGGGCAAATATAAAATTTCTTAGGGAGATGTTGTGTAAGAACTCTTCAGGCTGACCTTTTGGTAAGTTGATGATGTTCTCATTAGCAGCAACCCTGCTGATTGCCCTCAATAAAATATAGCCTCCTGCTGTTAATATAATTTCCAGTTTTTTGATTTAATGGCACAATTATATTAAAGTTACATTTTGAAATGCATTAGGATATTAAGAAAAGATTTTACAATGTTTTGATAAACCTTCACTATTTCCCCCAAACCTAGCAACCTATTATTTTTAATTTGCTTATTAGTTATTGGATGAGACTGATAACAAAAAAGATAATAATAGATATGTTTTGTTTATACAGTTTAAAGAAAGTTAGTGATTAAAACTTTAAGTTAGAAATATTCTTTTATTCTTAAAATTATCAGTCAAATTGACAATTTAATTTGTTTGGTTTATTTAGGTTTTGTTTTGTTTGGTTTTTGAGTTTATTTTTATTTTTTATTTTTTTTTTTTTTTGCCCTGAAAACATTTACCCTGTTTTTCTTCCAGTTTAGGGAATTTTCTTCCTAATTGAATTGAATACTGCTTTTTCAAGAGTCTTGTCATTTTCTGAAAAGAAGTAGCCTCTTGTTTTGGGAAACATTGGGATTTTGAAGTCTGGCAGAACTCTCTTTTAATTTTGATTTTGCTACTTGACTAGATACGTGACCTTGAACATGTTATAGTCTCTCCTGGAACTGATTTAGCTTTTTAATCTGATTAAGGCATAAATGGAAAATTAGATAATGTATATAAATCACATAGCTCATGATAACTGGTGCCAGAGCTTAGGCTCTTTAACTGAGGTGTCTCATGATTTACTGAGGGGACACAGAGGAAACAGCTCCTCTCACTGAGTCTCTCACCTTGACTTGTGGGGTCTTTAAATAATCTGTAAATTATGTGATTTAATTTTCATGTTGGAGGCTTTATGTTTACGTTTATTGCTTCTGAGACTCAATTGTTTGTCTAGGACACTTTGCATTGTAGTAGACAATTTGTTGTGCAAAAAAACAAATCAGCAAAAGCCTTAAAAGAAATATGAATATTCAAGCACAAAGGATCATTAGGACCATCCTGAAAGATTTCAAAGTGATGAGGAATTTAATAAGTGATCGTCCATCTACAAAACAGCCACACACACACACACACACACACACACACACACACACACACACACAC
>JANHMN010000011.1:52069846-52094964 GCA_030674055.1 Rhabdomys pumilio | reverse complement strand
CACACACACACACACACACACACACACACACACACACACACACACACACTGTTCCATGATAAATTACAAGGTTTCTTTTGTCTTATTTTCATACATTTTCCATGGTCATAGATCACTCTCCAAGCACATTCACAAAGACAACACATTCACAAAGACACACACACACACACACACACACACACACACACACAAAATCACATGCTTTCCCATAGTCAATGAGAACCCAATCACTTGATAAACCATTGATGACAGAGAAATTGTTTGATTTCCCTCTATTTCATACAAGAGTGGGGAGTGGTTTTCCAACACAGGATGGATTGAGACTATGCTGTCTGAGAATTTTGATTTTTCTGTAAAGCATAGGATAAAGAAGAAATGTTTTATGACATATAATATAAAAATCTCTGCAGAATATCTCATAAATACAGAGGTTCAGCCTTTACAATCTTTTATAAAAAAAAAAAAAACGTGGAAGCCCAGAAAATTTTGTTGTTTAAGTTTTGTAGTAATTTAGCTTCTTATATTAAAATATGTTATATTGTCACCAATATATTCAAAAATAGATTTTATCTGGACACATATAAAGATAGATGTGTGTGAATACAGATATACACACATTCATATATATTATAACATATAACATATAACAACATATAATATATAACATACAATATATAATATAAAATATATAATATGTATCATATGTATAGTAAACTCACCCTTCAATGCACAGATATGTAGAACCATATTTAAATATTTGATACTTCTTAATGAAAATATGTGGATTTGAATAAAAATATTTCAAGGGCTTAACATTTCTAAACTTTCTCTAAAGGTCTTATTTTCACTCATCATTCAACTATGCATTCAAATAATTTACAAATAATTTTGTATGAACTTTCTACTTTAGGCATATACTACCTGCAGTGGGTTTGTTTGATGTTGCTTGCATTCTAATACTAAATACTAGATTCTCAAAATGTGGTTGCCCCCAATGAGCAGATTTCTATTACACCAAGTGACACTATGTGATTCTTGCTCCCAAATTTATTTGGCCAATGAAAGGCTAGAGACTGTGATTGGACAGTGGGAGGAGAACTGAGGATCTAGTGAAGGGGCTGCAGATAGAGGGAGAAGAAGAAAGAAGAAGAAGTTGGAAAAGCCTGCAATGACAGCAGATAGACCATAAGCAAGTGGCCAGGAGAAACAGCAAGTAATAAGGGATTTTATAGCTGGGAAGAGGTGTTAGAATAGCTTCAAAACTGTTCAATCTAAGCTTACACCTTTCAAATCAAATATTTGGGTTGTATGTCATTTATACAGGCTAGTTAAAATTATAAACTTGATTTACAACTATGAACATTCAACTAGGAACAATAGGAAAGCTTTGATATTCTTCTCTGCCTTGCCCTGGGATATGGGGATAAGCACTTATCCCCATATCCCAGGGCAATACAACAGTTTAAAGTAATTTTCTATCTTAACAATGAGTAATCATATTTATTTTTAAATTGTATCTATTTTTGATGTTTTTTATTCAAACAGAGTTTCATCACTTTCCCTCCTCCCTTTCTTCCTTACAGCCCCTCCCAGCTACTCTACCTCCAATGCCTCCTGTGTCTTTCACTCCCAAGTTAATAGCATTTTTTCTTTGATTATTAATGTTACACATATATCAAAAAGAATCGTATTCAGAATATAGCCTCCACTTAGCCATTATGATTTTTAAAATGATTTTCTGATATACATACACCATAAAGGAAACGGGAAAACATTATAATAAAAGAATGTGCATTGTTGGATAATCAATAGGTAATTTTGCCTGTTGACCGAAGCTTTGTCTTTTTTCTTGCCTCCAGGTATGTGAAATAAAGTAGCTACACACTAAGGCAGCAGTTACCAATATAAATATTATTATGCATCATTCAATTGAGGTCTACTCACATGTTTGTCATACCGAGATTAATGTATTTAGACATAATTTAGTATGAGTCAGAAAAATAAACAAAATTGTGATTCTGTTTTCTTTGTCTTGTTTCAATTAGCTCAGTGCTATTCTGCAACTTGGAAAACTTTAAAGTGCCATATTTAAAACAGTGAAATAGTCTTAAACACATTCCATTTCCTATATGGGCAGCACATATTGGACTTATTTATCTCTTTCCTTCTCCTTCTTCTCCTCCTCCACCTCCTCCTCCTCTTCCTCCTCCTTCCTCCTCCTCCTCCTCCTTGTCCTCCTCCTCTTCCTCCTCCTCCTCTTCCTCCTCCTCCTCTTCCTCCTCCTTTTCCTCCTTCTCCTCCTCTTCTTCTTCTAGGGTTAAAGTCACGGGGCTGGAAGTTATTTCTGGGAGGACTGAGAAGTGACAGATACTTTACAGAAAATTACCAAATGATCAATAAAATTAATATGTTGGAAAAATAGATCTAAAACATTTAAATGATAGAAACACAATTAATTAAAGTTAGAATGTACAATCAAAATAATATTGTTAACAGAAGAATATTTAAAAATCAAACACATTGCCTATAAGCAGACAAAAAGAATTGTAAAAAGCATTACCATGTAGTACGTGTATAACTTTAATTTTAAGCTAGTGCAAATAAGGTGTACAGTGCTTTTGACACTTGTGACATCTATCATGTCACTTCTGGTGAGACAAAGATTATGAAGCTTATTGGTTGACTCCATGAAAAGACTGATAGAGACATGACATGAACATAAACCCGCAGTAATAATGTGCAACATATAGCAAGGCAATCTCAGAGCATACAAAGCAATGTGGTAGTTTTAGCAGAGCATATTGGAAATGAATAAAAAAGGAGCCGGCAGAAGAGGAATCTGGTACTCATTTCACAACTTGCCTGGAGACAGACCACAGCAGGTCACAAAAGATTTTTAACATTATATTATGCATCATTCAGAGAAAATTTAGGAGTTCAGGAGAATGTAGAGGATGATTTTGACGATGCTTATGAGAACATAGGCTTATACTTATTTCCCAAAATTTCACTGTATGTTCCTGACCACCCAAATCATAGTGGAATATTTATTATGGTTACCTTTATTATTTTTTTGGGTTTAGCAGATAAAGCTCATGGAGTTCATTGGTTTATATCACTTAAACAAATATAAAAATATCAACTCCCAAAATAACATCAAAATACTACAATAAAATCTTCGTTTAGGGAATAGAATATTGATTGTTACTGGTAGAAAATTTTAGTTCTATCAGTAAAATCACAAATGAGCATTTATTTCTTTTTAGAATCACAGTGGAAATGACGTACTGGGTAAGAAACTTAAAGTTAATTCA
This sequence comes from Rhabdomys pumilio, assembly GCA_030674055.1. Classification (NCBI taxonomy): domain Eukaryota; kingdom Metazoa; phylum Chordata; class Mammalia; order Rodentia; family Muridae; genus Rhabdomys; species Rhabdomys pumilio. The sequence goes on along the minus strand of JANHMN010000011.1, from coordinate 52,091,650 downwards.
TTTTAAGCATTGCTATTCACACAGACTACAGGAGCCACATAATAACACTATGTCTGGTGAGTGAATTATGTTGGAATAAAGTCTGGGTCAGAGAGTAGAATTTAATTGTTGAATGTTCTTTATCTCAAAAGAATTGATTTGCATTTAGATGAGCAGTCCTTAAGGTAATGATCTCAGTAGATGTTTTATTATTGATGTAAAAGTATTGAGTGCCTGTTTTAGTGCATACAGTAATAATGGTATGGTTGAATTAACTGTGGAAATGTTAGACAATTAAATTAATGTATAATTTTAGTATTAATTTCTCTAAAACTTAATAAATTAATTAAAATCCCTTAGGAAAAATAATAGATTTGGCATTCTAAAGTAAACAATAACAATTTTTATGCTTTCTGCTACAATATATTTTGCAGATTGGATAATTCTATATTTGCCATGTATTAACCTTTCCATTATAACAATGCTACTATTAGTAATTGATTAGTATATATATTTAAACTACATATATGTACCATATTTATCCTAAATATATAATACAGATATTAAACAATATATGGCAAAATTATATCAAAAATTCAGGTGATATGCTAAAGTATTATTTTGAATTAATAAGAAAATAATTTTGAATATCAATGGGTATAAATGTTTGATAATCACTTAAAATACCATGTAAAATACAATTGCAATACAGTTCTTTAACATCTTGTCACATTTTTCAAAACAAATCAATGACAGGTAAACATTTACTTTATTAAGCATCTAATATAATGCATAGATGACCCTTGAAAATAACGTACTATTCGGCAAATTTTTTCTTCTTTTTCTTCTGACTTCATTCTGAAAGAGAAAATAATAGCCTTCTATGAAAGAGAGATGAAAAAAAGATGGAATCATGAGCAGAACCAGTAATTATGTACTGACTTTCTCTCTAGTAGGTTACAAGGACCTGTCTGTAATGGTTCTTTCTGTATTGTAACATGGTAGTTTATTCTAGAGTTAGCTTGAAGATAATTTGAGGTTATGTTTTATGTACAGATATATGTGCACAAAAAATGTCTGAGTGCTGATTATAATTTCTTCCTACAGTCCTAGAATCTTCCTGCAAACCTTCTTTGAAATTATTTATGAAACTTATCTGGTTAGACTATATGGTCAGGTGGGTGTTCTACTACATTAATGTACATGTTTATCTGGAGTTCGTATATGATGAATAAGATTATAATTTATGACACATAGAATGTTGTATGCAATTGAGGATTTAGTACATATTCCCTGGTGGTTTGGTCCCCCTTGATCATGTTTGTTTTATTTATAATTCTTTATAAGAAATTGATGTAAGTACTAAAAGCAATCAAATGTATAAAAAGATCTTAGGCTTTTTTGCAAATTGTTCTTTATTTTAAACAACATTTTCTAAGTGCAATAATCAAACTCATTTCTTTTCATATTATAGAGGAATCTTAACAAGGTTTCTTTGGCAAGCAATCATATTGAACAATATTTTGTGTCTGTGTGATCTGTCTGGAATACAGATATGCCTTTAATACTGGAGGACAGAGGCCAGCAGATTTCCAAGTTCAAGGCTAGACTAATAGAAAACAAGTTTTTCATATAAATGAAAGCTTATGTTCCAGGATGATAGTACATAACTTTAATGCCAGCATCCAGGAGACAAAAGCATAAATATCTCTAAGCTCAGTCAATAAGTTCCATTCAAATCAGTCAGTATAGTTAACAGTTGGGGGTCAGTGCAGGGAGTGCAGGGAGTGCAGTGAGTGGTGTTCCTTCATGAGTTTGTACAGTTCAGTGCAGGTCAACAGAAGCCGTTGAAGCCAGAGGATGAGAAAGATCCCCAAAGAATAGAAACAATTGCCAGAGGTAGTTTGAGGCCCAGCAGAGCAATTCAGTGAAAAGCTGAGAAAAGTCAGATTGAATCAGTCAGCTTGGAGTGGAGTTTGAGCCAGAATGGCTGAGTTGATCCATCCAGTCAAAAATAGTTTATAAAGAACTAGAAAGGTTAAGTTTACTAAGCAGTAAGCCTCCAAGATAGCAAAAACATCAGGAAAATCAAGTTACATTTACATCTGTCACTAAATGTGATTGAAGAAAATAGCCCCACAAACATTTCAGAAAACAGAAAACATCTGATAAAAATGTCTTAGAGAAAAAGTGATATCTGACAGAAATCCTGAGAGCAGAAACTTGGCTGTGTTTATCTCCAGAGGATGTAACATTTCTTTGACTTCAGCTGTATGCCCAGAGAGACCCAGAAGACTCCAAACAGGCAGGAGTAACCTGGAGTCTCTGGGAAGGAATGACACAGGAGTCTCTGAAACAGCAAATTAAAAGAAGACAAATTTAATTGTGTAAACAGACTTTTCCTACATTAAGAAAAGTGAAACTCCATTTCGGATTCCCGTAAGACCAGGATAAGAGTTGAGGGGGTAAAAATGTTCCTCAAAAAATCATCATATTACTTGTTGCACCTGTAACACTGGAACAAACTTCAAATATTTCCTCTCAAAAAAGGTTGAAAAAAAGCTGTACAATAATGAAAATTAACGATGATATTACAAAAGTTTGAAAGACAAAAGACAGAGGAAGTAAGAGAACAGACAATGTTTAATTGAAAAGCTATGGTACCTAATGAAATTGAGGATCAAGATAGACAGCCCATTGACCCTACTATATTACCACTTAATGAAAGTGAGGAAAGGTGCCCACTCTCACTGGCTTTCCTAATTGCCCAGGAACAAATGCCAGAAAGGGGTAAAAATTCAAAAAATGAACAACTAAAATACAATATTTTAAACTTTTTAAAGGATCAATAGTAACTTCTGAAATGAACTTACCTTATGTGAGGGAAAAGCTAAATACCTGGGCTACCTAAAACAGGAAAAACCCCTAAGACTGAGAAGACTTAGAAGCATATGTATGGGAAGCTGATCCTCAATTAAGACGACTGATGTGCTCTTGAGAAGAAACTGTAATTATGGAAAATCATATTAGGTCTGAAGGTATAAATGTTGTCAGTTTGTTGCTATATGACAGCAGATGAAATTTAATGACTTTATTATTATACAATATACATTGATAGCCTTAAGATTCTGAGATAAAGTGAAGAAACAAGAAAAGGGGTCTATGTCATTTACAAAGATTATGCAAAGCCCTAGAGAGGCTTTTACTGATTTACCATGTAGATTAATGTGTGCTATAAACAAGGTAATAACAGCTCCAGATGTAAAACAAGTACTAATTGAAACTTTATTTCTCAGACAATTAAAGCCTTGATGAGCACCATGGATGAATGGATTAGAACTAATGCTGATATTGACCCTAATGACTATGCAATTGGACAAGTGAACGTCAGGGGGAGAATGACTCACAAAACCACATTGATGGCCTGTTCATTCTCCTGTGCTTCTGGATCAATTTGTGCATAGGTCCTGTAGGCATCTAATCCTCTCTCCAGGAAAGCAGTAATCTGTAGGTCCCCGAATTATCTGAATTTTGACAAATTTGTAGGACACCTAGTGGCAGCCCTGAGACACTCCTCTATTAGAATCTGGCAATAGCCCTTGAGTGCCTCCTTATATTCAGACATGTAAGGATTCCATTCTGGGCTGGGAAGAGAAATCAATTGTCACAGGAACCTCAGAGTATCTGCCATTGTCACCTGGAACCAATATGCAGGCTTCTTGTCCAATGCAGTCCTAATCTTCTTTAATAAAGTGTCTAGAGGAATTTGGGGGGATCCTCCCCGGTAGGCTGGTGGGCAAGAGAGATGGTTTTTAAAGCAGAGATTAAGGTCTGGGGTTTCTCTGAAAAAGAATTCTGGGTCTTCTAGTTGTATATATCACGTGTAGAGAAAGGATAATAGACTATGAAGGGCCTCAGAGGCAGGTAAGGCAACAATGCATAAGGGAAAGGCTTTAGCTGAGGGACTCAAGAAAGTGCTACACTGTGTATCAGGTGGGCTAGTTAAGGGAGAGAAAGAAGGAACCATGGGAACTGATCCTATAGGAAGTAGTAGGGCTGCAGGTGGTGAAGCCGCATGAGAAGCCAGTATAGCGGTGGCAGCTGGTCCTCAGCTGGGATAGATTCTGCCTCAGATGCCAGCAGTGACATGCCCTGAGGGCTAAAACCTTTTGCTTCTCTATGTGGAAGGAGATTTTTCAATCATTGGGGGTGGGGGGAGAGGAGGGTGAAAGAAGAATCCCCAGGCTAGGGAGCCTGACTAGAATGTCCAGGATGTTCTGAAGACAAAGGCTTTTATGGAATAAAATAACTGTAGGTTCAAATAAGCCCTCTCTGGTTCAGATGATTTGAAGGATAGCCATTCCTGGTCTCAAAGAGTGTATGATTTTCCTGGAAAAACTCGATCTCCTCTGATGGTTGATGTGTTTAAAAGAGATAAAAAAAAAAAGGTGGGGGGGATAAAGCAATATGTTTTGGTGGATGTGTGGTGAGGTATGGGGGAAGGGGGTGCTTCCATGAGCCCATGCTGAGGCATCCCTTCCCCCTGAGGGGCCAACTAACTACCAGAAGGTATAGTATAGAATAGAGTTTATTCAGGGTATAAGGAGGTGAGTCGAGAGGATAGTAGAGACAGAGAAAGGCAGAGAGAAAAAGAGAAGGAGAGAGAGAAAGAGAGACAGAAAAGAGAAGAGAGAGAAAGAGAAGTAGAGGCCGGCTATGAGCACATGGAGAGGGAGTGGGGAAGGGAATGGGAAGAGAGGGGGAAAGGGGCAGGAAGACAGACAGGGAGCAAGAAGGCAAGAGTGAGAGAGAGACTGCGGGGCTGTAGCTCCTGAGTGGGTGTCGGTCCTGTTGGGCTGCTGTTCCTGCATTTGTGTCCCCCGGGTGGCTGGACCTGCCAGGGAGCAGAAGCACAGGAATTTGACTGAGTTTACTCCACGAAGGGCTAGGCAGATGCTGGGCTATGAGAAGCCACTGAGCTCCACCCAGGTGTGGAGAGGTCTCATCCTGTGTACCACTGGGCCAGAGCTCTTAGATGGGGACCCCCAGGCAAGAAGGCATATGAGGATGGACTGGTCTCAAACTCCTGGGCTACCAGGCTCTGCTGGGAGCCATGGAAGAGTTCAGACTGGGGCATATGGGCTGGATGGGGCCACGGAGGGGGATGAGGGAGAGAAACTCCAACAGCACCCCGCAGGGTAGTGAGACTCTTGGACGCAGTGACTGGCTTGGCTGGGTCATGGCTGACTCAGCTAGCTTGCTTGAGTTGGCAAGCCTCTGTGGCTGGAATGCAGAGAGGTCCTCCATGGGAGATTAGGCAACAGTTCATTAGTTGAAGGCCCCCTCCACGGTTCTCCATGGTAGGGCCCCAAAGATGAGAGGGAGTAGTTTATGGTTTAAAAAGGTTTATTGTCATGGCAGAAAGTGATATATGTTTATCTCAGGCAGGCCTGAGGTTAACTACCATTTGTAAGGAAGAGGGTCTGCTAAGGAATTCTTAATTGACTACACCCTCTGGCCTCTAGGTATTTTATTAATATGAAGATCTCTTGAGGCCCTGTGACCTCTAGTCACACCCTCTACCTGTGGAGGGGCTTATAGGCATGTTGCCCTACCTGACTGAAAGGCGTTGATCAATGGAGGTCTTCGGTCTCCTGTCAGGAGCCTGGAGTATGGGAGCATGATGAAATGCATGCTGCCCCTTGCAGGGATGCCTGTTTGGTCTCCAGCCATCTCTTGCCAGTGCTTGACCAGAAACCATGCTATCCTTTCATGGTCCCACAAGAGAGGAGGGGGCAAGCAACCTCTTTTATAGTGAATCAGGCATACCTGGCTATTACCAGTTAACTGTGGGGCAGAGCTTAGACAAGATGCTAACAGTGGTGGCAGCCTTCTGAAAGTTCTTAAAGTGGCAAAGGATTTCCTCAAGAGGGATGTAAAGAGTAGAGGACGACTGTCCCATAGAGAAGAGATTAAAAGTCAGAAATAGGAGAAAGGCTCCAAAGGGCAAAGTCAAAGTAAGCCACAGAGGTAAGCAGAGAAGAGTTTCAAAGACTGAGACAGCACTGAGAGATGGGCTTCTCAGAAGAGAGTCTCAATCAGTTCCATAGGGGAAGATCAAAATCAGTTCTTCTTTACCAAGGGAAGAGTCAGGATTTCCCCACCAACTCCATCTGGGAGAACAATGTCATCTGTAACAGTGTAAGATGGCTGGCTACAGGCATAAAACAAAATGGCTACAGTAATGCCAGAAAGGCAGTAGCTACCTAGATCTTAACATTAGCCATAAGTAAAAAGTCCACACTATCACAAAATTCTCCATGCTACAAAATAGCCATTGGAGTTCACGGAGTCAACTCCAAAAGACAGAGTAAAAATGGTTTAGGAAGAAGTGGCCTAACCACTAAGCTGCTGTTTCTAAATCCTATTACAGAACACACACCACCTAAGAAATTGTAGTCAATAACTTAGAATCCATTCCATCCTGGTCTTAGCCAAGATATTGGAATCTTCCTAAAATGAGAGACTGTATAGGTTTTATCTCATCAATTCCTTTTTTGTTTATTATATTACAGAAGTGATATCCTATGCAGTAGCTGAGAGGACAGTCTTCCCTTATAGTATCCCCTTTTAGGATGGAAATAGTAAGAATAAAATATAAGAACTATTGGTCAAGCCACTCTTGCCACTTCTTGGTCACAGGACAAAGGTTACGTTTAGGTCAAATTAAAATCAGAAGAACAAAGACTATTGACCCAATGAAGTAACAAATCCTAAACAAGGGATGCCACCCTGAAAGAAAGACCATTAGTCCTACAACCAGCTTTAGAACAGTAATGCACAAGACTTCTTGGGAGGAAAGACACATTGATTGCATTCTATAAAGAGGACTGTTGTCATTTGATTCATTTATGAAAAGTCAGGCTAAAGGGTACATTATAAAACAATGGAAATTTTTGTACTACGTAGTTGTAAGGTATCCGACAGCTACAAGTTTGACCTTTAAAAATGTATAATTAAAGAAGACTACCATGCAAGCAGAGAGCTAAGTGTATCCTTCATGATGTTAGGGAAAGGCTGTAGACTGGACTCTATGACATATAGCCAAGAACCTAAATTTTATCCTATGAGTCTCTGAGGTGATTAATCCAAAGAATAATTACAAAGGCATTGATTTTGTTTTGTGTAGTAAAATAGATCAACTGACTAGATTTAGAAAGGATCAGGAGATGAATGTGTCAGAGGGCTCTACTGAATCACTGTCATTCAGGGTGAACCCATTCCTGTCTAATTTTTTATCCTCTAAATACTAACACCGGAAGCTCCACACATTGCAGAAATCAGATTTCCCTGAAGTTGGTAAAACAAGGAATCAAATAATTAAAGAAAAAATTAGCAAAACTTAGAATTTTAGTACTCCAACTCAGTAAAAATGGTACAGTATATGCTGTAACTACTTTGACAACCAAATATAAGGAAGTATGCAACTTCCCAGGAAAAAAGTAGCAAAGCTCCCTAGAAATAGGCAAAGAGTTGACAATAATTTGGAATGGAGATCATCTGTTCTCAAACACAGATGATCAAACAATAGAATGATTTTGTTCCTTTAATTACAAAGAATGTTCTATTTTCATCAATTCTGGGGTAATAATAAAGTGTTAAAATTAAAACAAAGAACAACAGAAAGAATTTTTGACAAATATAATAGTTGGAAGATAATTACACTATACTCTAAGGTCCAAGTGTTTAGAATAACATTTTAAAAACGTCACTGTGTGTAAAAACAATGCTATGAACTTACTGAAGAAAAAAATACATTCATGAAGGCAGATACATACATACACACACACATACATACATACATACATACATACATACATATATAATTTGGAGAATAGACAGAAAAAAGCCTAAAGATTAACAGAGCCCAGAAGAATTGTAAGACATTAAGTAAGTTTATTCACAATTGTAAAAATGTCAAAATAAAAGAGAGCAGACAAATATTTACCTGGTAGGTGATCTAGAAGGTGTGTGTGTGTGTGTGTGTGTGTGTGTGTGTGTGTGTGTGTGTAATAACATGCAAGAGAAGAGAGGATTGGCAAACACAAAAAGAGAAAAAGAGAGTAAGAAAAGGTCTGCTAAAAAGTACTTCTAAAGTTAACAAATTTAATGTACACTGTTATTCTAAATATCCACAGGGCTCTATCATTTTCAAATAGTAGAAACAGCACTTTAGATTCAGATCAAAGAGAGCTGAAGGCTGAAAAGATAGATAAGCACACAGAGATCTTGGCTGCCAAGCCTATAATCTGAATTCAATTCCTAGTTCCTGCACTATTGAAGGAGACTCCCACAAATTGTTCTTTGACTTCTACAAGCATGTCATGACAACATACACACATGCACACACACACACACACACACACACACACACACACACACACACAACGTATAGTACAGATAAATATAAAAACAAATATAAAGTTGAAGTGCTGAAATATAAAAACTAAGAAAAAGCAATGAAAGAAATGTAAAAACACATCCTATATACAATTGACTACAAGATTAAAAGCTGAAATTTTATCAGAAACTCAGTAAGCCATAAAACAGTGATACGAATATTTAAAGTTTGAAAAGAAACCAAACACTTGCAAACTGACCGATCATTTACAAGTACTGCAAAAAAATTTCAAAATTAAAGGATGTGATATCAGGCAATCAATTATTTCTCTTGAAAGAGAAATGACAGAAAATATTTATAGTAAATTGGTATGGTTGGACATATGCTCACATGCTTCTTTATTCAATTAGTAAATTCCTTAAAAGCAATAATTTAAAACAATATAAATATGTTGGCTTATATATTGAGAAATGTGTAATCTTTGCTAGAAACTTAAATTATATTACTCAAGGTAATGGAAATAACACAATGGCAATTTGACTATATATTCAACTAATTGTATACATATAGTCTTAATTATAATTTTGTGTAAATATATGGAATTATTCTTGACATTTGATAGATGTGATATATACATATATATTAAAACATATTTTTTACATTTTATATAATTATGGGCATATGTATACAGATCTAATATGTGTAATAAATGAATTAATCCTCCCTGGAATTGTAAAAATATAGTAATAATAAATATTTCTCATTTTTACATTACTACATATGAATATATGTATATGAATTTATACATATGAATATATAAATACAGAAATATGAATATATAAATATATAAACATATATGAATATATTCATATGTAGCAATATATTTATATATATTTCTAATCTAATTATAGGATTATATTTTCATATAAGTATAATGTGTAAAAAATGCATGAAACAACAGGGCTATTACAGGAAGAATAATTATCCCTGAGATTATAAAATGAATTTGAAATAGATTGCAATGAAATGTTTAGTTTTAATACAGTAAATGTTGAGTATATGGCGTATTATAATTATAAAAATAATGCTATTTGCTAGGGACATACCTCTCAGTCATGAGAACCTCTGTTTGGATAGGCAGGATATAAAGCAATGCCCAGTTCCTTGTCTATAGTTTCAACACTGAATTTTGCAGATAAGAGAGGATGCAAATGGCTTGACTGCCATCCAGTCCAGCCAATCAGTTAGCTCCAGTTTATGAAAAAAAAATAAGGCATAGAAGTGACTGAAGTAGTTTTCTGTCTTAGAACATAGTCCTCTGCACATAAGCCCACACAAATATCCATGTATGTTCACATATAAAAGTCCATCTACATTTCCAAACATATGCACTGAAAAATCACTTAAAAGATAATTATTCCAAAACAAGAAAACAAGGGTATCATAGACACTGACTAGTCTTTGAAGATATTGACATAAAATTTATAGAATATGGAAATATATAGAAGTTTAATAATCATAAACTAAAAGTTTGAAATCCCAAGGTTCTTAAGGAAAACTCCACAATCAATGTATATCACATAACACATTCAAAATACAGGCATAATAATAACATCTAACATTCACTGTATTCATTCACAAGCTATTTATGAATGTCCATAAATAGTTAACTTGGATATTTACACCAATTACCAAAAAAAAATCATTTGTATATAAATTTTTCAGAATCTAAAGATGTCTGAAACCAGAAAGATTATAAGTTGTTGTATATAAGAAGTACTAAGTTTGCAATTAGAAAAATTTGGGCTAAGTAGGACTTGCAAGAGTTGGCTTGAATGCTGTGTGAAAGACAAAATGGATATAGCATTCTTTTGGGTGGAGTGAACATGCTCTAAATTGATATGCTAATGCCTATAAAACTGAACATACAACAAGCAGTTATATACTAAAATCGGCTAGTCTCCATCCTGTGATGTATAACTCACTAAGGTTATTTTTTAACACAATTTGCATTTTGTATTTCAAATTCTATTTTGTTACATTCCAAATTCTTGTTAAAATTTCCTTAATGGAATGTATAAATTAAAATGTAAGTTCAATGATGGTCAGGCTCTGCTTCCTTACCCATCACAGAGTGATCAATCTGCATTCTCAACCTGCTGAACCTGACAAGGGAAGCGGGGTGGGAGCAGACTGAGAACCAAAAAGACCTCAGGCAGATGTGAGCTGAACAAGAATATACTCTTGGAAACAGTTTCAGTGAGACAGCTCATGTAATGAAAGAAACAAAGGCTACTCAAACCTATGGTTTGTGAGAAAGGCTTTCTGTATAACTACATCATTCATTGGTTGGGGCCAGGCAGTGTGGATGACTTATTTGTATAAGGAGGAATTGGAGGTGATGTCAGTCCTGACTTTCTTTTTTTTATTGGATATTTTATATTTTTATATTTTAAATATTATTCCTTTTCCCAGTTTTCCCTCTGTGAACCCCCCTGTCTCATCCTCTCTCCTCACTGGTGGTGCTCCCACCACCCACCCACCCACACCCACCTCACTGGCATTCCCCTACACTGGGTTATTAAGTCATGACTTTACAGGGAACAGGAAGTTTCATCTGGCTACTGGCCTATGTGACCACGTCTAGGCAGCAACTGTTGGGGTATAGTGTTTCTTTCATCAGGACAGCTTGGGTCAGAGAAATTGTGTGTGGGTAGCAATCCTAATCCTGTCCATTTTATGATGACATGTCCAGGGTTTGGATATGCCTCAATCCCATTCTTGCTCTGGGAAAGCTCCTGCTTACTCCCTGATCCCACTGCTCTCCAGCCCAAACTATTCCCCCTACCCCATTTTCATTTTGTAAATGAGAGGTTGTCAGGTTCTAGTTTGAAAGTGCTTTCTTATTGGACTAAATCCTTGTGGGTAGTGAGTGATAGGCAGAATAAGGTGTATTTTGTGAGGAGTTATTTTAAGTTTTAGGGAGTATATGGACAATGGAAGCAGCCTAATGGAATGCTGTCCTGATATCTTGCGTGGCAACAATCAATCATAGTGCTCATGTTTAAGGTCTTGGCAGGTAAGCCTTCATTCGGAAGTCATGCACTCTCTGATAAGGAAGTTTATAAGAAGGAGGTCTTTGGCTGTTGGGTCAGAAATTTTTCTTTCTAAGCTTGTTTTAGTTCTAAGAATAAAGTCAGAGAAACCCTATTCTAGATTTTGGTAGGGTAAAAGCAGAGAGGAAGCAGGGCCTTGTGAGTCAGAGGACAGGGTGATAAATGACCCAGGCTTGAAGTGCCCAGTGGCACAGCTGGTAGTAAGATCCTACTGGTTAAGATGTCTACTGGGCTCCCTGACCAGAAAGCTTATCATCTCCATGTGATATCATCTTATCCCTGGTTCTGACTGACCCGCTGGTTTTTGTAGAGAGCCTTCCATTGTAGGGAGAGCAGGCTGGCTAGAGAGGAAGATCTCACCAATTGTAGATATGTTTAAAGTGTCTTCTTAACTTTGGAGGTGGGATTTAATTCAAGGGGTGTGGATGCCAGCCTCCATGGTTGATAACATGAGTTCTTTAAAGTCTCCAGCCTGAGAAAGAAAACAATTTCGAGGTTTAGCCTGAGTGGAGTGGACATTAACGAGAAATGCCTGATTTTCTGGACTCTAGGTAGAGTCCAAGAGTTCACAAGCTGCTGGGAAGTAGAAGGAGAGATGGAAGGAGGACTGTCTTGTGGTGCAACATAAGAAGGGGAAGGGAGGCACGGGGAAGACTGGATGAGATCAGAGTGTTCTGTTGAGAAGGAGGAAGCAGTTATTTTGTGAAGATCCTCTATGGCCTTTTTCAAAAGCTATACAGTCTGCAACAGGATGGTTCTCAAGACATTCCTCATCATTAGAGTCATCTGATGGGGGAGCGGTGACAGATCCTTGTGGGCTTTGGCTTAAAAGGATCCTCTCATTTGCATACTGCAGCTATAAGGGGCAAAAAGAAAAAAAATAGAGGGAACTGGGCTTTCCCTCCTGGCTTTTATAGTGGCGGATGAAAACAAGGAATCCACGTCCACATATCATAGGGGTCTCCAGCTACTACTATCCAAGGAGTTGCTTCAAGGAAGGCTTTTCAGAAGGCCCTCTTTGAGTCCATTTCATGCCATGGGTCATGATTTATGCTCGTAGCCCCCTGATGTGGTATTCATTTGTATAAGATGAAGAGTTTACCATGATAGAGAATGTTTGAAAATGCCAAGGCCTGAGATGAAGGTTCCTAGAACACTGCCTGGCTCCCCCAGGCCCCATAGCTCTGCTTCCTCACAATGAAAGCTATGTTAAAGAAAAATTTTATATACAAATAAAACCATGGTAGAAGAGACCCAGAGGCCTGTGCACCTCTGCCTGGCCTGCCCACTGATGAAGCCAATAGTATTCAAGTATGTAATGGAGAGATGGGAGTGAAAGGAACAGCCTTGCACTAAGAGGGGCAGAACTGGTGATGATGAGGAACAGCCTCACGGTATCAGCCTGCATGTCTACATGAGGCTGTGATGAAGTCCTGCATGTGCTGTCACCAATAGCCTTGTCATGTCTGGGTCCTTGGTCCTGCGTCAGTAGTGGACTGTGTTGTTTGAAGCCTGTGTTACCATCAAAGACCATAAGCATTAACATGAGGACAAATAGAGCAATTCAGTCAGAAACTGACTTGGAAGATTAGATTGTACGGAGGCTAGAGGCTTCCAGGACTAGGCCTATGGATAGTTAGAAGAGAGAAAGAAATGCTATAAACTCAGCCTAAGCTTTGTGTTTATACAGCCTGGATATATCTATCATCTTACTCTTTAGTCTGAGGAAATACAAGCAACATTTACAGGATATATACTATGAAACGTGGCAGATTCCACAGCGTAATGATTTTACATTTATTTTGTTTTTCAATGTTTTATGTTTTATATTTGTTTTCTATTGTGTGGAACATCCAAGGGTGGAGGAAAGATACAAAGGGACAGGGAGACGAGTGGGATTGGTGTGCATGATGTCAAATTCACAAAGAATCAATAAAAATTTAAATATAATTAAAACATGGTCCTTGTTTACATGTAAGAATTTATATGGTGTCATTTTTTCAGTATATCATAATGGTAAAAATATACCATAATTTTGAAAAATTATTTTATATTAAGTAATAGAACATATCAACCTTTGTTTAAATATATAATTAAACAGCTCCCACAGGAAAAAATGTATGTGTATAAATACTAAAGTCTTTACCTTATACACTGTAGACCAATTTTGATATATGTTTTAGAAAACTAGAGAAAAAAAGATTAAGGTCAAGTCTAGAGACCTCATCAAGCTATAATTGAAGTAATCTGGAGAAAAGGTTTGCTAACTGTTAACAAAGATAGCTCTCAGAGTCAGCTGTAGTCATCTGTGTACGCTGCTTTTTACGTCTCCTCTGTGGCCAACTCAGTTGACTCCTATTGAAAAGGTCAAGGAGAAATAGGTATTTACAACAAGGCAAAGAGAGAACAATAGAATCAAATGAATTGATCACGGTGCGAAAAAATACACAAGTGAGAAGTCATGAAATGCCTTGATAGACAGCTCTCCTGGGTCTACTTTACTGAGGAAAACAAATAAATGACTTTTATGTAAAATGCTATTTATTCCACATAATATAAATCTCTTAAGGTAATCCATTCACCCTGACATCAAGTTGAAAAGCCCATTATCTCTCACAGAGCTCTAAATGTAATTTTGAATCTTTCTATTATCTACCAACACACTTAAACAGAAATGAAGTATAATGAAAGAGAATTTAAGTGATGATCATGTTTGGTGCCATACGTCTTCAAAGGGTTTATTTTTTTCTATTTTTTCTGTTAGATTATTCACACAAATTAACAAAGAGATTATATGTTAGAACTGAGAAACAAAGTTTATATATTTTTGTTACCTAAAATGAACAGCAAATACATTTCTCTTTTTCTTAAGTTTTGTGTTCTTACCCTGAATGCTGAATCACTGTTACTAAGTTCAGTTAGTGTTAGAGGTTATATATACAGAACAGGAGAGTTCACTTCTTCTGCTTATTTCCAATCATAGTTATGCTATCCACATCAGTTGTTATTAAAGGGTATATGTTGATATAACTTTCAGCATATTGTACCTCTTTTTATTTACCAGTATAAATCCTACCCTTTCTTCACATTTACAAATATGCCCATTACCATTTTAATAGTTGTCTAATGTATATATCCCATGTTCCCATTCATTCAGTCCTTTAAAATGTAGACTATAGGAACCAAACCAAGTGACTTTAAATGTTTCCATTGTGAAACTTCCTATAGGATCACAGCTTAAATATTCTATAATCCAAGGTAAATCATGGACTACAAAACAAATACAAGTAACCTTAAATTTAGGAAGATATTTTCTGCAGTCAATGTTAAAAAAATAACATTCCACTTATGTATTACTACTTTGTAGATATTAAACTACGGAGGTGGAACATGGTAAAGATCATGAGCCAATTTGAGTGAACACTTAGAAAAAAAATGATGAGAAAAATGAAGTTAAAATTATTTCAGGAATTTGTAGAAAATGTATGGACTTAGAATGTTTGATATTAAGAGAGGTCACACATTCTCAGAGGAAAAAATATTCTTTCTCATACATGGAAAAATTTTATTGTATTAATTCCAATTCTAATAACTACAATACCAAGCTCTTTATTTAATGTTTTGTAATGTTTTTATTGTAATTATCTTTATAATTAATATCCTAAACATTTCAAATATAAACTATGCATTTTACATTAAGAAGTAAAGTATTAGTTTAAATAGGTAGTGATAATCGCATATTACAACTGGTGTGGTAAGCATTATTGATGACACAGTTTGAGCACAATTACATAATTAATCAACATTTAGTAAATGATAATCATTTTATTAGTATACGGACTAGCATTGTCAGATGTCATAATTAATAATTATGAGTTGTAAATGAATTATTCTTTATGAAAATGTCAGAGTGAATTAATCTGAAAGCTGCCTTTCTTCACCTTATGCTATTCTCAGTAACCACAGAACAAATAAGATTTATTCAAAACTGTCCCTCAGTAGCCAAGCAGTTAAATGATCTACCTTTACCTTACATGCTAGTCTGGCTACTTACCTGGCCCACCCCATGATACTTGCATTTGATTGTTGATCTGGCTCTTTGTGCCCCATTTCATGGCTCCAATTCCTCTACCCAGCCACTGATTTGCCTCTTCCCCATTTCTCTCTTCTCTGCAGGCAGATGTCCCACCTCATTCTCTATTCTGTCCATCCGTTGAATGATCAGCATTTATTGACAAAGCAGAGAGAAAGTAATTAAAACTCGAGACAGAAGATTTCTGGAATAAGCATTGCAATAGCTTGTGTAATGCCATCTTGAAACAAGATATGAAGGCAAACAAATCAGCATTTGAATAATTCAAGGTTAAACTTGATACAATGTACAAAACACTATGTCTACAATGATTATTCATATATTTGTACATTATATAAAGTTATAGATATGAAAATTATATGGTATAAAAGATTTTTAAATGCACTAAAATATTACCTCTTTCTTATAAACTTATTTAGTTTTCCCCAAAGATGAGCCATGATTGATCATCAAATATCAAGTGGTAGTCTTTAGAAACAATAAGATTGAAAGGACTCAACAGATTCATTTATATGTTAATTTATTTATATGCATATGTGAGAAAACTAGGTTAAAAATAGATTTAAAATGTAAGTTATATAAGAAACAATATTTTAGCTTTAATGCCATATAGTTTCCACATCTATAACTTTATATAATGTACATATATGTGAATACTAATATATAATCATTTATTAATTATAGCATCTGGCAATGGTAATCAGTATGTTCATATATATTCTGCCAGTATAATATATATCTATATTTAAACATCATTATAATGTTATTTAATACACAATCATTGTTTATATTGCTTTCTAATTTCCATTTGCTGTATGCAGAAAGCAAAATAACTGTTTCCCATAGATACTCATGTATTCATCCCTGAAACTTTTGAGTACACTTTTTATATAAGGAAAAGCCTATATAAGTGATTAAGATGAAGAAAATTAGGACTGGGAGATTATTATTGCTCTGTCTACATCCATCCTAAAGGCATGACTCCTTTAAAGAGTAATCCTATTAAGGTCGGAGTATGAGATGTGCTTAGTAAAGAATCAACAGTAATTACAACACACTGGCTTTTAGATGGAAGAAGATTCTCAGAATCAGGTAGGTGTATAACCTTTAGACATGTAAAGGACAAGAATACTACTTACCTTTAATTTATAAAAGGAACATAACAGTGACTCCACAAATGAATACATCATAATGCAAACAATAACAGACCTTTAAAATAACTGTAAGGGAGTACATTTTATTGATTTACGTGCACTATATTTGTCAAAGTTTGTCATAACGGCCATAGTTAAAAACCACCACCACCACCACAACAACAACAACAATAACACTGGTGCAATCCCAGCAATCCTAATTTCTGAAAAAGTAGTATTGCTTACTGTCTTACATTCTTCTAGTCTGAGACAGATGTCCTTGAGTTAGATTAGAGGGTGATTGTGATTATCAAAGGTGAATTTCAACAATAAAAAATGAAATTTAATCAATCTTGGTTCTCTTAGTCTTAAAAGCTTTAGGTATCATTTTTACATTCATGTCAAATGTTAGTCTCAGCAGAAAGAATTGAAGTGATTGCAACAGGAAAACCAATACTAAAATGTTGTGCTATAACTAATTGCTTGGTTAGTGCTCATTCTGCATTTTATCACTTAAAATATAGTTGCCTTAATTCTCTTCTCCCTTTCCAACTTCCTCCTAGTCCCAAGTCGGACACCTCACATTCCTCCTAAGTTTATAGCCCCATCTTCTTTATCCATTTTCATCACACATACATATAAATGAATCAACATATAAAAGCAACCTACTGAGTATGTTCAATCCTATTTTTTCTATAGATGACCACTTGATATTGGATGAGCAATCAAGGCTCATTTTTGGTAAAAACTAATTCTCCCTACTTCAGTAATTGTTAATTGCCTGTAATTCTTTATCTAGATTAGGCCCCTGTGAGATTAGGATCTACATTGGGATGCCAACTATAAGACATATACAGAAATGGCTAGGATTAGCAAGGATCATCAGAATGTTAATGAAATTTCAGAGAAGTGAGAATTCCTTCATGTGTCTGAATATTTTCTGATTTTAGAATTTTAAAAAAATTTTTGGAGGCAGACAGGAGAGAGGATCAAATTTTTTTCTTATATTATTAATTATTGTGCACAAAGAAAATGATTTTATAGTGTCTTGAAATATAATACATGAGTAAATGAATAGAAAGAAGGTTATATCACAAGTAGATCTACAATACACAGAGGATATATAAATAGATGAGATAGGTGGATAGGTAGATAAATAGATAAACAGATAATATTTAGATAGAATTATTTTAAAATATGTATTTAAGTCATTATAAATGTTTGAAGAATCCAATCTTCAATATGAGAGGTTGACCACCTGGAGACTAAAGTAACAGTTCCAACCTTTACCCAAAAGTTGTCTTCATTAAAACAAGGGTGCAGATAAAGAATATTAGATTGTTGGATATTTTTTCCATGTTTAATAAAGATCAACATTTATTTCTTAGACCTTTAACTAACTGATGAGGTCCAATTACATAATAAATGTTAATATTCTTTATTCAAAGTTCACCAATTTCCATGTGAATCAAACATACATCAACAGAGGCATCCAGAGAAATGTTTGATTAACTGTATTGATACATTAAATCTAATTTAACAGCTACATGTTCAATGCAAGAACAAAAAGCACATCTGTGGCTTTTCAAATAATGCTTACAGCCTTTTAAGTAACTATTTAATATTAACTATGAGCGAAGAGTTACAAGTACTCAAAGAAGACTTCCAATTAAAAATGTTGAGTGTAATTTAGATAAAGGAAGAACAGCCCTTATGTAGCACTGCAGTACTTGATGTCCTCCTGTGTTTCAAACCACATAAATTGAAGCATCAAAGAAATGAGTCCTTCTGACCTTGCTCTTTAGATTATTTGCCTCTGTGTTACTTCTTTTATTTTCTTTTAAAGTGCATTAGTTTTTTTAAAAAGCAAAGTGTACCAATGAATTACTTTTCATTATAGTTCACAGTGCCTTATTTTTCTTTTTATAGCCATATGTTAATTTTCCACTTCAGTGAGCTTAAGAAAAAACTGATCTGTTCATTCTACAAGGTAAAAATTAAATAAGTATTGCTTTACATATGAGAAGATACACTTTCAAATTTTTATTTGTTGCAAATTTAAATTCAATTTCATTCAACAACATACTTTCTACAAACTAACCTTACCTACCTGTTTGGGATTAAAGGTGAGTACTAAAGGAGTGTCTGTATTCCAAACAGATCATACTGTAATATAGAAAGTATGTACATTTTGTCATGAATATCATCATAGCTCATGGTGGCAGCACAGATCACAGTTAACAACATAGCCTCTGAGGCCACATGGGCTATGGGTGAAAATGTATTCACGAGCAACAGCCTGGTACATGGACATCCACATGGATTCAGCTGGCATCACAGATGATGAACAACAAATATCATCACAGTTTCTTTCAGGAACATAAAACATGAACATCAACTTGGCCTCTAGAGGCATCATGGACCATTTACACTCAAATGGCTTCCAGTAGCAGCACAGACTGTGGACATTTTTTTTAATACAACTCGAGATCCTCTGTCTGGACTTGTACTACACACCATGTGTAGGTTTCTCCCACATTAGTCATTTATCAAGACAAACTACACAGACATAATATGGGCCACTCTGAGGGAAGAAATTCTTCAGTTGACTTTTCCTATTCCTAACTTACTACAGATTTTGTCAATCTGACAAACAAACAAACAAACAACCCCCCCCCCACACACACACACAAAACAGCATATCTATTATGGTCACATAGTGTGGCCACATATATAGAGAGATTCAGTCAATACACTTTGTTCTATCTACTTCCTTAGTATTAATTTTTTATTAAGTTAATGTAGCACTGCCCTAAATTTAGTGGATTATAATAACACTATTTATAGCTTTCATTTGTAAAAATCAGAATTAAAGATTAGTAACTGGCCAAAAGGTCAATAGAGCTGATTCCTTTAGGAGACTTTCAGACTTCAACCTTATTTCCTGTCTTTTCCTGAATATATAGACTCCTTAAATATTTCTTGAATCCTTGTGAACATCTAACAACAGTAAAATTACAAACTCTAATGACTGACCATATATTTTCTTTCTCTAATTGTCTTGATTCACTCATAAAATGATGCTTTTCTTTCATAATATTCCAAAGCATCCTTCCTAACTTCAAAATCCTTAAGTTAATCAAATATTCAGAGTTGTCTTTGTTATTTGTGAACATGCTCCAGCAAAAGCACATAACTATAGGTAAATATGTAGGTAAATTCTGCATTTATTTTGGAGACAAAGAAACAATGTTTTTTTCATATCATCTGAAGAACCAGATATGGGTGTTTTGTTTAATAAGTAATATTGATCAGATTATCCAGTCAAGTGAATGTTTCAGATGTCTCTATCTTTTTCAAGTCTCTGAGAGTGAATTATAGATCATTAACAAGAACTATTGGGGTAGGTACAATCCATGTGTACGGGAAAGATAACAAAGTGTGGCAATTATAAAACTAGGTTTGAAATCTAATATAATAATAGATATGTACAATTCTATAGTTGATAAAACACGAATTTCCTTACTTGTATCCATGAAAAGAAATCTTGCTACAGAGTGAATTAAAGTAAGCTAAATAGAGTATGTTTGTGCTATTGAGATTCTGTGTTCTGAGGTCTTACACACTAAGGGTAAGAGTTGAATGGCACATGAGTAATTGGTAAGTGTGGAGAAAAAGAAAGCAATGCATATAAAAATGAGAACATAGTTTGACAAATTACTGTTTCGATTTTTGAAATAAAACAATGTTGGCATGCATAAGATCAACGAATGGAAAGCAGGATTCCTTTACCCTAATTGGACAACATATGATGTTTTTCCTTTCATTATTTAATTGGTGCCACTGAGTAAAAATGCATCAAAGACTGAGAGTGCAGAAAATCTAAAACACTTTACACACCTTGGCAGAATGAATGTGTTTGTTTGTTTGTTTGTTAGTTTTTGGTTGTTATTTGCTTGTTTTTGTGTACTGAGTTTTCTGCATTGTGCAAGTAACTTACACCTGGGCTGGTGTTTTTCAAATTTCCAAATATTGAGTCATAAAAGCTGCAGTGACACAACTCAATTTTCTACAATATTTTCTGCCATACATGAACACGGGGGTTGAATTCAGTGTCTCTGAACAGGGATATAAAATCTGAAGTGATCCAAAAATCTCACAATTTTGCTGCCTCAACACCATGTTTCACTGAAAATATTGCATTTATTCTTACATGATAGATCAATGTGTAAATGGATATAAATAAAATTATTTTGTACAATTTCTTTCAAACTAAGTACACATGATGTATATGGACTATAGTGATTTTTTAATTTGTGTTTTATTCCCAACACAAAATTTTTAAGTACACACCACACACACACACACACACACACACACACACACACACGTGTGTGTGTGTGTGTGTGTGTGTATTCATAAGGTGATAAAGTATTTATTATAGGAAAATATAATACCATCTGACACTTCAAAAAATTCTAAAATCCACTATAATTTATTGAAAAATATAGTGAGTTGGACAAAATGTCCACACATAAGTCTTGGGACTTGGAATACTTTCATAGGATTCATAAGTGCTGTGTATATTTTAGGTAACAATAAAATAATATGATGCTTAATGTCCCTCATCCCTCCTTCTCAGTCTACATTGACCTCTCTCCTTTTTCCCCAGTTAGAGCTCTCTCTCTCTTTTTTTTAACCAATTCTAACTCATATCATCTGTGTTCTGCATTCCTCCCTTCAAGCTCAATCTTCAAAACCACTCTGTCCCAAGTCCCTCATGCTTTCCTGGTTTCTCGGTTACTCTCTCTTGTATAGACACATCTGATCATTTGGAGCTAAGAACCAAATATTAGAAAGTCCATGTAGTGTTATTCTTTCAGGCCCTGCACTCTTTCACTGAATATGATCTTTTCTATGTCTAGCCATTCATATTAGAAAATAATTGACTGCTTATGGTTTGCTAGACAAGCATAACTGTTTACTGCATTCTAACTTCTTAGCTTAATGCCCACAGATATATATAGTTACTATCCTTCTTAAGAAGCCACTTTCTAAGAAACTGGAGGCCACCACAGAAAA
>JANHMN010000011.1:51997718-52064325 GCA_030674055.1 Rhabdomys pumilio | reverse complement strand
TCTCTCTCTCTCTCTCTCTCTCTCTCTCTCTCTCTCTCTCTCTCTCTGTGTGTGTGTGTGTGTGTGTGTGTGTGTGTGTGTGTGTGTCTGTGTGTGTGTCTGTGTGTGTGTGTGTGTGTGTGTGTGAAAACAATAATCAAAGCAGCAACAGTCATGAGAGGGGTTAAGGCACAGTTCCTGGGGAAGAGATAGAGAGAAGAAAGAGAAAATGATCTAATTCAGTTGCAATTCATCCTACCATTTCAAGTCAGCTCTGTGACTCTTGCTTGGCATTCCTCCTGTGACCCTTCCAGCTTCTGCTCCAGTCATCGACTACTGGCTGATGCCTCTGTTTCACCATCCATAATGGACCCTAACTCTTTGAAATTATAAAACCAAAATGTATTCTTTCTTTTATAATTACCTTGTCTGGAAAGATTTATCACATCAATGGAAAAGTAATTAAGAGCAAAAACAAATTCAGTTTCTTATAAAAAGTAGTATCCTTAAAACTTTAGAAGAGAAAAATCCTTTTCCTCTTTACACCCAAATTCTTTTTTCTTTTTTTTTTCTTTTCTCTCTCTCTCTCTCTCTCTCTCTCTCTCTCTCTCTCTCTCTCTCTCTTTCTTTCTTTCTTTCTTTCTCCTTTTTTTGTTGTTGTTTTTGGTTTTTTGTTTTTCGAAACAGGGTTTCTCTGTGTAGTCCTGGATGTCCTGGAACTCATTCTGTAGAACAGGCTGGCCGTGAACTCTGCCTCTGCCTCCCAAGTGCTGGGCTCAAAGGTGTGTGCCACCACTGCCAGGCCACACCCAAATTCTTAAATCAGTTTTTACATGTGATTCTGAAGTTGTAAGCAATTCAAACTATCTAAATAAAGGAAGAGATCAAGAAATATAGGTAGTACAACAGTGAAGAAGCACACCTCTAAATCTAACACTTGAAGGGTAGAGACAGGTAGATCTCTATGAGTCAGAGGCTGGTCTTGTCTACAGAGCTACTTCCAAGACAGCCAAGGCTACACAGAGAAACCCTGTCTTGAGAAAGCAAAAAAGTAAAAAATAAACAAACAAAAAAACAAAACAAAGACAAAAGAGAGAAAGAAATAAAGAAAAGAGAAATATGAGTAATAATACTTCTTAATAATAACAGAAAATTTTAAAGGTTCAAATGGCGTTATTACATTTAAATTGTAGAGGTACCTCTCAATACTATATGCAATGGGGACTTCTATTTGTCCTTCTTCCTTCTGCCCGTCCTTCTGGGTAAGGTTACAAGATATCAAACTCATCAGGGAGGAAGTTGCTTCCTGTTCACAACACTGAACTTTTACAATCTACAGCCTGGCTTGGTCAGAGGAGATTTCTATCCACTTCAACACAGTGATCTCAGAAACCTGTGAGTAGTGCAAGAAACACATATACCAAGAGGCAGTTAAGGCTAATGCATTCAGCACAGTTCTGAGATTCAAAACTAAACATATGTGAACAAATGTGAGAGACCAACATTTTTGGGTTCAGATTCCATCTTAGAGAACCAGAACTAAGGTTAAACTCATGTTAAGTAACAGGCTGGTACTGTAAGACCCCCACAAAGGAAGCACCTAACCCACATCTCAGGAATTCAAGGCCACCCAATAACTCACAAGACAGTGAACTTGATGCAATCAGCAAGAGGTATATATTGATCAACATGCTGAGGTCAAGACCCATGACCCACGCAGGGGAAGTGGGGTCTGACCCCGGGCTTTGGAGGCAGAGAAAATTTAAAGGCAAAAATCACAAGGAAAAAAACACAGCGGGGTGGGAAGAACCACAACCCAGGGAGAATGATGGAGGGTTTTTGTTAGTACCTGTGGAAAGTCCCAGCCCATTATTTAGTTTGTGACAGGGTCCAAGGAACAGTCATGGGGAACATTTTGTATAGGCTATTTTCAAAGTGCCTATTCGTAGTCAACCATCTATCTTGTGGTCAGCCAAGTTCCTGAAACACAGAGCTCACGACCAACCTAAGCTGCACTCTTGGTTCTGCTCAGCCTGTTAGGAGTTTTGGAAAAAATTTAACCCTTTCAGTTCCTAGCACCAGTTTCCAGGCTACCCCCCAATCATATCTGTATCTAGCAACAGTCTTCATGTTATTCCCACAACAAATCTGCACCTTCAGGTTACAAGTTCACCCCTGCCTAACCCCTACCACCAATCAGGAAAAAGGCAGAAATTAAGTTTGTTATTTGGCGCCCAGCACTAGCCAATTATGTTAAAGGCCACCACAGTAGCTCCCCAGTTAGATTCTTGCCGGGCTAGAACCACTCACCCCTTACTTATCATTTTCTATAAAACATTGTCCATATGCATTTTCCAGGCTTTTCCCTACTGCAACCCTTCCTGTGGATCAGCAGTGAGTTAAGCTGAAGCTAGAGTTTGTAAATAAAGACCTTGTGAGATTCCATTGAACCAGCTCCTGATTGGTCATTCGGGGTTCACAAGCGCTTCCTGGCACTGCAGGGGCAGTGCTGATATTGAATAACCAATTATGTAAAATAGAGATCAAGAAAGAATTACCATTTATAGTATCATTACCAAATAATATATGACAGCAGAATAAATTTAATTGAGGCTGTGAATTAACTCTCTAAGAAATAATTGAGTAATATTAGTCTGAGAAAGATTATTAGTCAACATTTAATATTTAAAAAATAAAATTGAGTCAGAGTTTTTGACTGTGGGATGGCAACCCCATCCCTCAGTTCCCTCTCCCCAATGTAGGGCATTTCATCTACGGTCCCTTTCTTTGAGTCCTGTGAGTCTCTCACCTCCCAGGTCTCTGATACATTCTGGAGTGCTCCCCCAACCTACTACCTCCTGAGGTTGCACGTTTCCACTCTTTCTGCTGGCCCTCAGGGCTTCAGTCCTTTTCCCCCCACACAATACCAGATCATGTTCCCCTCTCCATCACTCCTATCCCTTTCCCTCCCAGGTCCTTCCCTCCCCCCCTTGTGGTTTCTTTTTTCTCCTTTGCAAGTGTGAATGATACATCCTCACTTGGGCCCTTCAGCTTGTGGACCCTTTTGAGTTGTGTAGACTGTATCTTGAGTATTTGGCACTTTTTTGTTTTGGCTAATATCCAATTATTAGTAAGTACATGACATGCATGTCCTTTTGAATCTGAGTTACCTCACCCAGGATATTTTCTAGTTCCATCCATTTGCCTGTACAACTCAGGATGCCCTCATTCTTAATAGCTGAGTAGTATTCCATTGTGTAAATGAAACATATTTTCTGTATCTATTCTTCTGTTGTGGGACATCTGGGTTGTTTCCAGCTTCTGACTACCACAAACCAAGCTGCTATGAACATAGGGGAACACGTGCCTCTGTGCACGTGGTGGGGAATCTTTCAAGTATATTCTCTTGAGTGGTATTGCTGAGTCTTCAGGTAGATCTATTTCCAATTTTCTGAGGAACCTCCAGATTGACTTCCAGAGTGGTTGTAGCAGTTTGCAATCCCACCAGCAATGGAGAAGTGGGATTCCTCTTTCTCCACATCCTTGCCAACATGCACTATCACTTGAGGTTTTGATCTTAGCCATTCTGATTGGTGTAAGTTGGAAACTCAGAGTCCTTTCAATTTGCATTTCTTTGATTACTGAGGACTTTGAACACTTTATGTTTTTCAGCCATTCAAGATTTCTCTGTTTTGAATTCTCAATTTAGTTCTATACCCCATTTTTCCTTTTTTTTTTTTTCATTATTATCAAATCATAATTTTTACTTTTTAACACAGGGGTTATAAACACAAAAATGCAGGATGTTGGGAAGGGGATGATACAGGAGCATAGGTGTTCATGGGGAGTACAGATATCTTTCAGAACAAGGTTTCAGTTGGGTGAATGTTCAGGGGTCAGGTCACTATGACTCTGCCTATGATTCACTTGTCCTTATCTAATTTGGTACTATCCACCAAGACTGCCTATTTACAAGGTCTATGACTACTCAGGCTGGTAGATTTCCACAAAAACTGCCTGTTTACAATAGTTTATAGACATCTGTTTCGGTGTTTTTCCATAGAGACCCAAGACTTTGTGTTAGCAGGAATGTATGTCAGGTCTGTTGCTGATTTTACGCTTATGGATGATTTTAGGCCTTCGGTGTATAAGCAGGGCTGCCTCTGACATCTCCTCCCTTCTCCAAGTATAGAAGGGCTGTGGTGATTCTAATCTTGCCAAGGAGGGGATAGAGGTCTGACCTCCAGTAATTAAAGGGGACCTTGTAATGGCTCCAGTCCTCCTGTCGTTGTCCAGTGAGGCATGAGGGCCATACCCATCCCGATGTCATTTTCCTGGAGAAAGTATACTTTTGACATCAAGCCCTATGCAGTCAGGCTTGTCCCTCAGGGAACTCAGAGACATATTTTTAACTTTTATTTATATTCCCTTGCAGTGCTTAGCCTCGCAGCCTAAGCAAGAATTCAGATCTCCAGACAGAAGGGTTTCTGGGTGGTCCCTCTCGCTTGGTATAAGGGTGTAAGTCCTCTCTTTTAGGTTGGGTGAAGATGGGACCTGGGAACACCCTGGATAGAGTAACAACCTCATCTAGAGTCTCGTGGTCTTCCAAAGCTAAAATATGATAATGTATCTGAATAGATTTTGCTATCAGATTATCTGTCTGTTGTTTCACAAAGTTAGTCAGGCTATTTAAGGCCCAGGGACCAAAGGAAATAAGAAAAATAACCCAATTAATAATCCCAAGATGGAAGGAAGTAGGGTTAACAATCATGGAGAGGTTGAAGACCAAATCTTGTACAAGCTCTCCTTTTTCTCTTTCTTTCTCTGTCTTTTCTCAAGACCATCTCTGGCCTTTTTTAATGCTCTCTTTAATCATCCCTGTTTTGTCTATGTAAAAGCAGAATTTTTCTTTAAGGGCTGTACACAGTCTAGAGCTGTATACAGTCTTTTCTATTGTAAAAGAGAAAATCCTTAAAATTCCAAAGGTCCAATAAAGTCCTTTGGAATTTTTGGGGATCGCATCAGACAGCGAAACGAGGGATTTCTTCAGATTAGTGATGTCAATCTATAGCTGTTTGATGTTCTTGTCAAAGGCCCATTGGAAGTCTGAGTAGTATAAGTCCAGAGGCCAGCATCAGGATTAGAACTCCTAATAACAGACATCACAGGTGATTAATTTTTACCTAGAAGAGAAAAAAGAAAGGAATTCTCAGAGAAACTTCTCTTCCCTGGATGACAATTGTTATTCATCTTATTTATAATTGGGCCTCGTTTTGTGGGGGTATCTATTTAATTCATTAATCTTTTTGGCGGCCATTTAGTTGTGCCTTCTGTGGTATCTAACAGGCATATCAATCCTCTACCCCATATAGGAATTGGGTCCTGGCCATTCCATTTAAGGGCATAGTTTTTATTGTTCTCAGCGATGCCAGAGGCAATGAGAAGCAGATTTTCTGTGAGCTTTCAGATTTAGAAAGTTAAGAGTAAACAAGGCACGCTCCTTCCACCCTCAGAGTCATAAAGACATTATTTAAAGAAATATAAGTTTTTATTGATAATCTCTTTTATCAAAGGACTATTATAAAACAGCCAACAATTAATCAATCTATATATCAATTAATGAGAGCTTCTTCTACTTTTTGTAAAATTGCTTCTGTTTTGTCAATTAATTGTTGAGGGAAATTAGGATTTGCATCTGTTTTGAGAATATTAAACAGAGACACAAATTCTTTTGTGAAGAGCTGAAAATAAGATCTTAGCCAATAAGCATCTCCTGGAAACTTTTGAAAATCGTTTGAAATATGTAAACTATCTAAGTTTTTGGGCTAACATCTGCTTAACAGTGAGTAAATACCATGTGTGTTCTTTTGTGATTGGGTTAACTCACTCAGGATGGTAATTTCTAGATCCATCCATTTGACTATAAATTTCTCAAGTTCATTATTTTTAATAGCTGAGTAATACTCCATTGTGTAGACGTACCACGTTTTTTGTATCCATTCTTCCGTTGAGGGACATCTTGGTTCTTTCCAGCTTCTGGCAATTATAAATAAGGTTGCTATGAACATAGTGAAGCATATGTCCTTGTTATATATTGGAGCGTTTCTTCTGGGTATATGCCCAGGAGTGGTATAGCTGGATCCTCAGGTAATGCTGTCTAGTTTTCTGAGGAACCGCCAGACTGATTTCCAGAGTGGTTGTACCAGCTTGCAATCCCACCAAGAGTGGAGGAGTGTTCCTCTTTCTCCACATCCTCACCAGCATCTACTATCACCTGAGTTTTTGACCTTAGCCATTCTGACTGGTATTAGATAGTATCTCAGGGTTGTTTTGATTTGCATTTCCCTGATGACTAAGGATGTTGAGCATTTCTTAAGGTGCTTCTCAGCCATTCGAGTTTCCTCTGTTAAGAATTCTTTGTTTAGCTCTGTTCCCCATTTTTTAATAGGGTTATATGGTTTTCTGAAGTATAATTTCTTGAGTTCTTTGTAAATCTTGGATGTTAGCCCTCTATTATCCCCTCTATCGTAAACTATCTTTTTTTTTTTTTGCCAGACCCATTATCTGTTTTTTTTTTATTATTGGATATTTTACATATTTACCTTTCACTGTTATCTCCTCTTCCTTTCTCCCCCCAAACCCCTTATCTCATACTCCCTCTTCCAATTTTTATGAGGGTGTGCTCCCATCGTTCTCTCAATCCTACCTCCCTGCTCTCACATTCCCCAACACTAGTTATCCAAACTTTCGGGAACCATGGCCCTCCTCTTCCACTGTTGCCTAACGAGGCCACCCTCAGTTTCCTATACAAGTGGAGTCCCGAGTCTCTCCCTTTCTGTTCTCAGGCTGGAGGTTTAGACCCTGGGAGCTCTGGTTGAGTATTTTGCTACTCCTTCTAAAATAAAACCAAAGCACCCACATGTGTTTATGCATTATGTCTTAGGTATTGTGAGCTTTTGGGCTAATATCCACTTATCAGTGAGTGCATGCCATGTATCTTCTTTTGTGATTGGGTTATCTCACTCAGGATGATATTCAAGATCCATCCATTTGCCTAAGAATTTCATGAACTCATTGTTTTTAATAGCTGAGTAGTACTCCATTGTGTAAATATACCACATTTTTTGTATCCATTCCTCTGTTGAAGGACATCTGGGTTCTTTCCAACTTCTGGCTATTATAAATAAGGCTGCTATGAACATAGTGGAACATGTGTCCCTGTTGTATGTTGAAACATCTTTTGGTTATATGCCCAGGAGTGGTATAGCTGGGTCCTCAGGTAATAGTGTGTTCAATTTTCTGAAGTACCACCAGACTTATTTTCATAGTCGTTGTACCAGCTTACAATTCCACCAACAATGCAAGAGTGTTCCTCTTTCTCCACATCCTCGCCAGCATCTTCTGTCATCTGTGTTTTCAATCTTAGCTATTCTGACTGGTGTGAGGTGGAATCTCAATGTTGTTTTCATTTGCATTTCCCTGATGACTAGGGATGTTGAACACTTCTTTATGTGCTTCTCAACCATTCGAGATTCCACAGATTAAAATTCTTTGTTCTCCTCTGTACCCCATTTTTAATAGGGATATTTGATAGTCTAGAGTCTAATTTCTTCAGTTCTTTGTATACCTTGGATATTAGCCCTCTATCAGATGTAAAATTGGTAAAGATCTTTTCCTAATCCGTTGGTTGCTGCTCTGTCCTATTGATGGTGTCCTTTGCTTTACAGAAGCTTTGCAGTTTTATGAGGTCCCATTTGTCAATTCTTGATCTTAGAATGTAAGCCATTGGTGTTCTGTTCAGGAACTTTTCCCCTATGCCCATGTGTTCAAGGCTTTTCCTCATTTTCTCTTCTATTAGTTTCAGTGTAGCTGGTTTTATGTGGAGGTCCTTGATCCACTTGGAGTTGAGCTTTGTATAAAGAGATATGTATGAATCAGTTTGCAATTTTCTACATGCTGACCTCCAGTTGGACCAGCACCATTTGTTGAAAATGCTGTCCTTTTCTCCACCAGATGGCTTTAGCTCCTTTGTTGAAGATCAAGTGACCATAGGTGTGTGGGTTCATTTCTGGGTCTACAGTTCTATTCCATTCATCTTCCTGCCTGTCTCTGTTCCAATACCATGCAGTTTTTAACACTACTGCTTTGTAGTATAGCTTGAAATCAGGGATGGTAATTCCTCCAGAAGTTCTTTTATTGTTGATAGTAGTTTTTGCTATCCTGGGTTTTTTGTTCTTCCAAATAAATTTTAGAATTTCTCTTTCTATCTCTGTGATAAATTGAGTAGAAATTTTGATGGGGATTGCATTAAATCTGTAGATTGCTTTCGGCAAGATGGCCATTTTTACTATCTTAATCCTGCCAATCCATGAGCATGGGAGATCTTTCCATCTTCTAAGATCTGTTTCAATTTCTTTCTTCAGGGGCATGAAGTTTTTGTCATACAGGTCTTTTACTTGCTTGGTTAGATTCACGCCAAGATATTTTATATTATTTGTGACTATAGTAAAGGGCGTTGCTTTCATAATTACTTCCTCAGCCAATTTATCTTTTGAGTAGAGGAAGGATACTGATTTGTTTGAATTAATTTTATACCCAGTCACTTTACTAAAGTTGTTTATTAGGTTTAGGAGTTCTCTGGTGAAAGTTTTGGGGTCACTTAAGTATACTATTAAATCATCTGCAAATAATAAAATTTTGCCTTCTTCCTTTCCAATTTGTATCCCTTTGACCTCCTTTTGTTATCTAATTGCCCTGGCTATGACTTCCAGTACTATATTGAATAGGTAGGGGGAGATTGGGCAGCCTTGTCTAGTCTCTGAATTTAGTGGAATTGCTTTAAGTTTCTCTCCATTTAGTTTGATGTTGGCTACTGGTTTTCTGTATATTGCTTTCACAATGTTTAGATATGGACCTTGAATTCCTGATCTTTCCAAAACTTTTATCATGAAGAGGAGCTGAATTTTGTCACATGCTTTTTCATCATCTAGTGAGATGATCATGTGGTTTTTGTCTTTGAGTTTTTTTTAATATAGTGGATTACATTGATGGACTTTCGTATGTTGAACCAACCCTGCATTCCTGGAATAAAGCCTACTTGATAATGATGGATGATTGTTTTGATGTGTTCTTGGATTCTGTTTGTGAGAATTTTATTGAGCATTTTTGCATTGACATTCATTAGGGAGATTCGTCTGAAGTTCTCTTTCTTTGTTGGGTCTTTGTGTGGTTTAGGTATGAGCATGATTGTGGCTTCATAGAATGAACTGGGTAGTGTTCCTTCTATTTCTATTTTGTGGAATAGTTTGAAAAAAATTGGTATTAGGTCTTCCTTGAAGGTCTGATAGAATTCTGCACTGAAACCATCTGGTCCCAGACTTTTTTTGGTGGGTAGACTTTTAATGAGTACTTCTATTTCTTTCAGGGTTATGGGACTGTTTAGATGGTTTATCTGCTCCTGATTTAACACTGGTAACAGGTATTTGTCTAGAAAATTGTCCATTTCATCCAGATTTTCCAATATTGTTGAGTATAGGCTTTTGTAGTATGTTCTGATGATTTTTTGGATTTCCTCGGTTTCTGTTGTTATGTTCCCTTTTATTAAGTTGAATACTGTCTCTCTGCCCTCTGATTAGGTTTATCTATATCTGACTAAGGGTTTATCTATCTTGTTGATTTTCTCAAAGAAACAACTCCTGGTTTTATTGATTCTTTGTATAGTTCTTTTTGTTTCTATTTGGTTGATTTCAGCCCTGAGTTTAATTATTTCCTCCCGTCTACTCCTCTTGGGTGTATTTGCTTCTTTTTGTTCTAGAGCTTTCAGGTGTGTTGTCAAACTGTTAGTGTATGCCTTCTCCAGTTTCTTTTTGTAAGCACTTAGAGCTATGACTTTTCCTCTTAGCACTGCTTTCATTGTATCCCATAGGTTTTGGTATGATGTGTCTTCATTTTCATTAAATTCTAAAAAGTCTTCTTTTCCTTATTTCTTCCCTGACCACATTATCATTGAGTAGAGTATTGCTCAATTTCAATGTGAGTGTGGACTTTCCCTTTTCTTTGTCATTATTGAAAACCAGCCTTAGACCATGGTGATCTGATAGGATGCAGGGAATTATTTCGATTTTTTTTTAATATCTGTTGAGGCCTGTATTGTGACCAATTATATGGTCTATTTTGGAGAAGGTACCATGAGGTGCTGAGAAAAAGGTATATATATATTTTTGTTTTAGGATGAAATGTTTTATAAATGTCTGTTAAGTCCATTTGGTTCATGACTTCTGTTAGTTTCACTGTATCTCTGTTTAGTTTCTGTTTCCTTGATCTGTTTATTGCTGAGAGTGGGGTGTTGAAGTCTCCCACTATTATTGTGTGAGGTGCAATGTGTGCTTTGAGCTTTAGTAAGGTTTCTTTTATGAAAGTGGGTGCTCTTTTATTTGGCTCATAGATGTTCAGTATTGAGATTTCATGTTGGTTGACTTTTTCTTTGACGAGTATGAAATGTCCTTCCTTATCCTTTTTGATAGCTTTAAGTTGAAAGTTGATATTATTCGATATTAGAATGGCTTGTTTCTTAGGACAATTTGCTTGAAAAATTGTTTTCCAGCCTTTTACTTGAAGGTGCTTTCTGTCTTTGTTACTGAGGTGGGTTTCCTGTTAGCAGCAAAATGCTGGGTCCTGTTTACGTATTCAGCCCTTTAGCCTATGTCTTTTTTACTGGGGAATTGAGTTCACTGATGTTAAGAGATATTAAGGAGAGGAGATTGTTGCTTCCTGTTATTTTTGGTAACAGTGGAGGCATTGTTTGTGTGGTTATATTCTTTTGCGTTTGTTGGAAGAGGCTTACTTTCTTGCTCTTTCTGAGGTATAATTGCCCTCCTTGTGTTGGTGCTTTCCTGCTATTATTCTTTGTAGTGCTGGATTTATGGAAATTTGTATAAATTGTGTAAATTTGTTTTTTTCATGGAATACCTTGGTTTCTCCATCTATGGTAATTGAGAATTTTGCTGAGCATAGTATCCTGGGTTGGCATTTATGTTCTCTTAGGGTCTGTATGACATCTGTCCAGGATCTTCTAGTTTTTATAGTCTCTGGTGAGAAGCTGGTGTAATTCTGATAGGTCTTCCCTTATACGTTACTTGGCCTTTTCCCTTAGTGCTTTTAAAATTCTTTCTTTGTTTTGTGTATTTTGTGATTTGATTATTATGTGATGGGAGGAATTTCTTTTCTGGTCTAGTCTATTTGGCGCTCTGTAGGCTTCTTGTATAATTGTGGGCATCTCATTCTTTAGATTAGGGAAGTTTTCTTCTATAATTTTGTTGAAGATATTTATTGGCCCTTTAAGATGGGAATCTTTACTTTCTTCTATACCTATTATCCTTAGGTTTGGTCTTCTCATTGTGTCCTGAATTTCCTGGATGTTTTGTGTTAATGTTTGTTTCTTTGACAGTTGTGTTAATATTTTCTATGGTATCTTCTGCACCTAAGATTCTCTCTTCTATCTCTTGTATTCTGTTGGTGATGCTTGCATCTATGACTCCTGGTTTCTTTCCCAGGTTTTCTATATCCCTGGTAGTCTCCCTTTATGATTTCTTGATTGTCTCTACTTTCATTTTTATGTCCTGGATGGTTTTGTTCAATTACTTCACCTGTTTAGTTGTGTTCTCTTGTAATTCTTTAAGGGTTTTTTGTGTTTCCTCTTTAAGGGCTTTCACCTGTTTTTCTGTGTTCTCCTCAATTTCTTTGAGGGTGTTATTTATGTCCTTCTTAAAGTTTTCCATCATCATCATTAAAAGTGATTTTAGATCTGACTCTTGCTTTCCTGGTGATATGGGTAATTCAGGACTTTCTAAGGTGGGAGAACTAGGTTCTGATGAAACCAACTACCCTGGGTTGCTGATGCTTGTGTTCTTGGGCTTGCCTTTCACTATCTGGATCTCCTTGGTGCTACCTGAGCTATCTCTGACTGGAGCCTTGTCTTTCCTATTATCTTGGTTGTGTCAGAACTGTTTGGGATGGGTATTGCTGCTGGGGTTAGAGCTGAGGTCCAAGATCTGCTCAGTGCTCAGGCAGAAACATGAAGGAACCAGGGCTCTGGGCCAGGAGTGAATTTCTGGGTCCCTGTGGGTCCCAGTTACTCCCTGTTTGGGTAGAGAATTGCTGTCTCCTGACCTGAGATACTGCCCAGGTCAGAACTCCTGGG
Organism: Rhabdomys pumilio; assembly: GCA_030674055.1. Classification (NCBI taxonomy): domain Eukaryota; kingdom Metazoa; phylum Chordata; class Mammalia; order Rodentia; family Muridae; genus Rhabdomys; species Rhabdomys pumilio. Next base: position 52,052,147 of record JANHMN010000011.1, on the reverse strand, counting down.
AGCCCTGCCACCTCTGGGTTTTGTGAGGTTGGATACAGAGCTGCCTCCTGGGATCTGCTCTGTGCTTGGGACCAAACAGGAAGAAACCGGTGCTCCCACCCAGGAGTGAATTCCTGGGTCCCAATGGGTCCCAGTTACTTTCTATTTGGTGTGAGTGTTGCTGCCTCCTTACCTAAGATACAGCCCGGGTTAGAGCTCCTGAGAACCCTGCTTCCTCTGGGTTCTGTGAGATTGGGTGCAGAGCTATCTCCTGGGATTTGCTGAGCCCTCAGACCCAGACAGGAAGGTACCAGTGCTCCAGGCCAGGAGTAAATTCCTGGGTCCAGGTTACTCCCTGTTTGGGGCAAGCTTTGTTGAATTTTTACCTGAGATACTGCCCTGGTTAGCGCTCCTGGTAGCCCCGCTTCATCTGAGTTTTGTGACATTGGGTGCAGAGCTGCCGCTGGTGATCCCGCTCATTCCTATAACTCATTTTTAATTGGGTTGTTTGGGGTTTTGGTTGTTAGCTTCTTGAGTTCTTTATACATTTTGTATATTAGCCCTATATCGGATGTGGAGTTAGTGAAGATTTTTTTCCCAATCTGTGGGTTGCCAATTTGTCTTAGTTATGTCTTCTGCCTTCCAGATGCTTTCCAGTTTCATGAGACCCCCATTGATCAATTCTTGGCCTTAGAGCGTGAGCCATTGGAATTCTGTTTATGAAATTTCCCCCTGTGTCAATGAGTTCAAGGCTCTTTCCCACTTTCTCTTCTATTACATTCAGTGTAACAAGTTTATGTTGAGGTCCTTGATCCACTTGGACCTGAGCTTTGTGCAAGGTGACAAATATGGGTTTATTTTCATCTTTTAACATATGGACAGTCAGTTAAACCAGCACGATTTGTTGAAGACGCTTTTTCCCCCATTGTATATTTTTGGCTTCTTTGTCAAAGATCAAGTGCCTGTGTGTGGTTTTATTTCTGGGTCTTCAATTCTAGTCCATTGATAGTAAAGCCTGTGGTCAGGGATGGTGAGTCCCCGAGCTATTTTTTTATTGTTAAGTATTGTTTTTGCTATTCTGGTATTTTTTTTTTTCCTTTCCAGATGAATTTGAGAATTGCTCTTTCTATGTCTTGAAGTTGTGTTCGGATTTCCTGTCTGAAAAAATTACAGGGATGGAAATGGAGAGGAGCCTGAGGAAAAGAAGGTCCAGTGACAGTCTCAAAGTGAGATGCAGCTTAAGGGGAGACCCCAAGACCTGACACTATTACTGAGGCTATGGAGTTCTCACAAAGAGGGACCTATCATGACTGCCCTTTGAAAGACCCAGCAAGCAGCTGAAAGAGTCAGATGCAGATATTTGCACCCAACCAATTGATAGAGCTGCTCAAAATCCCTGTGGTTGAATTAGGGGAAAGCTGGAAGAAGCTGAGGAGGAGGACAACCCTGTAGGAGGATTAGTGATATCAATTAACCTGGACCCCCGAGATCTCTCAGACACTGGAACACCAATCAGGCAGCATACACCAGCTGATATGAGGCCCCCAACACATATATAACAGAAAACTGTTGTGTATGAGTTTAGTCAGAGAAAATGCACCTAACTCTGAAACAACTGGAGGCCCCAGGGAGTTTAGAAGTCTGGCCTGGTGGGAGGATTGGGACATCCTTGTGGAGACAAGGGGACAGGGAGGAGGTATGGGATGTGGAACAGTCAGAGGGTGAATTGGGAGGGGAATAAAATCTGGAGTTTAAAAATAAATGAATAAATAAATAAAGACAATAAAAAGAAAAGTGTGTAAAAATTTTCAAAACATATTAAACTTTGAGGATATAAATTGAAATTGTAAAATAAAAAATGATCCAGTAACATGGCTTCTCTGATCATATCCAAAGACTTTGTAGGTCTATGTAATCTGGTTGGAATACAGACAAACCCTTAATACATATCTTTAATCCCAAACAATATAAATAAAGTGAGTTTGTAGAAAGAAGAGGCTTGATGATGTCACAGTCTGCTAACTTAGTTAAAATTTTAGAAGCTTCTAGCTGCCATACATTCTAATCTAGGCCTAGAATATTTTCATCCTCTGAGACTTACTGCTGAATAAGTTAACTCTTTCTAGTTTGAAAGAGACTTCTAATTGAGGGGCAAAGTAGTAAATCAGATAATGATTTGACTGGATAGGATACATCCAACCCTCAGGAGAGCAGCACAACAAAGAGGCTATTTAAGGTAGTGCAGGGAGAGGCAGTTGGGAATGAGTCAATGAGAGGAAAGGCAATTGAGTGGAATGGAGTTTTTGGCAGTTCAGTTCATGGGATTCAGAGGCAGTTTTTACGGGGAGAATGACAGAGACAGGTTTTAGAGAGAGCAAACTAGACACAAGTCAAGACAGAGTCAGAGAATGAGAAGCAGCCATATCAGAAAATATTTTGACAGTATTAGAGAGAACAGAGCAATTCAATCCGAAGCTGAGAGAAGTCAAATTGAAACAGTCAGCTTTGAGAGGAGTTTGAGCCAGGACAACTGAGTTGAACCAACCATCCAGAGTTTAGAATGAACTAGAAAGAGTGAGCTTATTCAGCAGTAAGACTCAGAAGCTGAAAATATTCTAGGCCTAGATTAGATTGTATGGCAGCTAAAAGCTTCCAAGACTACAACTAGGTAAGCAGACTGTGGCATCAAGCCTCTGAGACGATAATTACATCAGGTGAGTATAAGTTTCTTTTACAGGAAATGACAAAAAAAGTCCCACATATTTACTGCCTGGAAAAATCAATATTGTTAAAAATGTTCATATAATATAAATGTATCTATGTAATCAATACCCATCGAAATATTACTAGAATTTGTGTCCAAACTGTGGAAAATATCCAGAACTTGTACATGCATCTCACAAATAAAATCAAATAAAGCATAATATTGATATAAATAACTAATACACATACCACTAGAAATTCAATGGCCAAAGTAAAGCCTATAATGTAAAGATGACTACTTCTCATACAGGTTGTTAAGAGGACACTTTGAAGAAAGGCTAAGTCTTCAGTGAATAGAAAGGGAAAAATTAAACAACAACATGCAACAGGACACAGCTTCAGTTAGACTCATATCAATCACCTGTTACAATGAACAAATAAAAATTTTGAAATTAATTACATGTTATTGTAATATACATTATATATGATATAATTCTGTAGTATATATTAACATATGCTATATATTAGTATATATAAAAAAGCATATATATATATATATATATATATATTCATATATGTAAGAATATTGTGAAAACAGAATTGTTGTTCTCCAAAAAGCTAAGCACAGAACTATCATGACCCAGAATTATTTGAGTGTACACCAAAAAGAAATTAAAGGATCATATAATAGAAAAATACCCACTTTCATGTCTCTGCAGCATTACACATATGGACTAAGACAGCACTCTATTGTACAGGAAATTATATTGTTAAATAGACAAAAAATGACACAAAATCTGGGTGACAATTTGACAAAATTAAGACAAATGATATCCTATAGCCTTCATAAAACAGACAAGTGTCATGAACAATGTTGGATATCACACATCATCCAAGATCCAAGAAATGTACAGCTTCAGAGCAGACAGTCAGATGAAACAACGAATGATGTCAATCAGAATGAGGAATTATCTGAGAAAAGCTCTAAAATAGTCAGCAAAAATATTTCCATAGCCAACTGAAATTTTCATTAAATAAAAAAACCACAACAAACTGAATTATACAATGAACAAAATTGGAAGCATACAAGCGGAAAAAAAAAGGAAAGTCAAAAAATCTTTAAAAGTTGGTTATGAGCAGACTAAAAAATTAAAACTAATGAAATTTAAAATAGAATGATAAAATTTATTTATCTTTAACTTTGAATAGTGGAGACTTTAAAAATGAATAATAATACAGCAAAAGAATTAAAGTTCTATAGCAAACTATAGATCTCCATTAAAGATCTATAGAGAAATGATTAAGTTTCCAACACTCCAGGAGTTCAACAGGAAAGGAGAAAGAGTCGGATGAGAAAATGTGTGCCAAACACAGAATGGGTGGAAAGCAGAGGAGTCATTTCCAATATAGACACTTTTTTCTACTGTTGTAAGCAACAAAATTACTAAGTTCTTAATTAAAGAAACTGTCCTTAAGAAACACTTGCAGAAATTTAGCATTATTAGAAGGAAAAGACTAGAATCCAAAAGTATAAGGCCTATCCTATGAATTGCTCATAAAAAAATGAAACAAAAAGAGAAGGTATATCAGACAATCAGACATCCAAGAGTAATTGAAAGACTGATTCATGAAGTTGAAGTTTCAAGAAAGGTAATGTTTAGAGCAAAAATCAATCTCAAGATACCATTTTCTCTAACGTTTTATTTAGGTGACAGTTTCAAAATGAAATTTTCAGATCTGAAAAGAAATTTATCTTTATCAGACTCAGGGATAGTGGTAAAGACTACATTTTTTTTTTTTAAGGATGAAGCCTTTGGTGGAACTAATTGACTCCAGGAAGTGTCCATACACCTAAGAGTATAGGAGGAACATTAATGAAACCCAAATAAAAATAAACACCCATATTAGGGCAGGTACAGAATAAGGGCTGGATTTGGGAGGATGTGGGTAAAGGGGGGAATTCTCAAAATACAAAATATAAAATTCCTAAAGAATAATTAAAAAAAAAAAAAACAAGTCAGTGATAGGCAGAGAGGTGAATGGAACTGTGAGCAAACAGCAGTGTGGACATAGTACTGACAGGATTCTTCACACTCAAGTTTGTTAACATCAGCCTCTTGCCCATACTGTCTTCACTGTATACATGATAGTTCATTTGGGACAACTAGGAAGAAGACAAACGACTGAGCTCTGTTTTGTTTCTTTGCTGCCACTGGGTGTTTTCTGAAATATGGTGGGAGGCTTATACATTTTGTAACACCATCATTTATGGGTTATTTCCTTATAACCTTCTCCTTTCACTTTGAGTCTTCACCGTATTAAGTGGAAATCACTCAAACATGCACTATCTCTGAAATACTTTTTAAAACTGCCTGAACAGCAAAAGCGATTGATTTTACATAAAAAATTAGTAGATTTCATCCCAAATCACCGTGGAAAATAATCCTGGGCATCTAAGAATAATTTTTAAGTCTGAACATTTGTTGCATTGAGGTTAATCTGTAAATTAAAGGTAATATGTGACTTTCACCTTCTCTCAAATAAAAAGGATATTTTCAAGAATACAAAGACAAAAGTACAGATATGAAAGTCTAAAAAAAAACCCAGAAAAGTATTAACATTATTAATGTTTTATGTATCTTTTAATGATTTAAGTAAAAGTAACTTCTGACAATATTTTTTGAAAAGAGTATGTGGATATTTTAAAAGCATACGACTGTTTATTACACATTTTTTATTCCTGAAATATAAAAATAATTTTGAGCATTCATCATCAATTCTCAAAATAATCATGGTTCCTCATTGATTGGCAGGTAATCTTTCACCTTTCAATAACCAAAACAAAAGTAAAGATTAATTCTAACTCCCATATTAGGTTGAATATCTCTTGCATAGGTAATGACATATTCTAACATCTGCATAAAAACATATGTCAATTTTCTTTCAAAATGCCCTTTCTTCTAGATTGTATGTGAAATGACAATTGATGAGGTCTGAAAAGCAGAAGATCCCGTGAAAATTTTCATTCATTTATGATATTATTTTTCTAATTTGGACAATTGTGATTTTTATAACTGTATCTGAAAATCTGAAAAACTCTCTACCTTTAAGTTCTTGGAGAATTGCTGATGTTATCACTTATTTAAGAATATCTCTCTCCTACCTGCAGTATTCAGTGTGGTGTGTTGTGTTATGTTATGCAATGGAGTCAAAACTAAAACAAACAGGTTTAATCCCTGGGAACAGAAGTGAGAGAGTCCTCTATCCACAGAGACAGAGTGTAACACATGTGAAATTTCCACTAGAGGAAATGTAATGTGTACTGGAAGGATTAATAGAGGATAGGAGAGGGGGATCAGCTTATTTTTAAGATAGCATTTAGTATGAATAGGAAAAAATATTGACATACATGAAACCATTTTCCCAAACAATTAACATAATTAGGAAGAACTATCATACAACCATTCACACAAAAATCAAATAGCTGGATTCTGATAAACTTGGAAGCACATGACAACATGGCACATGTGATTATGAGCAACTTAGGAATTTCTGAGAGTGGGAGAAATAGTGTCCCTCAGAGAAGAGCACGCCATTTAGCTCTCCAATACTAAATGATCAACCCTGAAAACATACACACATATACAGACTGATTAGGTTGAATTTACATATTTAGGATATTGGGTTAAAGAGGCTAGGAATTTGAAAGAAAACAGAAGGGCTATATCGTAGGGTTTGGAGGGAGTAAAGAGAAAGGAAGTAAAAGGTAAATATGTTATAATCTCAAAAAGAAAAAAAAAAGATAAGATGGAAGTAGACACCCCTATACGCTATTCTAATGCAGCCTTGTATTCCATCAAACATATTTTTAGTGTACACCAAGTATAACGTGTGAGTGAACAAATAAAGACAACTGGAACTTGAGAGTAGAACTAAACAAAGAAAAATTCTGTAGTTGGGAAAATAACGAGCAGAATGTCAAACTGTACATGATGACAGTCGGTAGCAATTATCTGTTAGATTTTGGTCATTTCAGAAGGATCTACATTTTGTCTACATCTTATTACAGACAGCAAATTGCATTAGACATCATTCTTTCAGAAGCTTAAAACTGTCCTTTTTGTAGTTACCATCAGGCACTCTTTAACAACCTGCATCATAATACTGTAGCCCAAAATTTTGCTTTGAATTTTAATAGAATTATTAAAAGCATGTTTATGCACAAGGATTACATTTTTTTTTTACATTACGGTTTAGAAAATTTAAAATACAGTAATACACGATTCCAAATTGTCAGCTCTCTCTCTATGGCTACCTGCCTAAATTGATTTGAAATGAATAGGTTCAGGAAATGTAAGGGGGCTTTTCTTTTCATAAACTTAAAGAGATGCAGCTGTTCCAGCAAGTGCAAATGATTATAAATTATTAGTGTCAATCAAAAGTGCGATTGCCATCTCCTGATTAAATCTATACAAAAGCTCTTCAAACACGCAGTTCAGCTGCCACCAAATGACAAATCAATCAGGAAAGACAATACAAGTGAGTGATTAGTCTGCAGGCAAAAGACAATGGCATGTGGGTGGCAATTTCCTTCTCATGCAAAGGCCTTCTATTAATCTGAAAACAGAGAATGACCATTTGCTTGCCTCCTTATATTTAAGTATTAAAAGGCTTTTCAGTATGAGCATGTTACTGCCTACAACATTGAAACAACAAAGGAAAGGCTTCGATGGTTTTTTAAATGCTTTCTTAAGAAAAATATAGGTTTACTTAATGCATTCAAAAATTATATTTGTATTAGTTGCACTGAAAGCAGAAAGAAAACACATACTCTGAATTAAAAAACAAGAATATGAAGCTGTTCTCATTGTTTCTTTATGATTTGTATTCATCAGGATGCCTGTCATGTACTGTACATATTACTGTACATATTGGGTTTCATCGCCTAAAGGCTCATGATTTCAGGTGAACACTGAAAAACAAATTAAATGTTGATTTTGTTAAATTAACCATATATGGTTTACTAGTTTGTCAGTAAGCATTTTGATAAGACATTACCATTAATTATTTAAGTAGGATTTTTTTTTCTAAATTAGTCTGTAATACATTATGTGAAAAAGTCAGGCCAGATGTAACAGTATGTGCCTGGAATTCCAATGATAGGGAGACATAGGCATTAGGAACAGTGGAAGGGCAAGGCTAGCCTGGGCTACATAGGACAGTCAGTATTCATAAGCAAGGCAAAAGAAAAATCAGCTAGCCTTTGTTTCATGGAAAATGGAATATGTTCAATCTTTCCTGTGACAATTTTATGAGTAATTTTTAGAAGGAAAATTTAAATAAAATATTCTATTTTTTTATTTTTTGAAATTCAAAGATATTTACATCATTTTATCTATCCATCTGTCTATCAATCTATCAATTTATTATCTATGACCCGTTTGTTTATCTAATATATATCTGTCCAATCTATTTATTAGTCTATATCTACATATTTGCATAAATATATAAATACAAGTTGCTCAGTCTGTTTAGTCTATGTCAGTGGTTCTTGACATTCTTAATGTTGTAACTATTCAATGCCTTTCTTCATGTTGTGGTGATCCTTGGCCATAAAATTATTTTTATTGTTACTTCATAACTGTATTTGTGCTACTGCTTTGAATCATAATATAAATATCTGTGTTTTCCAATGGTCTCAAATGGATCACAACCCACAGGTTAGAATCACTGATCTGTGTGATTTCTGTACTAGCCAGTTGATATTAGATGACTGATTAGGAAAAACCAGTTCTACTGGTCTGTGTACTCCTTCATTGTTTGTAGTTCATTTAGGGGTTGAATACTGTGGGATTTTTCCCCCTTCATGTTCTCTTGTCTCATATGTTGCCATATGAGTTTAAACATAGTGGGTGAAGCTTCCCCGTCATTTCTAGGAGACACAGTCTTAGAATAGACTTCCACTTCTTCTAGCACTTAACAATTTTCTCCCACCTCTGTTTTTCTTTTGCTTTTTGTATTGATTAAAATATGTATTTACTTTACATCCTAAACTCAGCTTCCCCTCTCTTCCCCTCCAATTCCCTCCATCCCACCCTACCCCTTCCAATCTCTGTCTCCTATTCTCATCAGAAAATGGGAGGTCTTCCATAGGTATCAACCAGCCTTGGCATATCAAGTTGCTGTAAGATTAGGTACACATTGAAGATAGATACTTAGGAGAAAGGGATTCAGTGTAGGATTCAATGGCAGGCAATGCAGACAGAGTACTCCCTGCTTCCCCTTTAGGAGTTCCAAAAGAATTCCCAGCTCTACAACTGTTGCATATGTGCAGACGGTCTAGGTCTATGCCATTCATGTTCTCTGGTTAGAAGTTCAGTCTCTTTGAACCCCTATTAGCTCAGCTTAGTTGATTCTATAAGTTTTATGTGTTGTTTTTGTGGGTCTTGTTTTCTTTTATACTTGACCCATCTTACTCTTTCAATCTTTGCTCCCCCTCTTCCACAGGATATCCCAAGCTACAGTTAACATTTACCTGTGGGTCTCTGCATCAGTTTCCACCAGGTGCGGGTGAAGCCTCTCTGATGACATTCATGCTAGGTTTCTTTCTGCAAGTGTAGCAGAATATCATTATTAGTGTCTCCAGTGGTCAGGAAACATTTAAAGAGATATTCAATATCCTTAATCATCTACAAAATGCAAATCATATCCATGCTGTGATTACACCTCGCATCCATCAGAATGACTAATATCAATACCACAAGGAACTGCAAATGCTGGCAAGGTTATGGAGCAAGAGGAACACTCCTCCATTTCTGGTGGGAGTGAAAACTTAGACAAGGAATCTGGATGTCAACTTGGTGATTCCTCAGAAAACTGGGAATAGATCTACTTCAAGACCCAGCTATACCATTCATGGTAGTATATTCAAAAGAAGCTCTCCATTAGCACAAGGACACATATTCAACCATGTTCTTCCCAGTTTTATTCATAATAGCCGGAAACTAGAATAAAACTAGATATTCAGCCATTGAAAACACATAATGTGGTGCATTTACACAATGGAGTATTACTCAGTCCTTAAAAACAATGACATCAGGAAATTTTCAGGCAAATGGATGGAACTAGAAAGGATTATGCTGAGCAAGATAACCCAGACCCAGAAAAACAAACAGTATATACTCATTAATAAGTGGATAGCAGTCATAAAGTATAAAATAACCATGGTACAAACCATAGACGCAAGGAAGTTAAGTATAAAGCCACTTTGCTAAAGGTGTTCATCAGCCTTGGGAGTTCTCTGGTAGAATTTTGGGGGTCACTAAGTATCCTGTCATATCCCCTCTGGATAGTGGTACTTTGACTTCTCTCTTTACAATTTATATTCCCTTGATCTCCCTTAGATATTTTATTGCTCTAGCTAGAACTTCAAATACAATATTGAATAAATACAAGGAGAATGGTCAGTCTTGTTTTGTTCCTGATTTTAGAGAAATACTTTAAGTTTCTCTTCTTTTAACTTCATGTTGACTATTGGCTTTCTGTATATTGTCTTGATTGGATTTAGGTGTGTGCTTTGTATTCTGCTATCTTTAAGACTTTTATCATGAAATAGTGATGAGCTTTGTCAAAGGAATTTTTAATATCTAATGAGATAATCATGTGCTTCTTTTTCTTTCAGTTTATTTATGTGGTAGATTACATTAATAGATTTTTGTCTGTTGAATCTGGAATGAAGCATACTTAACCATCATAGATGATGTCTTTGATGTATTCTTGCATTCAGATTGCAGGCATTTTATTAATTAATTTTTTATCAATGTTTATAAGGGAGATTGGTCTGAAATTATCTTGTTTGAATCTTTCTTTGGTTTAGACATCAGGGTGTCTATGGCCTCATAATCTTCCCCTCTAATCTTAAGAGTAATTATTTTTTTTCAAACTGACATATTAGCATATAGAACACTTTTAAAAACTAACTATAAAATTAATTTCAGATTATAATAGTGTAGTGATTTCTATTGAAAATTTGTGATTATGATATAGTACTGGTTTTTAAATGAATATAATTATCTTTGTGTTTTCATGCATGTAATCTATTGTAGGATTTTAGGTAAATTTTATAATTAATTTGGCACATGTATGAAATAATAGGGATAATTTTCTAAGTATCTAAATGTCTGTTTCATATCACAGTTGAAACACATTGCTATTTTATGGTGGAAAAGCCTGAGGTAAAGCTATCTACATAGATTTTTGTATGTCACAAATAGTTATGTACTCCTCTTAATTTTTGCATTATCTATGAGTTCTTAGTGATTTTTCTGCAAATGCTGAGAAAGTGACTCTAATTTTCTTTACATCACTTTCTCAGCTGCAATAGTAATAGTAATAGTAATGATTATGTGTATCTTCATATAGATTTATGTGTATGCTGTGTCACATGGGTATAAGTTAAGACAATACATTTCTGGGTGAGTTCATATATTTTATTGAAAAAGAAGATAGTCTGGGTTAAGCTGATGGGCACAATAATAAATGAATAAAAGCACTAAAATATTAACCTTCTTTTCTGAAGAATATGTAAAATTCTAAAAATATAAATTAGGCAGTTTTAAAAATGATATTAAATTAATCCCATTGCATTTATTTGGAATGTCATAGTAGTATTTGTACAAGATATTTATTTAGTCTACTTTCAGTACATGGTGTCTCTATTGGATTTACAATCTTTGGTAACACTCGTGGGAGAGACTGCTCTAGGCACTGGAGAATGACTGAAGGTTTTTGAAGAGAGAAATGACAGGAAGAAAGGTGTATTTAAGAAGATGGATTTTGCGGGAAGAATGTGCAGAGGATTCAGGCCTTGAGAGAAAGGTGGCAATGAGATCAGAGACAATGCTGCAGTTCCCCACGGGCTGTGAGTATGTAAGCATTATTTCACTAAAAAGTCAATAAATGGCTTCAAGGCAAAGATTTTATCATATGCTTTAAAATACTGAAATAAAATAAAACAAATCAGAGACAGTTCTGTAAAGAAACACAAATGGAAACACAGAAATGCTAACCTGAAAATGGAACTGAGGGAGTACTCCACCATAGCTGAACAGTGCTGTGCTTAGAGTCTTGCCACCTTGTATTGCCTGTATTGTGCCCCGTGATGGTAGGTTCGACAAACAATGAATGATAAGAAAGGGTGAGTTAACTCTAAGTCTCAGACTGAGAGAAATCATCATGGCTTCCTGAGAGATTACTTATCTAATCAGAATATAAGTCATTAAAATATTGTTTATATTCAAACAGCCTTGGAAACACAGGATATGTGAACCATACTTGAACTTAATATTTTTCTCAAAGTATATTTCTCATGCAGATGCTTTGGTAAAATGCCAACTTCCATGGAGAGAAAGATAAGTCTGGATTCAATAGATAATTGTTTTTGCTGAAATATGGATTGCAATCCAAGAAGAGGTTAACATTCAACAGAAATCACAGTAAATGAGGTTTAAATGAATACCATACAAATATAACAACTTCTCAAAAAGAAACAACATGCTTATAGCAATATTGTTAAATCCCAAGTTTGTTAATTAACAGATAAAGCAATCTCCTTTAATTGTATCTAATTAAGATAATTTAGTCTCCAGGGTTTCCTGTGTTGTTGAAAAAAATGAAGAATAAGGAATTATGTTAAGAAAAAAATGTATTTTTTTTCTCTTCATGATTCTTGGTGGTAACAAAATTTCAAATCAAATTATAAAACAATAAATACTGTAATTGATTTTAAAAGGTTTATAAAGAATTAGAATTTATCCTAAATGTTTATATTAGAAAGTACTTCTACTTTCTACACAGTACTATGCATTAACTTTTTATTTTAATTATGTTTCTTACTTACATTTAATTTGTATTTTATAATTGTTTCTATTTTATTTTACAGTCTTCTGATCATTTGTCTTCCTAAAGTACCATGTAAGATGAGTTTTTAGGTAGTCTTTGTGTGCAGAGCAAAATATGTTTAAGTGGTTCCAAGTTAGATGAAATAGTATTCAGGGAAATTTTTGAAAAGGATAAATTATTTTTCCACAAAGCAGAAGAAATTCTAGTAGGATGAACTCTATATAATACAGTTTTGTATAACTCTATTACTATAACTCTTGAAACAAGATACTATAAGGAAAGTCTAAGAAACTTTCTCAATCAGTCTTGCCACCTTTAGTTTGCTAATAGTGGTATTACACAAATGACATCTGGATATTTTCCTCAAGAGCAAACCTGAATCATCCATGAATTTATTTGTAAGGCTAATGTAGGTTTGTACTGACTGAGCTTCTTGTGCTGGGAGGACCTGTAATTGTGCCAGATTTGTCTGGATGGTCAGGAATTGGAAGCTGGGTGGCGCAGAGACCCAGAATAGAAACAAAATGAATCCAATTGACAAAAAATGAAAGAGAGAGAGAAAGAGAGAGAGAGGGAGAGAGAGAGAGAGAGAGAGAGAGAGAGAGAGAGAGAGAGAGAGAGAGAGAGAAGAAACAGTGTGTTGTTTCCTTTCCTAAATGGCATTGCATTTTTAGCATAGTTTATAAGAAGCCTCCCATATGTCAGGCAATATGAAGGTAATTTGATACTTATTACATTTCCATAACACCCTTATATTTCAGAATTCATTAATATTTACTTTTTACCACTCCCTGAAATGGCCTCCCTTAAGCCTATTTTTGTTTTCCTCTACTCTTTAATGTTATGTAAGAAATCAAGCATACAAATAAACATGTTTTTTTTAAATTAAATCTAACTAATAGATGAGTTTTCAAAATTCAATTTTAAATTTATACTTTTGATCACACATATTCTTAAAAGTATCCTCTCACGTTGCTAGGTCTCATTATTTGCAATCAATAAGAAAGGAGGGAGGAGAGGAAATACTGCAAAACTATTTTGTGAGTATGAGTGTGGGGGATGCATGTGTAGGCATGTATGGAGGTTTCTTTGTCTGCAGGAACATGTGACTATGTGTAGAGGACTTTTTAACTAGCAAGAAGAATGATCGGACAAGGGATGACATACAAAGACATATAGACAGGCTCTTAGTATTCAGCTTTCTTTGGTGTGTGTGTGTGTGTGTGTGTGTGTGTGTGTGTGATGAGAATTTCTTTCTACCTTCTCCTCCTCTTTCTCCTCCTCTTCTTCCTCCTCTTCTTCTTCCTCATTTTCCTCCTCTTCTTCCTTCTTCTTTCTCCTCCTCTTCTTCATTGGATATATTATTTATTTACATTTTAAATGTTATCCCATTTCCTGGTTTCCCCTCTGGATACCCCCATCTCATCCTCTCTCTCCCTGCTTCTATGAGGGTACTCCCTCACTCACCCACCCACTCCCACCTCCCTGTCCTGGCATTCCCCTACACTGGGGCATCAAGCCTTAATAGGACCAAGGGTTTCTACTCCCACTGATGCCCTACAAGGCCATCATCTGATACCTATGTGGCTGGGGCCATGAATCTCTCCATGTGTATTCTTTGGTTGGTAGTTTAGTCTCTGGGAGCTCTGGGGTGTCTGGTTGGTTGATATTGTAGTACTCAGATCTCAAACAATGAAAGTAGAGTTAGTTTGAAGAAGGAAGCAGCCAAAATTGAAAGTGTGACTTTCAATTGATTGGCAGATAAAGTGATGAACCAGAGGAAGATTTGACAATCTGAGTCAACTATAGGATATGCCCAAATTTCATGAGAATATATAGGAAAGGGGGGCTATTTAAGAGCAATTAAGGAAAAGTAAGTCCATTTAGTTCAGTCAGTGCAATGAATGCAGCACAAAGAAGTGGAGTTCATTCATGAGTTCATGCAGTTCAGTGCAGGTTAGCAGAGGCAGTTGGAGCCAGAGTATAAGAAAGTTCCACAGTAGAGCAAATTACCAGCGTTAGTCTGAGTCCAAGCAGAGCAAGTGAATGAGAAGCTGAGAGAAGCCAGATTAAATCAATCAGCCTGGAGAGGAGTTTGAGCCAGAATAGCTGAGTTGAAATAGCTAACCAGAATTCAAAAGGAGAGAGAAAGTGTGAGCTCATTCAGCAGTAAGCCTCTGAAATGGCAATTACATCTAGCAAGTAAGTTATTTTTAAAGCTATCTTTATACTTATGGAAGAAAAAAGTCAATAAAGGTCATTTTTGTTAATATAGTGTCTTCCTCTACCATTCTTCATTTATTTATTTATTTATTTGTTTGTTTGTTTATTTATTTATTTATTTATTTATTGGTTTTTCGAGACAGGGTTTCTTTGTGTAGCCCTGCTGTCCTGGAACTCACTCTGTAGACCAGGCTGGCCTTGAACTCAGAAATCCGCCTGCCTCTGCCTCCCAAGTGCTGGGATTAAAGGCGTGCACCACCACAGCCTGGCTCTTCATTTTATTTTTTATAGGCAATGTTTCTCATCAAAGCAAGAACTCACAGAATGATTCTACTTACTGGCTACCAAGGAGAAGCTCCAGGGACTCCCATCTCCACTGTCAAGTGCCAGGATTACAGGATGTACCAGAATATCCTGTTGCTTTATGTGGATCCTGGGGATCTGAACCCAGGTCTCTGTGATTATTCATCCAGTGCTCAAGTCCTTTATCTACTACTTCATCTCCACAAGCCTTAACCAAAGCAGCTTTTGACTTTGATATCATGACCTTTAAGCAGAGAGATTTTGAGCATGAATGATATGTTTTATCTATTTTCAGGAATAGGGGAAGAAGCCTAGAGTACTTATTGATAATGTTATTTCTTTTTTAAAGATTAAAAACATGATGTTTTAAAGCTGTGACTTCTAAGAATAAATTAGTACATACAAAAAAATCATCATGATAAGGAGCAGTGCATAAGGTAAAGGGTTCATATAGGCATTAAACTATTGTAAGAAGAACTTAGCCAAGCAGACCCAGCTCTAAGGCTACCATATCCACCATTGATACTTCCTCCCTGAACCAATGTAGAATCTGCCAGCATAGATAGAGACCACTGACACTTAACCTGGTGATGGATTGAGCCATTGAGAAAAAGACAGCATCACTCTGGCTACTTAAGAGCCATGAGATTCTGGGATGGTGTATAAAGGCTCGTCCAGTTCCTGCAATAAACAAGTCTGGTTTTGCCTCTTGACTGACCCCTGGAATCTGCGTCATGTCATTGACTCTGAACCCTCTTAATCCCACCCCCAAGGACCCTGGTCAGGGTTGCAGGCAATAAAACATTGTTTAAAAAAAAAAACTAGCGAATTGAAGTGTGGCTTGGTGACATTTACCTGTTATCACAGAACATGAAAGATTGTGGTTGGAACATCAAAATTTCTATGGATGCCTCAAGTAATATATATTTTAGGTCAACCTGTGTTAAAACATATCCCCAGTCTAAAAATAATAATAATAAAGCAGTAAACACCCTCCCCCAAATATATAGAATAAGAAACTGTCACTTAGAAACAACAACAAATCTTCTGAGTCTTTCAAAAATATATTTAAAAAGTGAAACATGATATTTTATCATGGGTGTGTGACTTCAGGTAATTACTAGAAGCAAATGAAATAAAGGGCCTCAAAAAGGGAATTCAATACATGCCAATAGTCATTAGCACTGTGCTAGCCCGTGCATTCTGTACTTAATCTTGCTTGCTTTGACTTTACTTATGTAAAAACATGACTTTACTTGGGGAATTATGATGGTCACTGTGGACATGGAGTTCAGGCATTCAAATTACTTTTCACAAATATCAGAGTTCCATAATCTTTGTTTAGATGTTAAATGCATTACCACATTCAATCACAATTACTTGTTTAAAAAGCTAGATGATATAGTTCAGTATTTCTCACATGAAAATAAGATAATTAATTTTCATGAAAGATAAGCCACGGTTTCTCAATTTTTCTTAATATCTGACAGTGGCTGATGTTCTAGAACACAGCGATACTAACCTTGGATTAAGACCTTCCTTCTAGTTCCAGATTTTTGATGAGATCAAATATGTAGTTCATTCGGTATCACTGGGGATTGTGAAAAAAAAAAATCAAAAGATTGTTATTTGCTTAACAGATGTCTTCTAAGAGGGACTTTTTGTAACATTCAGATTTTCATGGATCCAAAGCTTTATGAAATTCACCTCCAAGTTTTGTTATGCAGATGTAGATTTCCTCTGAAGCAGCAGCTGGAATTTTTCTTTACAGACACCTACACTATGCAGGGCTGACTTTGGAAGTAGTTATTGACTTTCTGTATCCTAGGCAGTTTCATATTGATCTTGAGGCAACTCAATTACGAACACCTGGAAGAAGCAATGAATTTGAATAGCGTTCATGGCTCTTTTTAAATACATCTTTTTCCTCCTTTGTGAAGGGCAATGACTTACCATTTGCAAAATGAATCAAAAGGATGTACTCTTGTGCTCTTCGTGAAGGTAAATGATAGAATCTTTAAGACAAAGCACTTTTCATCAAAGGTTGAGGTTCTTTATGAATGTGTATTCTGCCCAATTTTTATAGCCTAAAAGAATAAATGTTTTCCTTCTCTTAAAAAGTCTGCACTAGCTAAATGTTAGTTCTCATATGATGGAGTTTGTAAGGAGCAATCGATGCTTTTTTTTTTTTAAATTAATAATAAAGGAAACATTATATCTAAAGGAGAAAAGAACATATTGTGGGACAATTGAATTACCCTTTATTGCACCATGACTAGGTGATTTCTTTTTCTTTATAGAACTATAGCATTTCGGATGTGAGGAAGAGGAAAGATTGAGTTCCCAGATAAGAGAGGGAATGCCTGTGCTGTGATTCTGTCTGAGAGTGTCTGTGGGGGTGTCTGCTAAATTGACACTGTGATTCAATCACTTCACAACTACTGGAAGAAAGGATGGGCAGTAGCTCATGAAGTCAGGAGGTGGTCTTATTTTCTAGGAATAAATATAATGACATACGAATACCTTGTTGAGGGACCTGGTATGTACTACATGTTTAGTACCTTATTAGCATATTAAACTCCAGTTTTTAACTGGTAAAATGAAGTGCAAAACTTGTAATTATCCAAGTTACATGAAAGCTAGTTGTCAGTCATGTTAAGAATGTTAGAAATGATGGTTTTCACATCCTAAAATGTATCAATTAAAATCCAGTTTTGTTCAGTGATCATGTTTATGTCTATACATGTATGTCAAACTTATGACATTCTATTTAGACACGCACATTGGTGGTGCACTTTTTGCTATTCTGAGAATTAGTCCAAAAATGTGAGAGACACAGGAGTAAATTGGGCTTCAACACCTAGATTAATATTTAATAAGAAAACATAATGTAGGACTGGAGTTACAGAAAAATGCAACCTTCTGTGTGATGGAAGGTTCTTTTTAAGTGAGGACAATTGGGTCAAATTTCCTAAGAGTGCTCTTACTGAAATTTATCTTTAGAACAAATCTCTCTTCCTGCCAAATGCTCACATGAAATTCACTTAGCCACTTGAATTTTACCTGGAATTATGTGTACAAGAGTATTCCCATTCACCCTATTCCTCTGGATTTGTTTTCTCTATGATTAGTAGAAATGTTTTTCTTGATGTTGAAGAAAGAATCGATTAGAAGTCTCATTGGTTAAGAGTTACGACACATTATGTCCTAAAATCTTATCCCATAATAAATGAATTTACCCTGTTTGGGATGTTTTTCACTATTACTTTAAAATATAAATATTGGCTCTAACTTGTTTTTTGATTCCTTTTATTATATAGAAACATAGTTTTACTTTTTAATATTTATTTTTTGTTATTTTATTTATTTACACTCCAAATGTTGAGCCCCTTCTCACTCCCCCCATCCAGAGTTCTTCATGCCATCCTTCTTCCCCTTTGGCGCTGAGAGTGTGCTCCCCTACCAACCAACCTCACCTCTCCAGCATCTATCTGCCTTGCTGCCTAGGGCATGTCTCTATAGGATTAGATGTATCCTCTTCCACTGAGGCCAGACAAGGTAATCCTCTGCTACAAATATGCTGGGGCCACGGAGCAGCTCTTGTATGCTTTTTGGTTACTAGTTTAGACTTTGGGAGTTGTAAGGGGTTCGTGTTAGTTGATGCTGCTGTTCTTGCTATGGACTTGTCATCCTCTTCAGCTCCTTCAATCCTCCTAATTTTTACTATAGGGCTTCCTGACCTCAGTCCAGTGGTTGCTATAAGTATCTGCATCTGTCTCAGTCATCTGCTGATAGAGCCTCTCAGAGGACAGCGATTCTAGGTTACTGTCAAGCATGTCCTTTTGGGTCCGGGTTACCTTGCTCAAGATCATATTTTCTGTTTCCTTCCATTTGCCTTCAAAATTTATGATGTCCTCATTTTTAATAATTCAATATTATTCCATTGTGTAAATGAACTACAGTTTCTGTATCCATTCTTCAGCTGAGGGACATTGATGTTGCTTCCAACTTCTGGCTATTACAAATAAGCCTGCTATGTCCTTGTGGTATACTGGAGAATCTTTTGTATGATGTATGCCCAGGAGTGGTATATTTGGGTCTTCGGATTCATAATTATAGAATAAAATAATTATAAACTTTTAAAATAATTTAAATTTAAAAATAATTTATAATGAAAATACATAAAATAAAAGGTTTTCCTACTGTGTGTGATTAATTTTTTTTTTAATTTCACTTTAAATCATGGCTCAGTTTTAACCATCTGTTTATATCTTTACCCTGGCTTTATTGGGTAAGGTTCAATTAGCATTAAAAGTGGGAGTCCTCTAAACATTTGGGGTCATAGTCCAATGATTATGGGTTTATTGTGTATACCCCTTCCTCTGCTTGTACCTATTTCCTGGAATGTAAAATATCTTTTGCTCTTTTAATAGTTTATTCTTCACTTCAGCATTGTATACAAAAAGTTTTCTGTATAGAATAAGCAAATGAAGAAATTTGAAAGAAAAATATTCATCAGTGCATCAAAAACAAACTCCAAACTGTTTAGGCATAAAATTCAGGAAATAGGTTACTCACTAGCCTGAGAGAAAAAAAAAGACAAAAACATCACATATACTCGATGGTATATTTGACTCGAGAGAAAACCCAGAAATCTAATGAAACCTCACGTTAGGGGGAAACTAATTACATTAGCTTATGTACTTTAATTTTTTCATTTAATCACACTGTTCTCATTTGAATGACAGACAGCAGTAATATTAGCAAAATAGGGAATATACATATGGTAATAAAAGAATGATACTTAAGAAAGTAAAACTTGAAACTAGTTTAAAGGTATCTCAAAAAGCTTGGATTAAAGCTATGACGCCCTCTGGTGTGCAAATCCTTTATGGTCTAGCATGCATTCTTTACATAATATCCTCTAAACACTAATTGCAAAGGGGAAGAAACCCACTTCAAATTTTAGCAATTCACAATACATCCAATCATGAAAGCCCGAAATACTAACACAAAGCTAATTAATGATTTTTTTTAAAGTGCAAATGAAATGAAGTTTATTTATTTTTGTTCCTGGGCGCAGGTAGCAATTTCTGATAAAAATGCCAAAGCTTCAAGTTCTACAGACGGTTGTCTGCACCTCATCAGAGGATTATGAATAAACATGCAGAGAGGAGTATGCAGATTTTCTAACAGAAAAACCATGAATGTTTTAACACCCAGGGGGTCAAATTATAATAAAGGGATAGCACCTGTCACTGGAGGCAAACTACAAGATCACCTTTGCAATCCCTAGAGCAATTAAATCACTGACAATTTAGCCTTCCTCTGGCAAGCAGAACCTCCAAAGGCACAGGCATGTACATACCCCTCAGAGGGACACATGCTTAAATTGCTTTAAATTCTACTCGTTCATTTTTTTTTCCTGAGCACTGTTTTCCATGTACCATATAAAAGACTCCCCTCACAAAGACAATCTGAATACTTATATTTTATTAACTATGAGAGGGAAATTTTACATGGTCACCTTTGATCATTACAGCTCATCCCTAATGACATGCAACCTTTCAGTTCATGAAAATATCATTTTATACAAAATCTGTGGACAGATTTATTCTCTGGGTAGAACCTTCAATAAAATGTTTTGAATTATCTGTCTAGTGACTTTTGTTTACAGAAAAACAGAGTCAGTAATTATACTTAATATTCTTCAGAGTCAATGAAGGGTATACCCTGGGTATGTGTATCTCTCTGAGAAATTATGAGCAGTAGTCAGCCTTATAGTTGAATCTCCTGAAAATTTCCATTTGAGTATGCCACCATTCTGACCTTATGTGTTAATTTTGGAGTATTTTGATATGGGAAGACCTTCCTTGAAGATTAGTAGCTGGCTGGACTCGCACACTGATGGCTGGGTACTTTAAAAGCCAAGAAGGTAGAACATAGTAAGCAATTCAAAGTAGAAAAAAAACAGGATGATGTAAAATCTCCAGGAAGAAGCATGAACTGCAACCCAACAAGGATAGTAACTTGGGGAAGAGCTTGTTTCTGAAAGACAAAAATGCAGTATCCACTCCAGATGGGAATGCTGTGTTCCCTTCAGCTCAAACTCAGTGCTTGCTATTTTGGCTGAGTGGCAACACAAGTGAGCTTGTCTATTTCTTACAAAATTTCAATAAATTCTCATTAAATAAAGCTACTGTACAAAAACTGTTCAGCTTCTGAAAGTCTCAAATGTCCTGTTAGAGTAGTTTGCAGTCCATTTGCAATGACTTCCCTGTGTGTGTCCCTTGTGTGTTTGTTAATCAAAGCAGGGTTACTGATGAAAACAACGAACAGCACCACTTTCAAATGAGAAACAACAGAAAATCCGTTCTCTGAAAGCATATGATGACCGACACTTTGAGAGAATTTGACATGGAAAAGATAAAAGTTAACATTAGGAATCTGCACTGAAAAATACAGTGTGTTATGTATAGTTGAACCATGGAGGCATTAAAAATCCCAAACATAGGCTGAACTTTATTTTTTTAAAAACTAGTAAAAAGGCCTACAAAAATGATATCAAGAGATCACGGAACTGAATACTGTAATGAATTATGTTCTCTTGTTTACTCATTTTTGAAAATTATACAGCACTGAAATCACTGTTAACATATACAAGGTGATTGCATTGCCCGTTTGCTTTTCATTGCATATAGCAATGCATGCTTTCACAAAATAAAACTGGAAAATTTATTACACTCACTTGTAAGAGACTGATAACCATTAATATAATTGTCATTTCAAAGACTATCTTTGAGTGGTAAAGACTAAGATTTAAAAAAAAAAAAAAAGAAAGAAACAAAGAGAGAAAGAAAGCAAAGCCCTGTGTATATACTTGTGGTTGCAAGAGTAGGTGCACTTATGTGCATGTGTATATACATTAGTATATATGAAATTTTCTGTGTGTACATGGAGAATAGAACTAGTTCACAAGCAGTTACTAGTTGTTAGTAACTTTAATACTATAATGAAGAGTGTACTGATCTATACCCATTAAGTAAAAAGATATATCCTCTTTAGGACACTTTTCTACAAATTGCTGGACCATTATACTTCCATGAACCATACACCAATCTTTCTATATTTAGATGTTACAATATAATCTTTAAATGAAACTTCTATGAAGTGACAACAAGCAAATATATTTCATGCAATTTTTCCAGGTAAGTCTCATGCTCAAACAAATTTGAGGTTTTTCTAAATAAAAGACTTGTGGGAGTATTGTTGCTAAAGATCATTGGTCATCAAATATGAAAGAAGAGAGTGAACAGAGGAATGTTTATATAATCAATTTCAATCTGAGAGTCATTTGTGAAGTAACATAAAAAAGATTTGTGGGATTAATTTTGCTTCATGTTTTACATGCTGTTATTCAAATACATTTATTGAGTCACTCTAGAATCCAATAAGCAGGTAAATGGGAAAACATACATAAATAGAAAAAAAGGAAGTAGATTGATTATAGGCAGATAGATGGATAGATAGATAGATTTTTAGATAGTTATGAACACAATAGAGTATTATTCAACCATGAATAAAAATAAAATCCTGTCATTCGTGAATCACAAGAGACAGAACTGTTGGGAAATTAAAAAAAAAAAAAGAAAAGTAATTAATTGTGACTAAAGTCACAGTTTAATAGTTGTATTATTCAGCAAATGAAAATCTTTGGAGCCATATGGAAAGTAGACATCTAGGGAGACAACTCAGACCCATACCTTTCTTGAATTCTTAATGGTCCCTGCATCTACACTGTGTGTACTTGAAAGTTGATTATCACCTCCTTCTGAACAGGACAGCACCTTGGTGAAATGGTATTTAAAACTTGGTTTCTTTTTCTTATAAAGAACAGTTAGTTTGCTTCAGTCCGCATAGGTTTACCTGCCATTCATCACCTTTGTCTTTATTGATTAAATGACTCTAGTGAATTTGTATTCAGTCCAACACTTCTCTTTCTAAAAGGTAGGACTTAGAGAAAAGTGTACTTTCTGAGGCCAAATAGACCCAGGGGCACAGCTGACACTTTATTCAAAATCTATACTGATTGCAATAACTGGACCCATCATGTGGTCATCTACATTGATTGCTGGGATGGCTGATGACTCAATTGACAGCCATTTTGCCTGGGAAAGCATTACCACATTCAAACCCAGAAAGATTAAAATCACCTACATTTAGATACAAGGGGGAAGAAAAGAAAAGGTAAAAGAGAAAAAAAAATAGTAAAGGAAAAGAATAGTAGGTAATGAGTAAAATGATAACACTACTACCTAAGCAGTATTTTTGCAGTTACTCGAACCCAAGCTATGCCACAGGTACTGTAAAAGCAACTTCAGATACAGTAAGGTTAAATGATACTTTTGATATGCTGTGTTATGTAAAATATAGTCATAATGACAGACATCCAAAAGCATAGAGTTGCAAGAATAATACTGAGTGAATAATACAGAGTGAAACTTGCTTTTTATTTATGTATTTTTTTTACTTATTCATTTTACATCCCTCTTACTGTGCCCCTCTCAGTCAACTCCTCCTACAGCACTTTCCCCCCTCTTTCCCCTTCTTCTCCTCTGAACAGGTGGGGGCACCCTAGGTATCCCTGTACCCTGGCACTACGAGACTGAGAGACTAGGTGCTTCCTTTCCCTCTGAGGCCAGACATGACAAGCCTGCTGGAAGAACATATTCCACATACAGACAACAGCTTTTGGGATAGCCCTTCCTCCAGTTGTTCAGGACCAATATGAAGACCAAGCTGCCCATTTGTCAAATTAAGAAAACAAATCTGTTTAAAAGTCTTGAAGAGAAAAATATTTATTTTTGCATTTCTACTAACTTACACCTGTGTCACCTAAAGCAATTTTTCTTTGCCACCAAAATTTTAAAAATCCAAAATTTAAATTTATAAAAATTTTGAATAAATATTTTGTTTATACTGTTGGTTATTTATTATTAGTATTAAATTCATAAAATTAATTTTAGAAAAGCTTGGTGTACTTAATAAGATTAAGTTACCTAAAACCACTCTGTTCAAAGAACTGTAAGCAGAAAGAGATATTTTTGAGATTACTGAGTTAAGCACAAAATATTTACCATTTTTAATGATATTTGTGGTATTAATGTCTGAAATTACCAATTTTTAATAGATTGCTGCTTCTGAAATAGCACAAATCCAACATCCTTTACTTATTTTCTTATTACAAGGTTGACACCAGTTTTGATTGATTGACTAACAAATTGATTTTAGCACTGAGGTACAGTCTGTGATTAAGTAAATTTTTAGAGTAATTCAAGCGTGTCTGACAAAATTATTTAATATTGGAATCAGCTCGTTACTAATATGGAATATTCATTCCTGAATTCAATATCTTGCTTGATCATGCAGAAGAGGTTGCAGGAAGAGAGTAAGGGCCAATGCTGGTGTGTGCTTTTACAAACAGTATTTTCTAGACACAACGGAGGAGAGGAAAATGTGAATTCACAGGTGACCCAGCACATGACCTGGAAGCTCAAGTTGGACCGACTTTCCAGCACTTGCAAAGATCTGTGGACACAAATTTCTTCCCCAGACCAACAATCCATTGGCAAATAATAGCTGTTGGGAGATGAAAAATCAATTTTCTTCAAATGGGAGACACTCGGAATATTAACCACATTCCAGGACAGGTATCATGCTCACAATACAGACTCCATTTTGTTGTTGTTGTTAGTGTTGATTTTTTTCTGTTCCCTGTGTCATTTTGTGTACCTCTATATGTCTCTGCTGCTTCTCTGTCTCTGTTTCTGTGTTTCTGTCTCTCCCTGTCTCTCTGCCTGTTTCTGTTTTCGTCTGTCTCTGTCTCTTTCTGTCTACCCCCCTACGCCCACCTTCATCTTAGTCAGTGTTTCTATTCATGCATAAACATCATGACCAAGAAGCAAGTTGGGGAAGAAAGGGTTGATTCAGCTTACACTTGCCACACTGCTGTTCATCACCAAAGGAAGTTAGGACTGGAACTCACACAGGACAGGAAACAGGATCTGATGAAGGGGCCATGGAGGAATGTTACTTACTGGCTTGCTTCCCCTGGCTTGTTCAGCTTGCTTTCTTATAGAACCCAAGACTACCAGCCCAGGAATGGCATCACCCAGAATAAGCCCTCCCCCATTGATAACTAATTGAGAAAATGCCTTATAGCTGGATCCCATGGAGGCATTTCCTCAACTGAAGCTCCTTTTTTTGTGATAACTCCAGCTTGTGCCAAGTTGACACACAAAACCAGCCAGTACAGCCTCTCTCTCTTTTTCTTGTTTTTGGAGAGTCTTTGGACAGTTTCCAGACAACCCACGATGGCCAGTAACTTACTCTATGCACCTATCTGGCCTTGAAGTCACAGAGATCCATCTTTGATCTGTCTCCCAAGAGCTAAAATTAAAAGCCTACAAATCCAGCCCCATTCTTTGTTTTATTTTGTGTTTTTCAAAAAAGGATGAGTAAAAAATATTAAATATTGATATTCTTAAAACAAACACACACGTGCACACTGAAAGTGCACAAAATGTTTCTAAAATGCATTTACTAATGCAGCTATTGTCTTCATTTAATTTTAAAACTCTATTGGTTCTTTGTGCATTTCACATCATACACACCAATCCCATCCATCTTCACAGCTCCTTGTTTATGTCCTCTACCCTTGCATCCATCCCAGCAAAAGAGAAAAGGGGAAAACAAAAGCAAAACCGAAACAACAAAAACAAAACCAGCTCTTGCTTTTGAAACTGTAGTGCCACAGTGTGTCCCAAAGTAGAGACTTCTGTCCATACTTGCTCACTTTCAAATGTTCATTGCTCTGGTTCAAGGCCTCTGCCTCCTGCTACACTTTAAATACAGCAACCTCACAGGCTGCTCTCCGATATCCTGTTGTTGCCCTGTGTCATAGAGATCCTGTAATTTTGGATCTGTAGGACTGGGCCCTGCATGCACTCCAGCAGTTCATCAACGGGGTAGATGTTGGAGTGAGCTAACTCAAAGCCCTGGTTCTGAGCCTGAGAAGTATTTGAGCTGGTCAGTTCACTAGCTATTCCACACTCAAATCACTTGGGCAAGCTCTCCGGCCCGGCTCAGGCTAGGTCATCTGATGGCTGAGACAGGAAAGAGCAGAGCCAACTCTCCTGTTCCCTTGCCATCAGGGCCATCTCTACAACCCAGGCAAACTACAAGTTCCCCTCTCCCGAGTGCTGCAGAAGATGAGGGGCAGAGACAGCTCTCACGACTCTGGGTGCATCTCTGTCTTCTGCCATAGGTGACAAGGGACGAAGGTGGAAGTGGGCATCTGTCTGTCTCCTATTCCACTGCCCAGCAGATAAGTTGCAGAGCCAGCTCGCCCATGCTCATACACTCGGGCTGGTTCACCAGCAACCCATAAGCAAACAGGTACAACTCTACTGTCCTTCCAGGGTCGTGTGCCAGGCCTACTTTCCCTAGTATTGCAGCTGGCTAGGGGCGAGATAGGCTCTCCTGCTCTCACCCCCCTCAGGTCCAGCACTCCCACGATGTCCAGACAAATAGTGGACCTCTTTCTGCCCGGCTAACAGACAGGTCCATAATCAGCAACCCAGACCAGGGACATCTGCCTGGTCTTTGGTCGCAACAGACCCCTGCTGCTGCATGGCCACAGACCCAGATGTGACCCTCTGTGGCAGTACAGGCCAGGATCCCATCATGGTCATAGGTGGCGTCACTGGCTACTCATATTGTACTGTTCCTCACTGTTGTGATGTCTCCGGTTTCATCTCTCTTCATTGTGCCCACATCCTTCTGTTTCTCTTTCTCTTCCATTTTTCCACTATTTACTTGCACATCTTTGTAGGGCCTTGGGTCTCTGGGTGTCTGGGGTCATCTCTGGAGTGGTCTCAGCAATCTTGTGTCCTGCCCATACATTATGTCAACTGACAGGGATCATCACCTATATGGTCTGCGCTCCCGCCTCCATCCCTGCCCCCGCCCCTGCCCGCGCCCCCGCTGCGCCCCAGCCAGCCCTGTATGATGCCAGACTGGTTGTCATCTTAGGTTCTACTCCAGGTCTGGGTCCCTGTGGCACCAAACTGGTGGTATTTCAGGTCCCTATGTGCGGTCTTTTGTTTGGGACTCACTGCCACCTGGCGCCATGGTCCCAGGGAAGTTTCTTTTCTCTTTTATTTAAGAAAAAAACATATAAAGTTGAAGTTCAGCTTGTATTAGGGGACCTAGAAAGAGCTGGAAATAGAAAAAATACGAGATGAAGATGACGCTGTATGAAATTATAAAGCATAATTTTTAAAACGTAAAATATGTTTTGAGAATTTAACATGTGATCATTTTAATATATACAAACTCAATCTCTAACCTAGAGTTATTGATAATCTGCTTCTCTTTCTCAAAATTTAATTCTAGAAGAATCTTTAATTAAAATTAGACCTTTAAGAAATCTTCGATGAAATACAATCACTGGTATTCTGCAGATATCTTTGCATTTATTCAAAACTAACACCTTAAACATTAAACATAGCAGCTGAAAGTTAGATGAGCAGCTAAACGTGCTTGCTCAGACCTAATTAGTAAGTTTACATCCAAGGTCTCAAATAATAGACTGAGAGAACCTACTCACAGGACTTGCCCTTTGAACTCTTCACCTCTGTCATCGTAATTATATGTACACATCCCCCACACACACATACACCCCCCACACACATACATGCACACACACACATACACTCACACACACACATACACTCACACACACACACATACACACACACTAAACCAATAAAATAATTAAATAATAAAATAATTAAATAACAAATACAAATTTTAGAATGAGAAATTATATATAGTATTTTAAAAATTCACTTTAATTCACATTTATATACTTTAAATAAACTATATTTTACCTTAAACTTTGAGGACAATACCTTGAAAACATTTGTTTCTACTATATAGTATATAGAAACATAATTAAAAATGAATTATATTCTATTGAAAATAAGTACAGAAGAAAATTTTATTAAAAAGGTATCATGTAACAACCTATATTTAATATATTATCATATGATCAGTTGCCAACATAGAAACAGTTCCTTTTCTACCATTTATGTAACACATTTATTTGATAGGTAATAAATATTTTAAACATTATTCATTAAGAAGCAATTTTCTTACAAAAATTGTATGGTAGATCCTGAAACTCGAGGTCTCAGATTTGAGTCACATGTCCTGATGTGTGTGATCAGTGCAATAACTAAAATAAAAGCAAGACATATTGTTGCACTGTACTACCCAATTATAAAGCATGTTATCAGTAATAGTGAATAGGTAAATATTTTGCCCTAATACATACGTAACCATTTGCCCATATAGAGACACAAATGAAGTTTAAAATTATAAACAGGCAATTTATGTTTTTCCTAGAGAGACATAAATAGACAGAGACAGCAATATACCACAATGTATACCTGTGTTTGCCTTTAAAAACCTCTACAATTCAGTTTTATTTGATACTTTGTTTCACCACAATTATTCTAAAAGTTGTTTTCTTTCCTTAATTGTCTTTGAACAGAGAAGACATTTTCTCTGTCTTTACTAAAGAAACTGACAAAGCAACACACCTTCCTGGACAATGTGAGAAAGCAAGCGGTTCATTTTCTCCTCATAGTAGGGCGTGCGCGCCCTCTGCTGGAAATTTATAGATTTCAGCCAGTTTGGATCTGTGGTCTAAAAATACTCAATTGAGCCTTATATTATTTGCATTACATACATTATACAAATTTATTACACCATCTTACATGTTTAATAGCTTTAAATTTATATATTTATACTTTTCACAAATCAAATTAGGATCCGATGCAATTTTAACAGAAATTTAAAATATACAAGCCAATATTGGCTGTGAAGCTGAATGGGAAAAATCTCAATTTTGTGAAAGTAATTACCAATCACTTAGCCAAAAGCTATACATATACATCTTTAAATAAATGAAAATAACCAAACATTTCTGTCTCCAGTAATACTGAATTACCCCTTCAAAAAACAAACTATTTGTTCTTTTTCCTGTTTATTTATTTATATATTTATTTATTTATATATTTATTTATTTATATATTTATTTATTTATTTATTTATTTATTTATTTATTTATTTATTTATTTGGTTTTTCAAGACAGGGTTTCTCTGTGTAGCCCTGGGCTGTTCTAGAACTCACTCTGTAGACCAGACTGGCCTCGAACTCAGAAATCTGCCTGCCTCTGCCTCCCAAGTGCTGGGATTAATGCGTGTGCCACCACTGCCCGGCTCCCCTTTATTATTATATTTTTTAATTTCTCACTTTAAAAATATCAGCACCTCTCTCGTCCCAGTCCTACACACACGGTTTTGCTTCCTAAGCCACCACTCCCCTTCTCCTCTGAGAATAGAGAACTCCCCGTTCTCGGTATCGCCCCACCCTGACACTTCAAGTTGGTGCAGGACTAGGCACATCCTCTCCCTCTGAGGCAAGACAAGGCAGCCCAGTTAGGGGAACAAGATCCAAAGGCTGGCAATAGATTCATGGACAGCCCTTCTCTCTAGTTGTTGGAGGACCCACATGGAGAAAATCATACACACCTGTTTCATATGTCCCAGCCATATTTGTTCAGTCTCTGGAAGCACCGAATGGTCCAGGTTGAATAACTCTATTGGCCTTCTGTGGAGTCCTTATCCTCTTCAAGTCCCTCAATCCTTCCCCCAACTCTTCCACAAGATGCACTGAGTTCCATCTAGTGCTTTGCTGTGAGTCTTTGCATCTGTTTTCATCAAGGGTTGAGTGGAACCCATCAAAGACTGTTATACTAGGATCCTGTCTGCAAACATAAGAAAGTATCATTAATAGTGCCAGGGACTGCTTCTTGTCTATGGAATGGGTCTAAATTTGGGTCATTGGTTAGCCATTCCTTCCATCTCTGCACATCTTTGCCCCTGCACATTTTGTAAGCAGGACATATTTTGGCTCAAAGTTTTTGTGGGTGGGTTGTCATCCTTATCTTTCCAATTGGAGTTCTGCCCGGCTACAGGTGGTGACCACTTCAGGCTCCATATCTCCCATGGCTAGGAATCTTGGGTAGAGTCACCCCTATAGACTCCCTGCCAGCCCCCACCAGTACCAAACTCTGTCCTCGGGTCTCCGGCATGTGCTGGAGATGCACTCCTCCACTGCTGATTTCTGTTTTTGATCTCCTGCTCTCCCTACAACTAATTTCACCATCTTGTTCCTTTCTCCATCCCCTCTCCTACCAAGTCCCCCACCCCCACCCCCACCCACTTCATACACCCTGATATTTATTTTATTTTATTTTTTCCTGAGGAAGATTCTAGCATCCTCCCCTGGGCTGTCCTTGTTATTTGTCTTCGGGTTTATGGATCATATTGTGGTTATCCTGTATGTTATGGCTCATATCCACTTATAAGTGAGTACATACCATGCATATCCTCTCGGGTCTGAATGATATTTTCTAGTTGCCTGAAAAAAAATTCATAGTGTCTTTTTTTTTTAATAGCTGATTGGTATTCCATTGTGTAAATGAAGCACATTTTTTTTTAATCCATTCTTCAGTTTGGGGACAGCCGGGTTGTTTCCAGTTTCGGGTTATTTATCCATAAAACTGCGACAAACAGTGGAGTAAGTGTCCTCATGAGATGGTGAAGAATTGTTGGATATATGCCCAGGAGTGATATAGCTGTGTCTTGAAAAAAATTATTTCCGTTATCTGAGAAATGACCAAATTGATTTCCATAGTGTTTGTACAAGATTTTACTCGCATTAGCAATGGAGAAGTGTTCCCCTTGCTCTACATCCTCGCCAGTATAAGCTTCCCTTAAGTATTTTTATCTTAGCCATTTTAACTGGTATAAGACAGAATCTCTCTCTCTCTTCCTCCACCCCTCTCTCTCTCTCTCTCTCTCTCTCTCTCTCTCTCTCTCTCTCTCTCTCTCTCTCTCTTCTTTTGATGGAAGGGGATACAAATGCAGAAGGAACATTTGGAGAGACTTGGAGATAAGTGAGATTGGGGTGTAATTAAAAAAATCAAAGAAAAGGTTAAAAATAATATTGTAGTGGAATACCTGTTAATGGAAATGATTACTGGCAACGCAATGTATGTCTACAAAATGAGTAACACTTCAAAGATGATCTCACCATGTTTGAAATAAGCATACTTTAAAACATATTCCAAGGGTAGTTCATTATAAAAGTGTTAGAGTATAGATTCTCCAATTCCTGAGAGAGTTTACCTGAGAAAACTTGCCTTGTGTTAATGTTGCTTTGTTATTTGAAATGGTCATATTCTCTGATTAGTCTGATGATATCGTTTGATTTACATAAAATTTCACAATCACATTTGGAGTTTATTTATTTTCAAATGCGTTTTTCTCCTAAATTTCTTTCTAAGTATTTTTCAGATAATTATCTTTGTTGCTTCAGTTATAATTAAAATTTTATTTTTTAACTTTTTAAGAAATTATTCCAATAATTACAAAGTAAGACTCCTTTAAGAAAATCCCATCTTAATATGGAAACCACTTATGAACATCGGTCCTTCTAAAGACAGCGAGTGCTAGATGCATATTACGTTTCATATTGTTAACATTTTAATAAAATTCCTTTTAAAAGTCAACATATAAAGGGTTGACTAGGATTACATTTTACATAGAGAAGGAACAAGAATTATTACTCCATGTATTCAGCCATCGCTGACCTGATTCATTATTTGCTATTATGGCTGATACTCAAGTACGTTGCTTAATTGTCAGTTTCACATTCAACTTTGAACATCCATTTGGTGTGCACAGTCATAGGCTCACATTTTTTTCCAAACCTATTTAGGGTTCTTAAATGCTTTAACCTCGCTTCTAGCCCACCAACCAGAGGTAGAGGTAAATGTAGCTTAGTAGGAAATGGGTGTTATAGACATGTTTAGAAGTAGTTCCTTAGGGTGATTCACCTCTTTGTTGTCAGGATACCAACAGTCCAGTTCATTAGCAAGCACCAAACATGAATAAGGCAGCAGCAGGGCTCTGGCAGATTGGCACTAGTCAATGCAATGCAGTCAGAATCAGCTGGAATATGAGAAGTTCTTTGGGGTATTAATCTCTGAAGCAAAGACCAGGGAAGACCAGCAAAGCATTTCATGGTGTAGAAAATGCAAGAACATCCTTTCACTGTTTGTGAGATCCTACTTATAATCTTTAAAACATCATGTGCCCTTTCAAGTGTCAGTTTTCAGCAAAACATCACATGCCCACTCATTAAACAGCCTCCAGAAAAATATTATGTGGTATAACGGAGTTGTTAATGAAACCAGAAATTTCCACTTCAGGTTTTGTCCTGTCTTAGAGCGTCTAACTTTGTCATATTTGGTTGTTGTGTCCTAGAGTCCTCATCTTTCATGAAGAGAAAGAGAGAAGAATTGGATCTGAGGGAGGATGGAAGAGAGAGCAGTAGTCAAGAGAGACGAATTTATTTTAAATAATTAAAAAATAAGAATATCAGAAAAAATAAAATGAGACTTTGAAATTTTTAATGATAGCCAAAATAAAGACTTACACATAATAAACTACACTTGGTTTTAAGTTATAAGTGATTTCAAATTTTATATATACGTTTTTTATTTTAAAATAACTTTGTTTCCTACTTTCAACTGTAGATTAAAAGTTATTTTGTTATTACCATTTACAAATTTGCCTATTAAATGAAATAAAGTAAACCAACTTGTAACAATAACATACATACGTATATACAGAACATATTTTCAAAATTTACTCATACTTTGATGTGAAAACTATTAAACATTCCTATCAGTTAATACTATCTTTTATTTTTGATTAGATTAAAAGAATTATAACTTTGTTTCTGCTTTTTTTCCTATTTTTCCACCATTATTGATCTACAGAAATTGAATGACTTCATTTTAGTCACTTCCTCCAACAAGGCCACACCTTCTCCACACAAAGCCATATCTCCTAACTGTGCCATTCTCTATGGGATAAGAATTCAAACACATGATTGTACAGGGGGCCATACCTATTCAAACCTCCACACCCTTATATAAGGTAACAACATGATACAAGGGATACTATATTCATTTAAACAAAAATTACTATATTCTTTGAAATCAGAATAAAAAGTCCATGTCGTCAATATAAATTGATGGTAATTATGAGAGTGCTTCATTTAATACATTTCATTCTGTAGTTTGAGTAGAACTGCTTATGATCCTGTCCAACAAGTACATCCCAGTCTCTCATTCTCTCATACATGTGTGTGTGTGTGTGTGTGTGTGTGTGTATCTCTATCTCTATCTCTATCTCTATCTCTATCTCTATCTCTATCTCTATCTCTATCTCTATCTCTATCTCTATCTCTATATCATCTATATCTATATCTATATATATTATATATTTAATGTAAAAATGACCACATAGTTTAAACTTATCCTAGAAAAATTTTTACCATAACATTTTAATTTCCAATTAAAAATATGACCAGAATAATTTATTATTGTGATAGTATATCTGTCAGATCTTTCTCATTACCAAAGTAAAAGCAGGGAAACTTGTATATTGATTCACTTTCCTTCAAATTTAGCAAAAGAAGGTTAATTGCTACTATAAAATAAGGAGATGCAGTGAAGGGCAGCAGTAGCAGAGACCCTCCCGGAGACTGTCAATTTACCAAATGATTTGTAAATTACATAGTCTTTCATTATCAAATGCACTCGCCCTGTGTCACGTAGCATGCTGTTTGGCAGCAGTTGCTTCTCAGTGTTCGCTCTGTGGGTATCATCTCTAAAGTCGCAGAAAACATGAAATCCTTCTGCAATTAAGAACTCTACATATATCATTTGCTTCAGGGGACTGTTTTTGAGAAAAAATGGATAGAAGAAAATGACATGTGTGTGTTCTAGAGGGAGCAGTGAAGTTGAGGGTTCACTGAGGGAGGAAGAGGGGAAAACTTGAAAATGCTAATTAACAGCCTTAGTGTTTGCACTTGCTAGAAATAAGCTACCCAAAAGATCAGCCAAAAATACAGTTACTTGTGGAATTTTGATTGCTGTTATCCTGGCTCTGGCATCACCAATCTCATTACCACACAGATGGCATGGGCCAACTGCCCATTTGTATCTAGTCACTCCTGGCCTCTATCGGTCCAAACAGTGGTGCAATTAAGAAAATGCTTCCCCTGCCATGGTGTCAGCTGCTCCCTAGCAAGGCTTTTCGGGTCTTTCTGTTTTCACAAGAAATTGATGCTGAAATAGAGAAGACATTTATTTAAAGGACTTTTAAAATAATAGAGACTATAATCCAGGATTCAAGCAAGGATCCCGGCTATACAGTTTTAGGTTCCACTTGTCCTGAACACTTAGTTATTTGCATCTATATGTCTATCAATGATATTGATATGTCGTTGATATATCAGTGTCACCTACTCACATACAAAGAAGGATGCTCATTTACATCTCCAGAAAGCTATCCTACCTTTCTGAAATTTAGTTTCTTACAGTGAAAAATATGTAATCATTTCCCACCAAACTCCAGCAATATTGTTCAGAGTAATGTCTTACATCTGGAGATGTATTTGTTTTGGGTTGTTGTCTGGAGAGGTATTTGACAGAAAACAGTATTCAGGGGTTAACCTTCCTTGGTATTGCTTTTGAATTTTGAAACCTTGTATTTGTGAATTGTATCTGCTCTTACCTCTCTCTGCTAAGTGCTGGATCAGAGCTCCTACTCTCAGGCACTGTGACTGGACACGCGTTAGAGAAAATAAGACAAAGTCTGTCACCTATGGCACCCCCAGTATAGTCGGGAGGACAACAGTAAACAACAGAGCAAATACATAAAGAATGATTCCAGTAGTGACAATTGCCAAGGAGACAAAAA
Organism: Rhabdomys pumilio; assembly: GCA_030674055.1. NCBI lineage: Eukaryota > Metazoa > Chordata > Mammalia > Rodentia > Muridae > Rhabdomys > Rhabdomys pumilio. The sequence goes on along the minus strand of JANHMN010000011.1, from coordinate 52,017,068 downwards.
AATAAAAATTTAACAATAATGGTAAAACTGGAATAATTCTTACATTAGCAAGCAAGTTTTTGTTCTAGTGCATACAGCTTTTCATCAGAAAAAAAATGAAATAATCAGAATATTAAATCATCTGGATCAAGGGACTCGCTGCATTTTGCTTGTCTCCAGTATTGTCTTCTGCTCTTGAAAGTTTTTATTTTTATTATTTCTGTATTCTTTTTTCCTAATCCCTAAGTTGTCCATCTCATAATTCTTACAAGATAGGGACTGCAATTCAAAAATTCTTCTTTATGTTGATAGGTAAAAGTGCTCTTCAAATATTCAATATTTATTCCAGATACTGAGATAAACTTTTAGAAAGAGCCTGGAATCTTTCACCATTTCTCAAGAAAAGACTACATTGTTTAAGAGTTATGCATCTCTCTGCCTCTTTCTCTATCTTTCTTCCCCTCAAGCAAGTTATTTTCTGTTTCCGCTGGCTTTCCCATACTGTCAGGAATCTAGTGCTTATGAAAAATTGCCTGCAGGGGTTAATATTTCCTGGAATTGTTTTATTTTCTGCTATTCCACACTAGGAGAGCTGAAGGAACTAGTGACAGGATGGCTGCAAAAACAAAATATTTCCCTTTCACATTCTTTTGACAATTTTCTTATTTCCCTCAGATTTGTATTGTCTTTTGAAGCAATTTTCATGTCTAACCATTTTCTTTCAGTGTTAACCTTGTATCCTGTGGTAAAAGTCACTGTCCTCCAATCACTTGCCTATTGCTCTCCCTATCAAGTTTTAAGATCCAGCCCTGACACGTTCTTCCCCATGCTTCAGCTGCAGTGAATGCACAAGTGGTGTCTGAGCTTCACTTTGCCACACACACCCCTTGCTTGTTTGACTGTATATTAGGAGTTCTCTCTTGAATTTTCTTCTGCATTTTATACCACAAGAGTATTTACAAGGACTTATGATTTCCATTTAAAAGAAAATGAACAAAACTTCAGAATTCATAATGGGTTTTTTTTTTTTTTGGCTTTTCAAAGTTTGCCTTAATTTCTAAAAAAGCCCATTCTTTATATTTCTGAAACTTATTCATATTTATTTTATAACACGAACCAGAAAGGCCAAGGATACACTTAACTTTACTCACTGTTCTGAATCTAAGGATTTATTAAGATTAGTAAAAGACCATTTTATACTCTTTAACATATTAATTTTGTTGTGACCAAAAACACATTGTTTTACTGACAACTCTTGTCTAAATAGAATTTGCAGAAATGTAAATATCTCTAAACTTTAAACCTTGTTATCTATAAAAATAAAATATTTGAAATAAACATAATTTTATAAAATTATTAGACTGTGAAATAAAGAAGTATATAAACCATACACATTTAATATCCTTTTTACATTCTAATATCACAGTTTTAGAAGACTGTATTTTTTTAACTAATATGAAGAACTTTAAAGAGGATTTAATTTTGACTAAACTCAATGAAGACATTTTTCCCCACTGGGTAAATATATTTGACTCAAAAAGAAAATAAGCAATATGTAGTTTCCCAGTGTGCATCAGTATAAAATTATCTAAAAGTACAATCATGACAATTTTAATACACATACATAAGCTTTTCTAACATTACACAACAATGTCTGACTCACATCAGTTGCTATTTATCTTTAAAATGTGAGTATACAGGAATTTCTGCTATATTTTTAAGACGAATTGTGGATGACCTAAATGTATCACGTTGTTTGCTATAATAAAAATTTAAAAGGAAAGAAGTAATGTCCTGAGATGATATTCGAAAGCTGACCCACACATGCTGTTTTCTACTCAATGCTCCCTATTCTGTTTGTCCCATTTATTGCTGGGATGCTTTGGCACTATAACTATCCTTTTGCTCTGTCCTTCCAATTTAGATACTGTCAATCAGAAATTATACACAACTTAGAAGTGAGACAAGAAAAAGAAGTCATTATTCTCAGCTGGTAGCTTAGACTATGATCATTGCAATGGCTTACAGCAATTGAGAGTGTCCTATGAAAATGACCTGCTCTGCTCCAGGAGGGAGCAGGGATATTTCATAGCAGAGGCTTTTCAGCTTGAGCTTTAGATGTCTTTGCATTTATTCTTCAGCCTAACCATGGATGTAGATGCTTCTTAAATCTTACATTAACTGTCTCTGTACCGAACACAGACTGATGTCTGCTTCCTCAGTCAAACTTTAAATAAAAATATATTAAAGTAGTAAGTTTGACATCATTCTTAATAATACTAAATCCAGTGATAGCATGCTTAAAAAATTAAATTTTCAACTAACTACTCACACATTTTTCAGGAGCTCCCAGCAAGTTTTATATGATGACTAAAATCAGTGAGTAGTTGTCAGAGAAAAAATATTTCATTTCAATTAGCTAGGTGTTCACCATGGTCTGAGATAAACAGAGATGAGTTTCCTAGGTCTCTTTAAACCTGAATACTTCTGTTTTATAATTCATTTAATTGATGCTTTGCCTGTTTATGAGTGTTACAATCAATAAAAGTTTCATTTTCAAAGAGTTTAAAATTATATTTAATAACATCTATAAGACTTACTGACAGTTTTCAAAAGCCTAACTGAAAGTGCCATAATTAAAATTACTTTCAGATTTTTAATAGCCAACCTGTAATTATAAAATAGTGTATAAATTACATAATTATTATACTTGCAAATCAACAAGTTAAATGATATAAATAATGACCTTTTAGATGTTAAATTATCGCTATAGATACTTTTATCTTAATATAATGAGAAACTTAATATTCAAGCCAGACAGTTAAAATAATTAAAATAGTAAAATGCTTTTAAAATATTTTAAATTGAACTAATAAGTACTAAGAGATGACTCAGCGAGTAAATGCAATTGTGTATAAACCTGAAGACCCAAGTATATGCTTGAATCCAACTGTGGAAAATGAGATCTGGTCCTAGAAAGTGATTTGTTGACCATACACATACTACATGTGGACTTCCCAGATACGTGTATCACAGCACATACACACACAATATGTCAGTATTCTGTTATGAAACAAGAAATTAGGCCAACTTTAAAAAATATTTTCTTTGTCCAAAACATTTAGCAGACATAGCATTCGCATTCACATTTGACAAAAGTTAAAACAATTCAATAAACATATTTTGTTTCAATAAATGGCAGCTTTAGCTATGACTTATGTTTAGGCATTAGAAAGCTAGAGAAGTTTAATATTTTCTGTTATTCCAAAATTCCGTTTGAGGATATGTGGAAAAGTGCATTCTTGTACACAGTACACATGCACACACACATACACACACACACACACACACACACACACACACACACACACACACACACCATACAAACCCTATGAAAAGTTAGGAAGATCTTATGCCACTGACATCACTGTGTTTAATTTCTTCAATAAATTATGTGATTAAGTATCTAATAATTTAGTGAAGAATGGATAATTATTTTGCATTCTTCTTAAAATAATGAATAGTGTCAGTTTTGTCTAATTGGGAGGTCAATAAACAGCTTTTAATTATTATTTGTTATTTCAAAAAATTCACCCACTTGTCTACAAGAAAAATGGGTGGATATGTAAAATCAAAGCTTAAAATTCTTTCTGAAATACTTTCTATAATAATGTTTCATCAGGATATGAAATATGTCATGGACATTCTTAATATACATCTGAACAAAGACAAAGTTAGGTTTTTCAGAAACTAGCTTCTTAATTTCCACTAAACTTGTATTAAAAGGAAAACTTAGGTTAAAAGGAAAACACACAATACACAAACACAGACATTCACACACACACACACACACACACACACATACACAGAGAGAGAGAGAGAGAGAGAGAGAGAGAGAGAGAGAGAGATACGTATTTTTAAAAAAACAAGACTGACAACAAATACCAACAAAAATTATCATTCATTTTCTCTCAGTATATCTTACAGTTGACTTCAACAGAATATCAAGTAAAATATAGGAAGGTTTTTGGGAAAATGATTTAATTGTGTTATAATTTCAAAAACCAAAAAGTAAAAAATAATAATAATAATAATAACAATTTTGCTAAAATCTTACACAGGAAAACACAGATTTTTTTTATTTTACTACAAAACTGTCACGTGTTTCTTTCTCAACATGAAAACAGTGTCACTGTTAATTTACATCAACAGTACAAATAAATTTAATTTTTAAAATGCATGTATTTTAAAAATACATGAGATAAAAGAGTCAGGTACAAGATAAGAGAATTCAGCTTTAGGCTTCATATATTGTCTGAGGCCTTTCATTGATATAAGTTAGGGTTATATTAAGCTAATACATTACAAAAGTTTGTAACTCTTGATCAGAAAGTTTATTCTCACACAGAAGAGCACAAGAAGTGGCTTGAGACAGGGCTAAAAAGTCACTGGAGATAGTTTGTAATCAGGCTCTAGGAAAGTAAGAACCCAACTTCTTCACATTCTTAAAGATGAATTCAGTCAACCAGCCTATGCAGACAGCTTTGTTCCAGAAATTCTTGTTCACACTGAAATCCTAAAGGACTCATGTTAAATTTTCTAACAAAAATATCTGCTGAGGTCAGACCAGGCAGTCCTCTGCTATATATGTGCTGGGGGCCTCAAACCAGCTCCTGTTTGTGGCTCAGTGTCTGGGAATTCCCACAGGTCTAGGTTAGTGGAGACTGCTTGTCTTTCTATGGCATTTACCTCCACTTTAGCTTCTTCAGTCCTTCCTCTAATTCAACCATAGGGATCCCCTGACTTCAGTCCAGTGGTTGCGTGTAAGTATCTGGTCTATCTCAGTCAGCTGTTAGTTGGGCCTCTCTGAGGAGAGCCATGCTAGGCTACTGTCTGTAAGCATATCATAGCCTAAGTAATAGTGTCAGGCCTTGATGTCTCTGCCATGAGATGGATCATATAGATTGCAAACAATAATAATAATAATAATAATAATGATAATGATAATGATAATGATAATGATAATGATAATGATAATAATAATAAAGAAAATACCTACTGGTCACCTTAACACAGATACTATCTTTACCTTATGAATATAAAATTTACTAATATTAACTAGGAATTTTATTCACAGTCATGAATAAGGAGTTTAGTTATTATAAATAGTTATTACATATTCATTTTATTCCATATGAAATTTAAGACACTAATTTTGAAAACAGTCAAAGGGTTGATTTTTTTTTTTTTTTTTTTTTTTTTTTGCCTGATGGTTAAAGTGCATCTTCAAAAACAAGTGCTATGTTTTTTTATTGAAACAGGGTTACATCATTTCCCCTCTATCACACTCCACCTTAGCCCCTCCCTGCTAACTTTCTTCCAATTCCTACCATGTTCACTACCTCACTATCAATTTGATAGCTTCATATATATATATTCATATATATATATGAATTCAGGTGAATATTCTATTTTTTTGTTGTTTGGTTGTTTTTATGTATGGCTTCAGGGCTGGTCACTCTGCATTTAACAAGCAATAAGAAGGCTCAAATTTAGGAGATCTTAATTCTCCTCCCAGCTGCAACTAGTTGCCTATAGTTCTTTGTCTATGGATAGTACCTCACAAAATTTTACCCCCCATGCTAATGTGTCCATTGACACTGGTATTATGTGGGTCTTGTTTATGCATCTACTTCTAAAAGACTCCTTCACAGAAGACTTCTATACCAGGATAATCAATTAGTGACTACGGTCTGAGTCTTACTCATATACCCATACATAATTGTAGGTATCCCTCATTGAAAAATCCTGTCTTTACAGCGAATGGAGACAATGGCAAAAAACCAAAAACCTCACAACTGGACACAATGCAGAGATCAACAGATGTATAACTACATCACAACCTCTGCATCTACTGCTTAGAGAACATTCATGAACACGGGTTAAAAATATTGTAAAAAGAAAAAGTATTTGTTTTCTTTGACTTTCATTTCACTTATATTTCCACATATCTGTATTTCTCTCTAAACACCCCAAACTTAACAGAAAAATATTTTCATGAAAGTATTTATTAAACGAGTCTGTATAGCTTTCACTTCAGGGTTTTGAGCTTAGGAGCTCAATACATGCCAGGGATTCAAATATGTCCTTGTGTGGATCATCATACACTCCATGTAATCTGTATGGATGTCTTTCTTATTCCTCTCTTTCTGCTTATTTGCTTTTGAAAGTCCACTTTCTTTAGCTAATGGGAAGAAAACAATTACTAGTTAGTAGAATAAGCTTTAAACAACTTGGTTTCTCATGTCACTGCAGATAGTAAGATTTTTGAAATGTTTAATGTAAGATTAAATTAAATTAGATGTTTTTAATTTTTGATGTAATATGTAATCTGTAAAAGACTCTCAGAGGATTCAGTGAGTCACAAAAAGCAAAAAAAAAAAAAAAAAAAAAACAAACAAACCTGAAAATAAGCCATTTTGTTTCAGTTCACAGAGTGAAGTAACAGCTATTAAATAGTAGATAGAGATCAGAGAAGAAAAGAAAAAACAGTACAAGGAGAATTTCTCTCTCTCTCTCTCTCTCTCTCTCTCTCTCTCTCTCTCTCATATATAGTGGCATATTTGAGTAACACTATCCAGACTGAGATGGCTACGTTCTTGTATTTGTGAATATATGCTTATACCTGTACTATACAACAATGGTTGAAGTAAAAGGGCCATGACTTTGAAAGAAAGCAGGGATTATGTGTGGGAGGATTCAGAGGGAAAACGAGAACAAGGGAAATGATACAATATTATCTCAGAAAAATAAAATAAATAAAAATGTATGTATGTTTTATTAACCTAGAAGACTGAAGAAGAGACAGTACATTTTAGCAGATTATAAGATAGACTTCTGATGGTGTGTGCCGTATACGGTATACTGGTGCTGTTGCCTGAGATATGGAGGGGAGGCTCGGAGCAGGAATATAAACTGATGTGTGCACAGCCCTGTTGTCCATGTAACTTCTCCAAATGCAAGGACACTAACCCTGTTAGGCAGAAAAGGAACAGTGCCCTGGGAAAAAACTTTTCATGCCAAGAAACAGATAAAGAAATGTCATTTGCAGATTCCATCACCAGAATGACAACAGAAAGTATAAGAAGAGGTGTTTGCTGTTGAGAAGCCAGACCTTATTAATTCACATAAAAAGTAATTATAAAATTATGCCTTGGGTGCTCAACTGACGAAGGGCTGAAGGTGTCTGGGATTGACTCAGGCAGTCATCCAACAGAAGAATAAATTTAGACAGTGAAAATATCAGTGCATAAAAATAGAGCATAAAATTAAAATGTCCAGAAACAATGTGATGTATCTACTTGCATTCTAATGTAGACTTTTAATTTCTTTCATGTACTAACCTCAATGAAGAATTTAATATTGCCCTCTTATTATATTTGTGAATAATAAAATCATACTTTCTGATGTAGATTAAAACTTTACTCAAAAAAAGATATTTTTATGTCAATAAGTACATTAAAATATCAGGGCAGCTGAAAAAGCAAGCTGTGTAAATAGGCTTTATAGACCAGGAGGAAAAAAAATAGCTATCTTTCATTTGAACTGAAAGTACTACATGAAATCATTTTTCTTTGCTTTTAAAAAGGTGATTCTTAACACTTTTTAAAATATAAACACTCCTTCCCTCAATATTCTTTTGTAGTTCTTTAAAAAAAATACTTAATTTTGAAAAAGTAAATTTACTCATCATTAAACATCTGTGAAATAAAGGAGCAATAGAAAGTCTTGTAAAATTAAGAGCCACCAACTCTATATGGACTTGAGAACATTTAAACACATTTTAATTTCTTTACTTTTGTATTATTTTTTTCTTTTGAGATAGGGTTTTATGCAACTCAACAAATCCTCGAACTTTCCATGTAGCAAATGATTGCCTCAAACTTCTAATCCTCATGCTCTCAGATCTAAGAGCTGAGATTAAAGGTATGCTCCAACATACCTGGTTTATATGGCACTGAAGACTGAACCCAGAGCTTCATCCTTGCTAGGCAAGAACTTTACCAGGTGAACCACATTCTGTGTCCTTAAACAACTTCAAGATTCGTTTCTAGGATGATGGAATCTCTTCATCTTTTGAGCATTTATGAAATGACCACCAGTCTGATAAACTGAGTCCAAATTGATGAAAAATTAGCAAGGAAACCTTTTGTGAAATACCAATTAAAGCATCCCAAGAAAAACTGTTGTCTATGTGAGCATCAAGAGATAACTCTACCCACACATGGTTGAGGTTGCAAAACCCAAGTAGATGTCTTTAAATTTAAGTGTGAGATTTCATGGAGAATATAAGAAATTAACAATTTGAAAAAATAAAAATTATAACATTGGATCCAACAGTTTGGGAGAAAGTGAGCAAAGAATAGAAATAATTAGGAAATGTAGTTACTGAGTTTCAGCAGCAACATAAAAAGCAAAACAGTTGAAAGTCAAAAAAATAATAAGTAAATGTATTTGGAAATTAGAACATTCTCTAAGCAAGTCCAGGTTTTGATGTTTGTATTTGTGTTTAAGACATGTTCTTGTGTGTTGTGTCCTCCATGATGATTGAAATGTTAGAAGTTTCACTGCTTGTAATGGTACAAGAAATAACTATTATTTTATTTTCTATGTCTAAATACAGAAACAGGGTCTGAAATTCCAGTCTCTCAACATTGCCAGAGGCAGGAGGAAGGAGGATCTGTCATTATTCCAGAATAGCCAGCCAGACTTCAGTGTCTTCAGTAGAAGCACGAAGCTTAAAGGTATTATTAAGAGAAACTACTCTATCATAACTCTTTTATCTACATTAAGGGTAGAGTATAGGTAGAATATAATGTACATTAAATATAGAGTATATGTCCCAAATTTTAATACATAAAACATAATGAATTGTTATTTAATCAATAAAAGGAGGAAGGTAAGAAAGTCGATGCAGATCAGTCGTCATATCACAATAGACCATTAATTGAAAATTGCCTCTTCAAATACCCATAAAAAGAAGCATGGAATCTCTGTGTTTAAACGTGGTACAACCTATCATGTTTAATCATTTAATCCTACAACCCTGGGAATCACCCATCACCTCAGCTGAACACTGAGTATCTTAAAATGGAACCAATGATGTATAAGACAAAGGAAGAGGTTGGGATGCACTTTCTCTAAAAATTTCATCAGTGTTCTCTACCTAAGACTTTAAACACCTGAAAATAATTAAAGAATAAAATTGAAAAGTAATAGAAATACTTTCAAATTGTAAGAGTTTTATTTTTAACTACCTTGCATATAAAAATGTTATAAATCAATAAAAAATAAAGACAGACACCAGGGAAGATGATTCAGAAGTTCCTCATCATAAATAACACACTCTAAGATTAAAACTTCAGAGTTTAAAAATAGATTTATGAAATGATGTCAAATAAGGAAAAAAGGATATTCATGAATAATACGCATGGGATCACAGACACATACCGACTCACAATAGTCTTCAGAAAGTTAGAAGCCCACCACTGAATGATTAAGCTTAAGATGTTTTTCTGAAATCTGGAATATTTCCAGAGGGTGAGTACACATAGAAGGCATAATGTCACTTCCAATATTTTCTTTAGCTCCTCTACTCTCCCTAACCAGAGTAAATCAATTGTGGTTCTAGGTGTTTATTAAAACTCAAAACTATGTATATATTGGCTGTCTCAAAGAACATTTACATTTAAATAACGTGAACCATATACAAGTTATAATGTTAGTGTAAAATAAGTAGAGATTTATAGAGTGCTGATTGTTCTGCATAGATTGGGAAAGACACACACACAAAAAAAAACAAAAAACAAAAAACTGGCACAAACGAAAGAGAAGAAATGACATTAACGGGATCCTCGTCCCAAATTAGACAGCAAATTCTCAGAGTGAAGGAAGTTTTAATGAGCACTTACATCAAACAAACATGGCACTTTCAAAGGATCACTGGAAACTAATATCCTATTTTTTTTTTTGAGAAATAGAGAAAGCTTGTGTTCATTGTTAAGATAAAACTTCCATATATATACTATACATATCATTGCTTTTCACCTTAAATGATATTTGTCTTAAATTTTCAACTATGTCATCCATGATAACATATTCTATTCCTGAAGCTTTTCAGTTTAAATCACTCTGTCATTAATGATTCTAATGTTATCTATACAGGAAAGTTCATTTTCAGAGAGAATTTACTATTTAGCTTCTAATTTCTGCAGATACCATTTAATTAGTTCTTATCACACACAATCCAGAAAGAAAATTGGTAAAGTAAATGATTGGTATATGTATCCTTCATATGAATATTATATTTTTATAAAAAATTATATTGGAAATGTGTTGGTAAACATGTTTTCCTTCTGTTTCCTTAGGAACATGCTAACAAAACACATTTCTGCACAAATTATTCCTGGAAGCATTACATAACTATTGGAACGATAATGCAAGCTGCAGAAAAGAGATACATATTCTAATAAGGTGTTTAGATTATATTCCCATGGCATGCATGCAAGTGTTTGCCAAAGAAAATTAAGCTGGAAAGCTATCATTTTCTTGGTGCTGATAGAGTTCATCTATATTCAGTTGCTTTGCCATTTTAATAGACATTTGGATCAAATTTCTTCAATCTCGTTCCCTCCCCTGGACTAATCTTCTCTTTCTCTATCTCATTATAATGGTTTTAGAATATAAAACATATCTGTGAACCCTTAAAATGACAGTGAGAATATATGACCTATTTTTGCTACCAGTGTTAATATCTATTTTAATAAACATAAGCTTATTGAGTAGTGTTTTATTTCTTAATTGCATACAACCTCTAATCATAAAGATATTTAATTAGCAAAAAACTAATTCATTCCTTTTATTATCTGTAGCTGTTTTTTAAGCTTTAATAAAACCTATGTGAAATATTGTATGTGTAAACAGTAACAATGACCACATTGTATTTAAATTATACACATTATGTTTCACATTCTTCTCATCATTTACCTGTTAAGCAAAAGGATCAATGATTATTCAACAATGATCTATTTAGGGTAAAACAATGTCAGACACCTAAGTAGTTTTCAAAAAAAATGGATGAAGAAGTGGGTGTGAGGATGGAACTATTGATAGATGAGTAGCATATGGCATTATCTCTCAAAAATTATGATGAAAAACTAGATTCCAAGCTGAAAAATACTTTATGTAAGTGTATGGTACTAGCATCATAAGGTGTAGCATAAATTTGTTCTTCTTTTGTTCAGCAGCAGCAGCAGAGCTAATTGCACAAAAGAATGCATCTGACATAATTCTGAATGACAATCTAAAATAAAATCTTTAAAATCATCAGTGTTCTCCCTCTAAACACAGCACTTAGACACGCATATAATTATCCAAGTCAGTCATCTACGTGAGCAGTACAAAAGAATCCTTCAAAGGTAAAAAAAATTAATAAGAATAAAAAATTAACTTTATCTGTTCAGTCATCTTAGATATTCGAAGAGAAGTTATCATGGAATACAAAGGCATTTGAAGACAGAGTGGTGGCAGAAAGAAAAAGGAGCCATTATTTCCTCTATTCAAAAGCAGAAATCAGAGTCAAATATAGCTTTTAAACTCATTTGCATATTAACATGCTATGCACCACTGCTCTGCAGTTTTATTTACAGCTCATGCTGTGTGGCACTTGCACACATTTATCTGTATTTATTTTCCTCTCAGAATGTGACCATCAGCCCTGCTATAGGCATTTCACTCTGGTGTAATTTCCCCAAATTCCCCACAGGACAAACCCCCAAAATTTCTACTTTATACAATTGTTTAACATCTGATTTATTCAAGCTTACCAATAAAGCTACCATCGAAGTTCTCTCCTTAGTACCATGTTTGCTGTTACTCTTAAGAATGTCCAGCACCATTTTTGTGACAAAGGAATCACACAATAATCACTATTTTCCCCATAACTCACAGAGAACAATTAGTTCGTTGTGGCAACCCTCCCCACACAACCGCACCCTATCCCACACACACACACAAAAGAAAAATATAGAAAACAACAACAACAACAAAACACACACAAAAATGCTACAATACTTAAACCATTTTCTTCTTGTGGCTGCTTCCTTTGGAACTGCAGAGAAATTCTAAGAAGCCTGACTAATTTATTAGCTGAGAACGACTGAGCTGTATGTTTTCCTCTAGATTATTATGTCAGGTCCTTGTAAGGATAAGAAAAAAAATATTATTCTCTTTATAATGAAAAATTTTAATTTGATGTGATTGGTGAGAAAATTGACTAGCAACTAGTAGATGCAATTATTTAACAACAGCAACAAAATGCTGTGGTAACAGGTAAGTAACTTAGCAAAGAAGAAAGTAACACAAAAAATAAAACCTTTGTGTCCTAGAGCTTATATTGTTGAGTCTGAGTGAATTTAGAGAAATAAATCAATACCAAAGAAAGTAAACACATCAATACTTGGAAGAGGAGAGGTTAGATACTTCATCCATGTGAGCGATGACATGAAGAATAAATAAATATTAGGAAATAAAAATTCTGCCTGCACCATGGAGTACGCATAGGAGAAATTTGGGAAGAGGAATTATGCTTGCTTGTAGACACAGCCCCGAATCACTAGCACAACTTAAATATTGTTGCACAGTTTATGTGGCTATGGAACGAGTATTCTTATAGTGGTATTTCCAAGGTATTAGACAGAAAATTAGTCATCAAATGGTCAACGAATCTAACTTGAGCTTACAAAGCCATCCAAGATGAACAGAAAATAAACAAGCTACCTGATGAAAACTTAAGAGCAGCAAGATGAGACTTCAGAAAACCTAAACTGAAGGACATCTCAATGGAGGAAGGTTAAGTACAAAGAACTCAACAGGAAACAATTCAGGGGGCTTCAGGAGATAAAGAAGAGTAACATGTCTGAAGTTTTTTTTATAAAAATACACATATATATTAGTGATATGTATGTATGTAAGTATGTGTGTGTATATGTGTGTGTGGAGGTAGCACCTGGCTACTCTAAACAAACCAGGGTAATCTACCCATTTTAGCAAATATACACTTTATTTTGTCATGCAAGGTATTAAAAATTTTAAGAATAAAGGAATGCATGTTTGTAGGGGATATTAATCTGTCTACCCCATCCATAGGCTTGATTCATCTGTATGAATTGTGAGGTCAGGACTTACATTTATCTTTCTGGATGTTGGTTGTCCTTAAATTAAAAAGACATAGTTTGAAAGGAAAATATTCTCTTCTGTAACAGTGAATTTATAGAAAACCATAAAGGAATAAATATTAAAGATTTGCCTTATAGTGAGCACAGGAACAGTGCAGACTCCACAGACAAGTTGAAATCAATAGAAGTGATATCTAATTTATTCAGTTAATATTCTAAACCTGTGTGTAATGTTGAGAATAGATTCAAAGCAGAAAACTGAACACGGTGGGGATAAGGAGTCTTGAAAATGAGTTCTTGTGTTTAACCACGTGTAATTACTTAAAACAGAATTAGAAACACTATTGGAATAAGCAAATTCAAACATAATAACAGTCAAATATATTTGACATAAAAATTCAGTATTTCAAAATTGATCTAGATGGACAATAGACACAAGATTCAAAGTTCCACTTAAAAAACATATTTCTGACTTTATTAGAATTTCTTTCTCTCATGAAAATTAAAAAGAAAATATTTTTAAAATAATGCCATAATTTAAGAAATATTTATTTCTGCTTATTTTTATGAACTTATATCTGGTTTTGTTACTAAATTTATTTTACTATTTCAATATTATGAATTCCTAATAACACTACAATATTTCTTCCTTCTCTATACTCCCTCCAAACCTTCCTATGTACCTTCCTCTATTTCCCCAAATTCATGATCTTTATTTCCATTAACCTTTATTGAATATATATGATTATACATCTTAAATATAACTTGCTAAGTGTATGTAATGTAACTTGTTGATCTGTTTTCAAAGCTGGTTATTTGGTACTGGGCAATTAATTAGTGTACTCTAACCTGAGGAAGACTACTTTTCCTGATATGAGCATTTCTTATGTAGTAACTTTGGATAGGATTAAGGCCTCATGGTCACCCATTAGCTGAAGTAGTATAAATTTCATAGTTATTTGAGATCTATGTTTGGTCTTCTGTTATGTTTAAGCGTCTAGCATCTCTTATACCTTCTTCAAGGAATAGCAACTGATATTTAAGGCACATTTCTATGTACAGAGTGGAATAAAACTGCCACATCTTTTAACCCAAAGACCATTATTTATCTAAGACCTAATTATTCTCTCACAAAATACAAAAGAAAGATAAAAGTATATTGTCTGCATTATTAATATGAAGCAGCGTCACCATTACTTTTATTTCTGAGACATGCTCTAACTCCAAGTTCTTCTTAAATCCTGACTTTAATGAAAGAATTTATCATTGTTGATATCAAGTGGTCTAGAAAAGTGTGATCACTATATAATTTCAGAATTGGGCAGATGTTCAGATTCAGGACATTAAGGAGGTCAAATTTTCATATAGATAGCATTGCTTTTATACAGATCAGTCCACAATTTTCTTTGAAATTCATAAATTCTCTTATGCCTTCCTCACACATAAAGTGTTTGATGAGAAGAAAGTTTCAATTCCCACAATGGATACTTATTTCTGACAAAATCATTTTGTATTAATAATACAATTTATATATTAACATGTACTACAATTTAATAATTAAAATAATCATAATTTTTGCAAACATTGAATCTTATAAGGCTACTTACATTATTTGGCAAGTATATTTTCAAATAAATATAAAATAGAAGAAAAGTGAGGAACAATATTTTTTTCCACTGGACGGAAACATATTGGAAGCTATATCAATTGGGGCTTTGTCATAACAAAATTGTTTCAATTTTAAGAATTTAAGATTTCTTCTACACTCTTGTTTCTGTGTGAAATGCTACATACTTCTCAGCACTTAACATTTTGCAAGTGCACAAAACTGACTGAAGGTCCAACTGCTCCTCTGTATTTCCAGACTTCATAGGCAATTTTGCTCAGTCAGCGGTACCAGCATTGACCAATATTCTTTAAGTAAAAATAGTGTATGCTAATGTAAGGTAAGTGGTGTATGACTGAACCACACCTTTTCCATGGTTGTGGTGGGTCTGACGGTTTTATGATAAAATGGAAGAATGAAAGAGAGAGGGAGAGAAAGAGAGAGGGGGTATTGTCTTTGTATAAACACTCTAACCTTGGTATTTGTTAGTACCCCAAATAAATATACATGAAGTAGGCATATTTATAATTCAAAACTGCTTTAAGAAACAGAAAATCTACATGCTACAGTTAAGGAGTGCAATCGGAAAAATGTAACGGCTCATGCTATTAAGTGTTTTAAAAAAGCATTTAATATAATGAAATGCTAATTGTTGTACTTTTAACTGTGAAATTGGTTACAGTTAGCTGATAATTTTGTGGTTCCATAAACAGAAGTCTTAAAAATATTGTTTATTTATTTGGATATTTAAAAAAGGAAATGGAGCTCTTAATCTCTTACTCTCTTACCCTCTTGCCTCTCTGTCCCCTCCCCCCTTCCTCTCTCTCCACGTGGTCATGACCAGCCTCTACCTTTACTTCTCTTCTCTCTTATCCTTCCACCTTCTTCCCCCCACCTTTGCCCTATCTCCTGAATAAACCTCCTCCTCCTTGGGAAAAAAATAAAAGGAAATGGAAAAAGTAGAGAAGTAATTGCAAAAATAATGTACAGCACTAAAAACATATAGCTGTTGTTCAAGTACATTGTCTCAGGAGATTTTTTTCTCACAGAATATAAAGAAAGAAGAAATTTCTCAACCATGCTGTTTTCCTCTTCTTTCTTCTTTATATTTCAATTTACTTTTTTCATAATATAGAGCTATGGAAGGAATATTTTTTGAAAAATTATAAAAAAAACCAAAAGGTAGAAAAATGTCTACTTACCTTTAAAATCATTTGACAGAATACTCTTGTTATCTTCAAGTCTATATTTTGTGTATTACCATAGCATAGCATATCCAAACAAAAAAAAAAGACTGTCTATTGTATGAAACATTTTCTCTCTGGCCAGGAACATCCCTATAATGACCATCAATGCTAGTTCTGTATCTTACAGACACATAAAATAAATTTGAAGTATTTTTCATAATTGCATGCAATTCAAATGAAATAGTATGTGTACTTTATATCTCATACAGCATAAACCAGTACTATAACAACATATGAGCCTGGCATGCTAATCACTCATCTAATTGAGAAGGCATAGCAATTTTAAAATAGACTTTGTACTTATCAGTCAGCTAGAAGAATGTGTTTATGATCTTAACCTTTGGCTAATAGAAAAGCATTAGTGATTATCTTTTAAGAAATATAAAAGATAATGAAGTCTGGTTTTACAAATACAGTATTCTGCAACCCAAATTCGGTTAACAATATTTAAGTCAGAACTGAAAGACAGAGATAACTGCAAGTAGGGCAGATTTGTGAATTCATTTATGTTTTGGCTAAAATATATCCCTTCTCAAATCAGTTTGAAGCTGTTTGCACGGTAGGGTGTTTCAACCTACTAATGATTTCGCGGCTGGCATACGCATGGCATCAGTGCTTACTGGCATCCTCAATGTCAGTTATTTTTAAAAAGCTTTCTTCCAGGACTCTGAATAAATTATCTATCAAGTGCAGCAGTGCATGGCAACACCCAAGACACAATTTACAATCTCGAACAGGCTCTCATTATTTGGTGTAAATGAAATCCCAAGTCATTAAACTTTTTAAAAAATAAATAAATAAAATGAAGGCATCTCGTATTAAAAATATGAGCAATCAAAAGACCTCCTAGGTCATTCTTTCAGTCCATTGTATGCATAGTAATGAGACTGGAAATAGGTTCAGTCCCTCAGCAATTGTTTACCTTCCTTTGAAAGACAAAAGTTGTTTTCTGTCAAACACATCACAGAATAAGTTCAAGCAGGCTAGTTTAAACAATTCTCCTGGGAAAACTCCTAGGAAATTGGCCAAGAGAAAAGACAGCATTGCCATGATGATAAGAAATAACCTCTGGGATTTAAGAACTTCTGTGTTGTAAGTCAATGAAAAATATAGGCTGGCTGCTGAATGTCTTCTCATGACTCACAATTTTAGTCTCCTATAGATTTTAGACTCATATATTTGCACCATAAAATATACATATGAATGACTGTCTATAACAGAGTTTTTCCTTACTCTGATTACATCGACCTTATCAATTTCAAGAAACTTAATACTTTTTTTGACAATGTGTCTAAGCCTATCTACATGCTCTCCTGCTGTGTTCACTATGAATTTGGATTATGCTTATAGAAGACTGAAAACTATTTGTTGCTGTCATGCTTTTAATCCACAGACTTATTCTCAGTTCATCAAAAAAAAAAATTTGTTGCAAATAAATACATAGTCAATATCTACCTCAGCTTGTTTTGGTGGGTTTACTAATGCAATAAATAGATTACATAGTATAATGTAACATCTAAAGTGAACATAGGAAAAATAATTGCTTTTTGTTAAGCTAATCAAGAAAAGTTATGTACTCTCTCAACAATGATCAGTGTTCTAGACACCAGTTAATTAATGATAGATCTGAATGTATGTGGTTTCAACACAAAGTAAAGTTACTTTAGGGATTTTTCTGAAAGCCTAAATGGAGCTAAAACTTTAGTAGTATGGCTATCCTGCGCTTTAATCAAGACTATACACATTTGTTTCTGACTTAGTTGATTCTTCACAAGTATTGGTTAAATAAATGGCAAGCAAATGGCAAGCTTAAATTCCAAAACTTCAGCTAAGGCTGATGTTAGGTTGATAAGACTGATATAAAAGAGCAAGAGAAAACTCTCCATTATAAATACTAATTTAAGGAAGTAAAATGTTTTTCACATTTAGTTTGGTGAACAACACCCCATCCTTTATGCTTTCATAAATTCTGACAATAAACCTGAGAATATGTAAGCTGTTGCTCATTGTTCTATGAATTTAGAGATCATATTATAATTGCTCTCTCAAATATTCATCTAAAGGTATTAGATGAAAAAACATATTGAGTGATGACCAAAATAATTTGGAACTCTTCTTCTTGAAAGGATTAAACAAGGAAACATGTAAAAGGGACAAATAGTTTACCATTCGATGCTGTGAACAGCAGAAACGTATCATAACTGAAGGTATCTTAACTGGATCTCAGAAAAATGAAAAAGGCTCTCATGAAGAGCTATAGAAGTGTCAACTAAGTCAAAAGGATCAATAAAAACAAAAGAATAGAAAGATTAGGGTGTCATTTAAGGAATAAAAAGGAAGTTCAGTAGGTTGAATTTAAATGTGAGATTAAGGAAATGTTGATGAGATAATACTAGAATATGAACATGCTTATAGTGGTTCTTAAACCTAGGTTGTTGATTTGATTTCTTTTTTAGGTGTCTGTGTAGGGATTTTGGGATTTTGAAGGAGGAAAGCATTGTGTAAGATAGTAGGCCACTGCAGAGTGTGGCTCTGAACCCCACAGAGACTTGGGGCCCCAGAAGGTGTGGAGGTCTGGTGTGGTGGCGGTGGGGTGGAGAGGAGGAGTGGGATGTGGAACAGTCAGAGCGTGGACCATGAGGGGGGTAAAGTCTAGACTGTAAAGAAGAATTAAAGAAAAGAATGAGAGAGAGACAGAGAGAGAGAGAAAGAGAGAGAGAGAGAGAGAGAGAGAGAGAGAGAGAGAGAGAGAGAGAGAGAGAGAGAGAGAAATGTAGCATTTGGGAGCCCATGCTAGTTTCAGTAAGAAGGATCTGAGATGAGCTACTTTTTACCTCCCTTGATTTCTTGTTGCATGTGTACCATCCATATACCTTATGGCACTCTTTTGTGATATCATCTCTCATGAACACTCTCATTAAAGTTTGGCAGATGCCTGGGTTATGTTCTGCTTCCTTTAGCACTGGAAATTAGATAAACTTTTGTTTTTAAATATAAAGCATCTAGTTCATGTAATTTTTTTGGCATCATAAAATTGATTCAGACAGTGGAAATAGCTGGTGGGAGCCTATGTGTGTATATATGTGTATATATATACACATATATGCAAAACATAGATGCTTTTGTATAGTTTTTAATCCAACTCAAGTGAATTAAATTATTTTCATCATGAAAGTACAATGTCTCACTTCAACTCCATATGCTTAAGTGAGAATATCTGTTAGGGTAGTGATTTAAGTGTGCCTCTGATCTTCTCAGGTATGTCTGTACTTGTAAGTAAACA
>JANHMN010000011.1:51978832-51997708 GCA_030674055.1 Rhabdomys pumilio | reverse complement strand
GAAAACTTCATATGGTCTGTGAGTTGTATCATGAGTATTCTGTACTTTTTGAGTGATATTCACTTATCAGTGAGTAGATATTATACATGTACTTTTGGGTCTGGGTTACCTCTCTCAGGATGATATTTTCTAGTTCCATCCATTTGCCTGGAAAACTCATTATGTTCTTGTTTTTAATAGCAGAATACTATTCCATTGTATAAATAGATGTTTATTTCTGTATTCATTATTCAGTTGAGGAGACATCTGGGTTATTTCCAGCTTCTGACTATTATAAATAAGGCTGCTATGAACATAGTAGAGCAGGTGTCCTTGTGGTATGGTGCAGCATCTTTTATGTATATACCCAGGAGTGAGTAGTATAGTTGGGTCTTCAGGTAGAACTATTTTCAATTTTCTGAGAAACCACCAGATTGACTTCCAGAGTAGATGTACTAATTTGCCTTTCCACCAGCAAAGGTGGAGTGTTCCTCTTTCTCCACGTCCTTGCCAGCATGTCCTGACACTTTAGTTTTTTGATGTTAGCCATTCTGATGGGTGTAAGGTAGAATCTCAGGGTCATTTTAATTTTAATTTCTCTAATGACAAAGGATATAGAACATTTCTTTAAGTGCTTTGCAGCCATTCAAGATTCTTCCATTGAATATTCTGTGTTTAGCTCTAGATCCCATTCTTAATTGAGTTTTTTTGTTTTGTTTTGTTCTGTTTTTGTTTTTTTTTTTGTTTTTTGTTTGTTTGTTTGTTTGTTTTTGGAGGTTAGCTTCTTGAGTTCTTTATACAGTTTTGATATTAGTCCTCTATGGAATGTAGAGCTCGCGAATATCTTTTCCCAATATATAGGCTGCTGTTTGTCCTATTGACAGTGTCCTTTTTTGTTTGTTTGTTTTTTGGGGGGTTGTTTGTTTGTTTTTCAGAAGCTTTTCAGGAAGGTCCAAGTGAGAATGCTTCAATCCCACTTAGAAGGCTGAAAAAAATAAACACTGGAGGCAGAGGGATGGAGAAACATGGGTGGAAGTATGGAGCAGGAGAGGAAAAGAGGGATAAGATCAGGTATTTGAGGAAAAGGGAGAGAAGCCCAGAGGGCCAGGAGGGTGAATAGAAATATGCATCTGCAGAGGATGTATGGTGGTGGGAAACTTCTAGAGAGTCCCTAGAGAGACCTAGGATGTTGAGAAGCTCCCAGGACTCAATGGGGATGATCTTAGCTGAAATGTCCACCAATGGGGAGATGAAACCTGAAGCCACCACTCCCAGTAGACAAATAGGCCACCCAGTGGAGGGATAGGGCTACCTACCTACCTTCAAAATTTTTGATCCAGGTTTGTTCCTGTGTAAAGGAAAGGCGGGAACACAAATGGAGCAGAGACCGAAGGAAAGGCCATCCAGTGAATGGGCCAACTTAGAATCCATCCCATGTGCATGCCTAGAACAGTATTACTGATGTTGTGTTGTGCTTGCAGACAAGAGCCTACCCTGGCTATCCTCTGAGAGGCTTTACCAACAGCTAACCGAGACAGATGAAGGTACTTATAGACAAACATTGAACTGATGTCTGGGTCTCCTATGAAAGAGTTATGGGAAGGATTGAAGGGACTGAAATGAAAACTCCACAGGAAGACTAAAAGTATCAACTAATCTGCACCCCTGGGAGCTCTCAGAGACTTAGGCAGCAACCAGGTGTATATATGGCCTGGTCTGTGTCCCCAGGCAATTATGTAGCAGAGAACTGCCTTGCCTGGCCTCTTTAGGAGAGAATGTACCTAATCATGTAGAGACTTGATGGCCCAGGGAAAGGGGGATGCTGGAGATTGGGGTGTGGGGGTTGAGGGGTGGGTAGGTGAGGAGATGGGTGGATGGGTATGTGGGAGGAAGCACCTTCTTAGAAGCAAAGGAGGAGAGATGGGGTGAAGAACTCTGGCAAGGGGGATCGGAAAAGAGGTCAACATTTGGAAAGTAAATAAATAAAATAATTTAAGAAAAATGTTAACAATTTTAAAGAAAAAAAGTAGCTGAAAAGTTTACATTCAGACCCTCAGGTGAAAGGCAATGAAAAAGAACCTGAGTCTGTCCTGGACTTCTGAAACCTCAGAGCCAACCCCTAGTGACATACTGCCTAATAATCCTCTTTTAAACATTTCTACTTACTGGTGATTAAGCATCCACATAAATGCGTCTTAGGGGACTTTCTCATTTAGATGAGCATGTCCCACTCTCGTACTCCCATAGGCTTATATTTGTATCATGATGCAAGGTGCATTCATTCCAACTTCAAAATTCCCCATAGTATTTTAACTGTCTCAACATTGTTTAAAACTCTGATGTCAGCCTCTTAACTGTAACTCTGCATAATATTAAAGTCAAATGCTGATCACATATTTACAGCATACAATGACATCAAATATACAATTCCATTTCAAAATGGAAGGAATGAAGCATAATGAAGATATATTGTCCTGAAACAAAAATGGAAACTCCAAAAGCAAAATTTCCAAACTCCAAATTCTGTATCTCCTTATCTTAGGTGAAAGCACTTTTCAGATCTCCTGTTCCTTTCAGTATTGTTGACTGCAGAACACTTCTCTCTCAGGCTGATTTCATTGGGTCTCTAGCTCTTCTTGTCAGGTGTCCTACAATCTTGACATTTCCAACATCTTGGAATGTCCAACACTGACTCGGCCCACAGGTCAGTCAATGGGATTCTGCAAAAGAGAGTGGGGATGGAGGGGCAAAAGACGCAAAGAATAAAGACAAGACAGGGTGTCTGATCAAGTCTCATTTATTGAAAGGCAGTTATGGATATATAAGCCCAAGCACGGGAGTGCAGCTGCAGACACTTCACCACTAGTGCCTTGCAGCTGGGGCACTAAACAACAAGTCCATGACATGTCTGAGAAAAACAAGATGTTTATCAGAGTGTGCTCAGCTGTTGTGGGCTTTTTGCAAAAATATCATGCTAGAAAAGCAAGTTTCTTGTCAGGGTGAAAAATTATCAACCTTCAAATATATGGACCAAGATGGCTACAAAGATGATAGACACTTTCAGTCAGGAGCTGGCTCCAAACATAATACCATCCATGCTTCATTGTCACGGCTTTACTCCATGGCCTCTCTGGATCACTGTGTAAGGGCACCCTGACATATTCCTGGCCTTAGTGGTTTTTCTTGGCTGTGGAGAGAGATTACACAGCCCCTTTTATGTATCCTTGAATATAAAACCTGAATTATGTGGCTTAAGTTGCCATGTTCTGCTGCTTAATAGTTCCTCAGTTATAGGCAGAGTTATATAAGCTCCTCCTGTGTCCATGTTAGAATACTGACTGTTATGGTGGTTTAAATCAGAATGGCTCTATAAATGCATATACTGAAATGCTTAGTTACCAATTAGTGAAATAGTTTAAATAATTAGAAGGATTAGTAGATGCTGCCTTGATGGAGGAAGTACATCACTGGGAATATGCTTTGAAGTTTCAAAAGTCTATGTAAAGGTAGACCTCTCTCTCTCTCTCTCTGTCTCTCTCCCTCTCTCTCTCTCTCTCTCTCCTTCTCCCTCTCTATCTCCCTCTGTCTCTCTTTCTCTCTTTCTACCTGCTACTCATTGATTAGGATGTACTACTTCTTCAGCATCATGTATGTCTTTGTACCATTATATTTTTGGTCATGGTGATAATAGAATAAGCCTCTAAAATCATAAGCAAATTAAGTGCCTTTCTTTATATGAGTGTCTTTGGTCATGGTGTTTCTTCAGAGAAAGAAAACAATGACTGTTATAGAAATTTTTACCAGAGACTAGGGTATTTCTTGGGCAGGACTGATAATACTGTTTGTTGGAAGAATTTGGAAAAGTTTGGGACTCTGGGCTAGAAAAACGATTGCCATAATGGGCCATCTTACCAGGAACATTGAATACAGTCCTGGGTGTGACTTGAACTGTTGGGATCTAATTCAGAAACTTTCAGAGGGGAAAAATAATAAGTAGTCTGGGGAGCATTCTTGTGATTTAGCAAAGAATGTTGCTAAATTTTCCTCCTGTCCTAAAAATCTTCCTAAAGCTAAATAGAAGAGTTTTGGATTGATTCCATTGGCTGAGGAAATTTCAAGATTATCTAGCGTAGATTCTGTCATGTGGTTATCAGTAACCACTTTTATGCACATCTATAATAAAAAGGAGAAAGCTAGGCAAAGAGAGGTGTAAAATAAAGAGAATGAGAATAAAAAGAGCACCAGGAGGTGTAATGAAGCTAAGTTCAATGTCTAAGGAGATAAAATGTTTAAAGAAAAGATGGATGCTAAAAGGAATAAAGGGAATGATGATCTGAGATAAGGACCTCTCCCAACTAGAATTACAACTTGTGAAAGAAATTAAAGGAAAGATTAAGCAGTGAAGAAAACTATCAAGAACAGAAAGCTGATGCAAATTTATTACGAATAACATTTTCTTTGACCAATGTATCCATTACTTTTATCACATCTACAACACATTAGATTTTCTTTTTCATCTCTTATACTCTTTTGATGAATCCTGCCTCTATAATTTCTATTTGAATTCCTAAATAATTCATTTTCAGAATTTCTTCAGTTTGTGTTTTCTATATTTCTGTGATTTCTATTTTCAATTCTTGAAAAGTTTTCTTTTTAATTGGGTATTTTATTTACATTTCAGAAGCCATCCCCTTTCCCCATTTCCCCTCCCTAGAAAGCCCCTACACCATGCCTTTTTTTACTTTTTGCTTTTATACAATTATTTTAAAAAGTTAATCAAAGGCTTTATAAGTTTGGTAATGCTCAATCAGAAGTGTAACCCAATACCTAACCTAGATATATCTACTATCTTTGACTGGTGAACATCTGCCCCCATGTCCTCCCCGCCCTCTTTCTCTCTCTTTCTCTCTCTCATCATCTAGCTTCTCCTCTCCTTCTTCTCCTCCTGTCCTTACTCCTTCTCTTCCTCTCCATACTCCTCCCACCTTAGCTCCTCCTACATATCACCCTTCCTGTTAAAATAAAATGAAAAGTTTTATTCATTCTCTTCAACTGTTTTCCTTGCTTTCTTTCAGAGATTTATTTAGTTCCACAAAGTGTTTGTTTGTGTGTTCCTGAATTTCTTTAAAAAGTTTATCCATTTCCTCGTTAAGAACCTCTATTGTCTTCCTATAGTTAGTTTTAAGGTCTTTCTCTTGTGCTTTACCTATGTTGATATATTTATGGTGTGTTGTAGCAGGATAGCTGTGCTCTAATGGAAACTTATTGCCCTGGTTGGTTGTTATTGATTGTGTTCTTGTAATTCAGTCTAGGTATGCTTGGTTTGGATGATTATAGGTCTAGGTGCGGATGTTTGGATTTGTCTCTCCTTTTTTTTTTTGTGGATATGTTGTTGCTTAC
This sequence comes from Rhabdomys pumilio, assembly GCA_030674055.1. Lineage (NCBI taxonomy): Eukaryota > Metazoa > Chordata > Mammalia > Rodentia > Muridae > Rhabdomys > Rhabdomys pumilio. The sequence continues at coordinate 51,992,329 of JANHMN010000011.1, read as the reverse complement.
TTTCTGTTTCTGATCTGTATATATTTGGATAGTGTGGTGGCCGTGTGTTGCTTGTTTTCCTTGCCTGTTCAAGTGGTGTGTTCACAGGGAATGCACATCGGTGTTGGGGGTTGTGTAAGTAGGATGAACTGGAGGAAATAAAGGTTGGAGGAGAAGATCTTTGTGAACCATTGGAGATAGATTCAGAAAGAAAAGAGAGACCACAGCATACTTCTAACTATAGAGTTGAGGGTGCTACTGGGGGGGAATTGCATCTCAGGAGCAGCCCCAGAGGTGTGGGTCTGCCTTTATCCTACTTATTGCTTTGGAGGAGTTTCCTGTAGGTTAGTAGGAGTTGCATGCTAGAGTTGGAAACAGGGACAAAGAAATAAGAGATGAGAAGAAAGTTAGGAGCAAATGGTTTGTGGAATTCACAAGAATTATGCCCAGCAGGGAGGTAAGATTGTGGTTGATGTTCTTTTGCTGTGTTAGGGAGGGGACTCAAAGATTTGGTCTAGGGGAGGGGAACAGACAGTGATAAGAATGGCTATGGGTGGTCTAATTAATTTTCTGGAAAGCTGCAATTCAATTTTAATTAAAAGTATAAAAAATAAATTTCAAAAATGAGAATACAAATTAATTCCAAGAGCTTAGAAGGTAAATCCCTGAAGTTCTTTAGAGATCCATTTATTGTATCTGAAACAATGAGATCCAGGTTTATTGAGAGACTCTGGACCCAAATAAAAGGTAGAAAGTAAATGGGCAAGACATTGGACGTGTGTGTGTGTGTGTGTGTGTGTGTGTGTGTGTGTGTGACATGTGTGTGTGTGTGACATGTGTGTGTGTGACTTGTGTGTGTGTATTAAAAAGATTCAGCATCTACATTCACATTGTTTATCTAACATTGTGCGTAGTGCGAAGTCAATATCACATGGATTATTATTTTCAAAAAAGAGTTTTTAAATATATTATTGATAGTATGGAAATCTTTAATAAATCTTCATATGAAAGTCAAGGTAAGACTATATATAATTGTTTCATTACTCTGAAAGTTTGTCATGTAACTGACTTTCAATCTATTCAGAAAGTTAATTTTTCAATAATATTTTACAATTCTCATGGAATTTGTTTAATACTTTACAACTTTAAATCTCAATTTAGTTGAAAGTTTTTACACCACCAAATTTTTATGTTTTTTTTGCCAGTTTTAGTTAGTATGAAACAGATTTTATGAAAACATTCCAAATTTTATTTTATAAATACTACGTTGACATGTGTTCTTGCTTTTGTTTTGAAGGTAGTACAACTTCTATCATTTATTATTGAAATTTCAAAGCTTGTCATTCTGCTTTGGATATCTCATATATTTTTAAAGAATTTAATTATTGAGCAGAATCCATGAGAACAATTGAGTGGTCAAACAAGTATTTTAATTGATGAGGAAAGCTGTTCATGGTTGAGCTGTAGAAAAAGATTTGTTGATGAAAGTTAGAGTAAGGGACACTGGTGTTGAATGTGCTATTGCTTTTTAAAGGCTATGATCTAGGGTTGTGTGTGTGTGTGTGTGTGTGTGTGTGTGTGTGTGTGTGTGTAATTGCTAAAATGTGTCTCTTATAAGCATCCTTGACTTGAATTCAGATTCCTAGAATATACGCAATTAGTCTGTTGCCATGTGCTTATAATCCTACTGTGGCCAGATGGAAGGTGAAACACAAATAGTCTTAGAAACTCTGTGGGCTCTCCACTTTAGTTTACAGATCAAAGTCTACAGATGTTGAAATGGTCTGTCTCAAACAATAGCTGGAAAATGACTGAAGGAAGATACCCGAGATTGTCCTCTAATTTCAGCATGCACAGACTGGGCCACATATACACATGTGTTTTTGTGTACACTTATGCCACACACACATATACATAGATATTTTCCAACTGGATTAGGATAATAAACAAATAGAAATTGAGCAGTTTGTGTATGAAAGGCTTGCATTAGTGTTACAGTTCTCTCTGGAACTAGAGAAAAATAAAAAGCCAGGCTATTGATTAGAACCAGACCATCATTTCATGTACCAATATAATTCCTAAACCTGTTGAATCATTCACAAACAAAAATACTGCTTACAAAATTGCTGCTTTTCAACTTTATGTGTCACTGTATTTACTCTAAAGATATGAAATAAGAAATTCAATATAAGACTTCAGTATTTTTTTTCCTAATCAGAATCATTATTCTCAATGAACATTAAATGACTCATTACAAAGGATTAAGAGGGATTCAGCAGTTAAGACAGTGCACTGCTCTTCCAGAGGACCAAGTGTGGGTCCAACATCCATATCAGGCAGCATGGTTACTCTTTGTTTATAAAATGTCAGAGACGGGTCAGGAGACAGAGCCACTTTTGCCGTTAACTAATATGTATGCTGGGTTGCCTGGCTTGTGAGCATCTGTGCTTCTCCTGTCTCAGACTTCTGATTTTGTCTTAGGAGTGCTGAGATTGCAAATGGCCATCACCACCTCAGGCTTTTCTATGGATGTTGGCGATTCAAACTCAGTCCATGCTCTGGTGTGGCAAGCACTTGCAAACCCTAAGCAATATTGCCAGCTCTGGAAGGCAGATTTCTTCATAAAAAGAATCGCATGCAAGAGGCAAATGTCTGAAGCAAGAAGTAGAAAGGCCTTCATCTGTATCATAAATTATTAATCATTACAGAATTACTTTTTCAAATATTTTAATTTCAAATAACTCATTGTTTTAAACAGGAAAACATGGAACCATTAGAACAATTTGCTTTTACTTTGCTTGCCTTTATCTCAACAGTTTCAAAAACAAAAAAAAAAGAAACCAAAACAATAACAAAAAAAGTAACTGTTTCAAATACTGGAATATTATCATCCAACTAAAGTCTGTGAAAGAAAATTAATGTTGAATAACAAGGATTTTTTTCTCATTATTTGAACTCTATGAAAACTTGGCAGCACAAAGTAGAATGGGCTCCCTCCAGATCAAAGCTCACTGGATGCTATTTTCTCCATCACATCTTTATAATATAAAACATATATTTTTGTCTTATTCTGCACATATCTTAAACTTCGTTATTCCTTTAAGGAAAAGACAATGGCTATTTTGAGAATCCATTGGGGAGTTGCACCAGTGTTACCCAATGAGTGCCAACCTTTAAGTCCTGTGGTAATACCCTGTTTGAAATATCTTGCAGTTTTCTCTCTCCTTCCTTATAACCTCACTCTGGCATCTATGATGCTATGTGTTTTCAGATCACCTGTTTCTTCCAAATAGCTTTCAGTAACATACACTTCCTCATTATACCCACCAGTGAGTGAGGTCTATAGAGGACCTAAGCTTTTCTAGGCACTGTCTAACAAACTACGTTATTGAACCAATTTTTGCTGCTCTGTGATATGCAAACTGAATGTCTGTGGCGTCAAGGTGCTTTCTGCATCCAATATCAGCAATGTTTATTGTTTGTTTCATTGGTTTGTTTTTTTCTGTTTGTTTGTTTCCCGAATGTGACATGAAATGGGAATAATACTGAACAGAGAAACAGGCTCAAGGCCTGCCCCAAAGGCTTCCAGTGGTATCTGTCCACAGGATATTTTCTGGTTTCTAAAGATGGTAATTCTCACATTCTCTAAAAAATTGAAGAAATGAAAATCTTCAGAATCCAGTAACATAACTGCATGGGACTTCATTATCTTGTTCAAAACTTGGGTGCCTTGCTTCCAACATCCAGTAGAATTTTAGGGATTTCTTTCCCAGAAGAAGAAAAAAGAAAGAAAGAAATCATTTTAAATTAATTTCTGCCTAAAGCTTCATATTTAGCAAGGTCAGAGTACAGGCTTTAATTTGAAAATTCACAAAGCTGCCCTCTGTGACAAAAGAATTCCCCCCTCCTTTTCTTTTTATTCCTTCATGGGACTCTGCTGGAAATAGGAGAGTCATATGCAAAAGGAAAGAACTCTCTGTAGACAGAAATAAGGTCTCAATCTTGCTCATAACACCATTTTAATTTCTCTGACTACATTAGAAGATGAAATATTTATCTCCTAAATAATTGCACAGTTCTCAATTAACCAGATTTGCAATTTCTCTAAACTATTATGAAAAGTCTAAAAGCTTCCAACTGGGATAAAAGTAGGGAAGAAATTAATGAGTAAGTTTAGGAGATAATAAAATGCAAAGGAATAAGTAATTCTACACAGACCTGATTAGTTCTTTGTGTGATTCAAACTACATTTTACCTGAAAACTTTATGATTAAAATTGAATCGTCATATCTCTTTGCAATAATAGCATTGTTTTAAAAAACAGACAGGAATATTAGTTCTTTAAATTATAGAGTGAATTTCAGCTAAGTTTGGCTTCCATAGAGAATCTTAATCATAAAAAACAAAACAAAATAAAAATAATCTTTTTTTTTTAAAGAGACTCACACATTGAAAATAATCAACGAAATGTTTTATGAGTAAAATTTAAAATATCAAAATTTGATGTTTATACCTTATATACATTCATTCCCACAGTAGGAAAAAATGTGGATAGTGATAACGTATCAAAGATAAGATTATAGTCATTTTTTCTTTGCAAATACTTTGAGATAATTTCAAAAACGTGCTGTGAAAGATTTACAGTTCAGATGTGCTGTGGGTTGTCAATGCTGACTGCAATTTCCCTAGCTCTTTGTTCAAGCTTTTGTTTGTGTGCTAACAAAAAAAAAATCTATAGAATTTCATAATTGTTTTGCATTTTTCAATAGTGTTTGCTTTGCCTGTCCTTATTTACTCTTTAATGCACCAAACTTAGAGCTATGTCTGGTGAGAGAAAAGAGAAGGCCAGCATTAAGTCTTTGGATGGATCTACTTCAGAACAGGTTAAAAAGGTGCATCACAAGCACACAAAAAGTTTCTTCACACTGTTCTGATCAAAATTCATTTGCAACTAGCTAGAAATCAAGTTGGCTTCTTTTCCTGAAATGATCTGAACAATGGAAAACATCAATAGAGGGCAGTAACAGCCTGTCCTGGAAAGCCTTCCAAAGCTTGCAGTTATGAAATCTCACTGAGAAAGCAGTTGGTGTTCGCTGCATCCAATTGTAGTTGTGGTACCAGGAAGAACAAAAGGGAAGCATTTACATTGTCCTTGAACAGAAGGGTAAATCTTCTCACAAACCTGAGCCTTTCCCTTGTGATTCACTGTCTGCATAAAAGAGCAAGCCACCAGCTATATATATATTCTCTTTATTACATACTAGATTTCTCTTTGTGTCATTTGCCAGTCACACTTATTGCTAATTTTAGACTCATCTCCACATAACTATAGTGAAACACTAGAATAACTAGTTAAACGATCGTTTTGTAGAGACACATATTGATGGCATTCCAAGATGAATTTTCTACAGACATCAACTGGTCATGGCATTGTTCCACTGTAATTTTGTTTCCTGGATGTGTTTACAGGATAGCCAAAAATTATTAGAGAAAAAAATTTGTGGTGGCATTTAAACAATGTGTTTGGAATGAAAACAACATGCAAAAGTTAATGTACAAAACTTATTATATACAGTATGAGGAGGGAAATGCATGAAGCACACTGCTTATTAACCAAACAACAATAAGAAGAATTTTGTGCATTCTGTATTCCATCACCACAGTCTCCTATGTTCGTCAGCCTATGTACACAGTTACCTTTTTAAAGACTACTTGTCTGTTCTGAGCAAGAAAGAATATGTATAAATCTTCAGGTTCCTTAGTGGAAGGACAGAAATGAAACAGGTTTTATAAAGACAAAATGTAGTTCACATCAGGAAAAAAATATGAGAAATATGTTTCAATAGTTAATTTTGTTTAAAGTACATTTCAGAAATAACATAATGGAAAGAAAACGTTTTATGTTACATCTATAATTATGTAAACTACAGCTCTTAATAAACTTTATATATTTTATGTACTTAGCATGCAGGAACAATAAAGCCTGGAGTGAAAATCATACATACATACATACATACATACATACATACATACATACATACATATAACTGAAAACAACTCCAATTTTAAGTAATACTTGAAATTATCATACCGTGTTATAGAGAAATGGCATGTATTAATGTTTGCTTCCCAAATAGGATAATTTGTTTTAAATGTTATGCATATATTGTGGAAAATAGAAGAAAGAGGAAGAGACAGAGACAGAGAAAGACAGAGAGAGACAGAGAGAGAGAGAGAGAGAGAGAGAGAGAGAGAGAGAGACAGACAGAGAGAGACAGAGAGAGACAGAGAGAGACAGAGAGAGACAGAGAAAAACAGACAGAAAGAGTAATGGTCAAAGACAAAGATGGAGTTTTTAGTGTAAAAAGAGTGGAATGGCTTGAATGAACTGAACGCTGTTAGTGGTTAGGGTCTAGGGCTAGATGTTCACAGTTTACTGGTCCCCTATTTGGGAATGAAATACAAGTACACAGATGATACAAGAAAGATGAATAAATTTTATTGAAACTGTATTCAAAGGGAGAAGGAGAGAGAGAACAAAGCATCCACATTAATGAAAATGATCAAGGATCTACTGTTTAGGGCTTTCTTTTTGGTGTTTCAAGATAAGAAGGAGTTTGGTAGCCAAGAGCATAATGGGAAAGGTTCTTTCCCTTGACAGTCTGATTAAGTTACGTTAACCACCTCTTTTCTATTTTTCTGTGCCCTTTTCCATAATGCATACAATTTGAATCTTGAATCAGATGAATTTTTATTTATACTTAGGAGTGGCAAGCAGACATTCTCTTAAGAATTTATTTGACATCTTAAGTATGGTTACAATTGCTATGACGAAATACCATTTCTAAAAAACAGTTTGTGGGGGAGAGGGTTTGTTTTATTTACTGTTCTTTATTTAAGTACATTATAAATGAATTCAGGGCAGGAACTCAAACAATCATGAACTTGGAAGCAGAAAATAATGTAGAATCCATGAAAACATGCTACTCACAGGCTTGCTCCTCAGGGCTTGTGAGTGTGATTTCTTATATCACCCATAAAAACCAGTCCCAGGGTAGCATTATCCATAATGGACTGAGCTGTCCCACACTAATAATTAACTAAGAATATGTTCTACGGGTTTACCTACAGCCTGACATTATGGAGAGACTTTCTCAAACAAGGTTCCCTCCATTCTTATGATTCAAGCTTGCTTCATATTCACATAAGCTAATCAAAACATATGTGGATATATTTTACTATACTGCACACATATTTAAATAAAAAAATTTAGTCTAGCCAGATTAGCTTATAATTTCAATATTTTATTCCCAAATGTGTTTGAAACAAAATGAGCACTATTGATGGGTTGGTTGCTAATGGGAATAATATGTTTGCATGGCTTCTTTGGCTTGTCTGTTTCAAAAGTATGAACCACATGCAGTTGTTGAATCAAAAGGAGCATATAGTTTTTGACAATTTCAGGTTGAAAGCAAATACATTTACATGTTGTTAAATGTATGTACATGGTAGAATAAAACTATCGAGAATGCAATGACCTGAGGAATATTTGTAAAACACATGAGCTCTGCTAATTATTGGAATCTAGATTTGTATGGTAATGTCTGACAACTTTGCAGGGTGCAAATGAAGGTTCCCTGTACGCAAAAAAGTATAGGTTAGTAACTTAACATGAACAACAAAAAATCCATTTGAAGAGGCAAAGAAAATCACTGGTGCAAATGTGTACTCATTCTTTAAGCCATCATCAGCTTATTTTATATTTGACAACTCTGAAGGAAAAGTACTAGTCTTGGTAGAATGTGTATTTGAAAACAGGAATGTATCTTTTTTTGAAAATTCTGTAAGACTGCATAATGATGGTTTCAATAAAACTCAGGAAAAGATGTGCAGATTCTATTTCCTCACATAACATTGTTGAATTAGAACAGAAGAAGGATTTTATTGTCCTGATATCTTTTATTGTAGGGAACGACATGGCGATGTATTGAATATGTTTCATTAAATTTTACATGTTGAAAGTATGATTGTAACACTTATGTGTGAATGTAATATGGATGTGTAAAGGAAATTTGAAATAGACATATCCTAAAATTGAGATCCCCTTTAGCAGCATTGAGGGTTTCATGAAAAAAAAGTGAAGAGGTCCAAGCAAGCCTTCTTGGATGATGTCTTGAAAGGTGACATCACTTCTGTACCAAGGGTCAGCAAGATTATTATTAGATGCCAGGCAAATGCTGGTGCTATATTCTTGCACTTCTCAGTTGCCAGAACCCTGACACCTCTAAAACTAATTTATTTTCAATATATTGCTGAATTGTGACATTAAATTTTAGCATCAAAAAACAAGTGAAGTGAGAACACTGAAACATAAACAGTGAAAACTGGCTGTTACAATTGCCTATATATAGTTCATATATAGTTCATATATATGTATACCTATGTGTATATATGTATATATATACATATATACACATCTATGTATATATAGTTATATATATCCATACATATGTACATATATATGCATATATACAAATATGTATATGTATGTGTGCATATATGTGTGTGTGTGTGTGTGTGTGTGTGTGTGTGTGTGTGTGTGTGTATTAAGGTTACCACATTATTGGAATTGATTTATACAGGGGAGCTGAAATGGTTTTGGAGTAGAGTAAAAAGAAAGAAAGTAAAAAGGAGGAGTGTATTACTGTGATTACAGAATTCCAGAATTTTTCTTTCTTTTTGCTTTTTTTCAGTCATTTCTTCAATGAATTCAGGATGATAATACAAGGCTAGAATATAGAGACAGGAGCTAAAGCAGAGACTGAGGGGTAATCCTTTTTACTGGTCTGTTCACTCACTATGACATATTCAGCTTGCTTTTTATACTTTCTAGAGTCATCTACCAGAGACACAACCACCCAAAGGAAATATTAAGAAAATTAAATAAAAATCTAAATATTTTCTGCCTGGAAGGTTCTCTGTCATATCCAGATTAGATCTGTTGAATTCAGTGTTAGAGAAGTGATGTATTTAAAAAGAGCGACTGTCCATCCTCTGAGAGAGCCAGTGGCAATTGTAACAGCCAATATTATTTGGAAAATCTCTCAAACTCAATGTATAGTGGGACCAAACTAAACCAAATCTCAAATCAAAGAGAGGATTCTACTCATAAGGTGGAGAAATATGTAACTTAGAAAATTCTTAGAGATTACGTGCACTGTGTGTGTGTGTGTCTGAAAGAACTTTCTCATGTAAGGTGAAGTAATTCCTATAGATTGATTTGCTCACTAGAAAAAAATTCCTGATTCTGGAAACAAAGAATATTACAAAGCAACAGCTTAAGTTATTGTAAGGCATGTGTTGTCCTTATTAGACATTATATCTAACGTTTGTAACTGGCTGATCCTTGTGACTACCAGGTAACACTTTTGAAATGCACTGTTAAGCCAAACAGGCTTCCTGCTTCTATCAACACAAAAGCTATTTTCCAATCTCTAGAAAAATAAGAAACTCACTTTATAGCAGTTCATACTCATAATGATGCAAACATTATATTTGGGAAATTCACTGATTTATTACTTTCCTTTGTTCTGTAACTATCACAATTATTTAACCTCTTCTGTAGTGGGATGCATTGGGAAGAAAACCAGTGCTTGTTTGTCTTGTTGTTGGTCACTTATATTTGGCTCCCGTTTTGAGCAAGAGCTGTGTTTTGCATGCACAGTGGTGTTGAGCAGACTGTAAAGGTTATCCAGAAAAGGTCTCATATAAAAATGCAGAGGAAGGTACCCAAAAGGTGAGCAAAGGCCATCATTGTTGCAAAATATCAAAAACCTTGGCAGGATTGTCTTTGTGCTCTTAGACTGTAGGAAATGGAAAATTTAGGTGAAGGTCTAGGGTATCTACCAAGTGAGGAACTGAACACCAAGGTGTTTTGTGGATAATGTAAGATGTACGGAAGGAAAATGATGACTTAAGGATGTAAGAACTACAACAGAAAGGGAGTAAAGAGTTGTCTTCAACAGGAAATTAAATTAAGGCTTAAATATTCTTTGGAAAATTTAATCTGTATTTTTTCATGGCTCCAGCTGGATATGTAGCAGAGGATTGCTTATCTGGCATCACTGGAGGGGAGTCCTCTTGGTCCTGTGGAGGCTTGGTTCTCCAGAATAGGAGAATGTTAGGCTGATGATGCAGGAGCGGATGGTTGGGAGGAGTGGATGGTTGGGTAGGGGAGCACCCTCATATAGGCAGAGGGAGGGAGGAGGAGATAGGGGGTTGTGGAAAGGAAACTGGGAAGGGGTATAACACTTGAAATGTAAATAAATAAAATAAGCAATAAAAAGTTTAAAAATGGAAATTTCATCTTAATAAGAAGAGTAATAATGTAAGGAATAATGGAAAAAAAAAGTTAAAGTCACATCAGAGACCTGCAAGGTTATTGCCCAGTTCAAGACTGTGACCATTAGGACAGATTGATTAAAATGCACAATGGTGGCCTTGGAATCATTCATATGATATTAATCTTTATGCTCACAATGAATTATTTGCCTATAGTCCACTGAGGTGTGCTTAGGTAACACAACTTAATATTTATCACAGACTTACTTGATTTTACTCGTGGACAGGATATGTGTAGCTATAAGCTTCTTTTCAGGTAGGCTAACTAAAACCAATGATATCTAAAATGACAACCAGAATGACTACTGGGCAACCTTTATCTTCGGTGTTCTAAGTGGCAAAGCCCGTTGCAACAGAAGCTGTAAACCCCATAACAACAAGCAAGAACTACTAGACTAGGGAAAAATGGGGTCAGAGAAAGGAGTCATGGCTGAAATTCCCAGAAATCTCTGCTCATTGGCAGAAGGTATAACTATCCCTTGCAATTTCTAGTTTGACATTCTCAAATCAATTCTTTTGCTCCACAGAGGCCTTAAACATGTATGACAGAGTCTTGAGATTCCCTACTTCTTGAGCTTTGAGCTAAAATGTACTCATCTTCTTTAATAATCACTAAAATATTCCATTACCCCAATAAAGATGTTTTAAGTTATCTACAAATACTCTTATTTGCATGATGTCTTTAATAATTTTATATGTTCCTTAAATTCTTCCTATATTTTTGTCATCTAATTCTGAAACAGTTTTAATTAATCAAGGAAATAAATACTTAGATATTGATGTATTTTTAACCAACTGGCATATTCTTCTAACAGATAACAATCTGTTAAACATTAAATAGTTAATAGTTAAATGTCACCACTTGTTAGTCACTCTCCTTTAATTGTACAAGATGTAAAATGATCTATAATTTCTTTCTGACTTGATGTAATTTAAATCAAAAGTATGAAATATTTAGTTTTCACATTTGAATATATTTGATCATTACTTTGTTATTGACTTGTTTGGACTATCATGTCAAGATATTTGTTTAAGTATTTTCTTAGGTTTTTTTTGTTTTGTTTTTTGTTTGTTCGTTTGTTTGTTTGTTTCCCGGTAAAGGTAACATAGAAATCTGTTAGCTTAGTATAGCAGAGTATTCTTCTTGTGTTCAGTTTGTGTTTCTTTCCTTATCTACATGAGTTTGTGACAGTGATATTTCCTTTCATAAGATTCTAAGCAAAATCATGGCTCCTATGGAGTGTGGAGAATGTTGGCTTTTGAAATGAAACACCCTCAGGTGTCTTGAATCTTAAAATAGATAAACACATCTGCAGATTTTTTATTTTTATAACTATGTAGAAGCTGATTTTTATTATGTAAATATGAGAGAGATTTTATATATATATACATATATATATATATATATATATATATATAGAGAGAGAGAGAGAGAGAGAGAGAAAGATGGATGATAGAAAAACAGATGACAGACTGATGAAGATGGTTAGATTATCAATGTGTAAGAACTTCCCTGATATATAAAGGATGAGGTAGATGAGAAATAATGAATATTGGTTAACAGGAAGTGCTATGAAACTTGGCTTCTTTAGGTCAAATTTTAACTTCACTGCTTGCTGATTGTTAAGAAGAAGCAGAAGCTGGGTTTTTTTTTTTCCAATTTTTTTATTGGATATTTTATTTACATTTCAGATGCCAATCCCTTTCCCCATTTCCCTTCCCCAGAAAACCCCTATCTCGTACCCCCCCCCTTTTCCATTTGGCTTTTATACAATTTTTTAAATGTTAATCAAGGGCTTTGTAAGTATGGTAATGCTCAATCAGAAGTGTAACCTAATACCCAATCTAGCTATGTAAACTATCTTTGACTAGTGGAGACACATGAACTTCTGCCTCCATGCCCCCTCTCTCTTTCTCTCTCTTTTTCTCTCTCATTTCTCTTAAGACACAAAGTAAATAAAATACCTCCCATGAAATACACTTATGCTAATTGAATGAAGTAAAACATAGGAAAAACAAAAGAGTGCAAATTTATGTGATCCACAAACAACAGATATTAAGTTCCCTTTATCTATTGTATCAATGTCTTGGGTGAACAGCCCTGGTTGGTGAAGTTAGTTCCTATTATATGGGTCATTTGGATATTAAGTAAATATCCATAAGAACTTAGTGTGTTTTTCACTTTGACTTTCAGGTCTCATATTGACTATCCTACTTTTTACAATTTCATTCCAGAATCCCTTTTTTTCTCCTAAATTATATTTGTTAAATCAGAAATTCGTATGAAGGTCATCCTTTCTCTGATTAAAACATCTTAATGTTCTAGCAGGATCTAATATGTTTGTGACATATATTATTATTTGTTCTTACTATCATCTTTAAAGCTCTTTTGAGAAAGTGTAAGCAATATATATATATATATATACACATATATGCATATATCTGCATAACTATACACACATATATGTGCATGTACATGATATATATATATTTGAATAGTACTGGATAATTTGGAAAATATTTAGATCAATTTAAACTTTACTATTTTAATTTAATATTATATTTACCCTCTGGCAAATTTAGAGAACATATTATTCAAATTTCTCTAATCAGTGGCTCATGATCCATTTAGAGGCATTAAATGACGCCTTCATGGGGTCATCTTCACTTAAGCCCATCATAAAACACAGATATTTACATTATGATTCATAATAAAATCAATATTATAGTTATGAAGTAACAATGAAAATCATTTTTTGGTTGGGGCAAAAAAACCCTGGGGAACTTTATTAAAGTGTTGCAACATTAGTATGGTTGACAACCACTGCTCTAAAGGAACAGAAGTCATAAAATTAATCTATATGTATAAGGAGAGATTTACTAGATTTACTAGATTGGCTTACAGTTTGAGATATAGTTATTTTAACAATGGCTGTATCCTAAAAGAAAGTCCAAACATCCAATAGCTTTTCAATTTAGGAGGAGGCTGTATGTCATCAGCTGATCTTCAGTATAAGCTGTAATCCCGAAGAACCTGTCCAAAAGGCCAATGATGGAATTCAGCAGCAGCAGCAGCAGCAGCAGCAGCAGCAGCAGCAGCAGCAGCAGCAGCAGCAG
>JANHMN010000011.1:51956461-51978822 GCA_030674055.1 Rhabdomys pumilio | reverse complement strand
AGCAGCAGCAGCAGCAGCAGCAGCAGCAGCAGCAGCAGCAGCAGCAGAATATACAAAGTTACCAGTGAAAAGGAGAACAAGTAGGCAAAAAGTGAAGCTTCTGACTTATGTCCTTTATATAGGCTGCCATAGAAGTTGTGACCCAGATTTATGGTGATTCTACTAACCCCAAATGATCTGGGTTTAGTTTGAGATTTTTCAGTCTAAATGATCCAATCAAGAAGAATCCCACACTGTGTCCAGCTGGTCCATTTGCTCGGAATTTTAGTAAGTTCTCAAAGTATTCAAGATGACAACTAAGAATAGCTGCCACAGAGAGTTACCACAAGGAAATATTTAGAACACTTGTTTATATAAAATATAAATATCTCAAATAAACTCATTTGACATGATAGGTCTTGTCTATCAGTGGAAATATCATTGATAAAAAATTGGTTTGAGCAAGAATCAAAGGCACAACATTAGAGGATCAATGTTCGAGTTCAATCACTATTAATCAGGCCTAATTTTTTCATAATTTTATATTTTCCCATAAATTACAGTATACCAGCAATGTATGAACAGATTTAAATTCTGATTTCAATAAATATATATGATATGTTGAAGCCTGCCCCTCTAGCATAGCTATAGCCATTTTGTTTCATACCTACCTGCTATTTCATATTGTTGCTCTAATATGCCTGATGGTCGTTGACACAGAAAGATAACTTGACTCATAGCAAGGTCATGCTGATCACATATACTAGTACATTTTGTATGTCCTGAGTTTTGTTAACAAAAAACAAAAAACAAAAAACAAAACAAAACAAAACAAAAAACAAAAAAAAAAAAAACAAAACCAAAACAAAAAAAACCCCACAATTGTAAGGTTCCCTTAGGACCAATCAGAATAAAGTTCAGTTTGAACTGTTCTGTCTAGCTATCCAAAAATAGGTTGAGTCAGAGTTGACCACCAGGTAGCACTTCCTTCACCTGCGGATGAGCTCATTGTAGCTTTTTCTTTATAATCCATCCCTGAGAAGTGTTTGGGGCCATAGCCTCAGCCCCGACTTCTGAGCTCTGGCCCTGATCTGTCAGTCTTAGGGCCCTCCCGTGTTCCATAAACCATCCCTTTCTGACTGAGATCAGTGATTGTGTAGTTTTGGTGTGAGTCTTGAACCCCAACAGTATATATGTATGAATACATACACATTTATATTTATATGTCTTATAAAATTAATCACCTCTCTCAATTGAACTAAAAAATAGTCAAAATAAAAACATTTTCAAGCTTCTAGCCCTTCAACATCTCTGCTCTAACAATTTCTATAATTTACGTGATGGATTCTTCCTTGTTATTCATTATAAAATAATCTTGGATTTTTTTATTACATCTGTCTGCTCTTAGTCAGTGTACATCTTTGGGATTCTTTTTACCTGTGTAATACTATCAGAATTGTGTGTCTTTAAATTTAGCACTACGTTTTCAGCCATTATTTATTTTTCTTGTATTCCCATTCTCACTGAATTACGTAGGAAAATGACCTTAAGTTCTTTTATTTGAAATCTAATACAAAAGTTATTCTGCAACCAAAATATGACAATTTACTTAATTGTATCATCTAGAGAGCAAAATGATATTGTTACATATGAGAGTATTTTGACATGACTTTATTATGAAGACTAGGCTTGACAGAAGGCCTGATATAAAAGCCTAAATTGTAAGTATGGACAACCTCTGGACCCTGAAGGGCATTTTGCCAATAAGAATATTAAATTTCCTTAAAACAATATGATTTTGGCAATTTTATTGCCCAGATCAAGAACATAAACTCTATGGACCACGTATCTCAAATCAAAAAATTTGGCAGCCTCAGATAGCCATGGAATTATTATTTAAAATAAAGGAAATATGAATCAAGGCAAAAAATTGGAGTTGTGAATATTTCTGAGAACAGGAGGGCCAGGCGGTGGTGGCGCACGCCTTTAATCCCAGCACTTGGGAGGCAGAAGCAGGTGGATTTCTGAGTTCGAGGACAGCCTGGACTATAGAGTGAGTTCCAGGACAGCCAGGACTAGGACTACACAGAGAAACCCTGTCTCGAAAAACCAAAAAAAAAAAAAAAAGAAAAAGAAAAAAAAAAAAGAGAACAGGAGGCAACTTAGATTACAGTAGAAAACACATCAATATCTTAATAGTGTTTAAAAACAAACCAAACACTAGGTGCCATCTTTGTACTTATACATCTGTTATCTGTTGTTTATTCATGCACTGTATTAATAGCTACACAATTTTTATTTGATTCAGAATGAAGAAGAGTCTGTGGAGATAAGATCAAGATTTTGATTAATTTTCTAAGGAAAATTGGAGTGTATTACAGGTCTTGATCTCAGGTCTCTAATACCCTAAGTGCTTTGATAGTCTAGCACCAAGTAGGCAAGGAGTGTGGGTTACAATAAAGGTAAGTTTCTCTCTGAAGAAAGTCCATGCTAACCTGGAGGGTCAGTGTAACATCACATCCTGCCCAATCCATCTTTCTTTTTCTGGAACTACCAATGAGGATGCCAAATGTGATTCGTACACATGTCCACTAGAAACTGACCGGATGCCATCAACTTATTTCACACAGATCAGCAAACAGCAATCACAGGGTAATGGCTTTCTGTCACCACTGACCCTCTCTAGGTACAAAGGCCACCCTGGAGGTGAGAAGCTCTCCATCCAATTACCTACCCCAACAGCTATCTGGTCCCCTTCAGAAAAGTAATTTGCTCAGTGAAAAATTGCACATACTACCTGATTTGCTGTTTCTTGGTGTTGCGTTTAAAAATGCCTAAAAGTTTCTAGAGTGGTGGATGCACCTGAGTCTTTGATTGTTCAAAACGTGAAGGAATCCTACTGTGACAATGAATAAAGAGAAAAATCATGTTGTGGCAAGAAGTGAATAAAATCCAATACTGTGTAACACCCTCCCATAACTATTGTTAAATACAAAATAGACTGTAGCAACAAAAGTACTTTCAAATAAACCTTTCTTTATCTAAATATAGACTAAGTAATATTAGTGACTAGAAAATGAATAGCTTTATAAAAACTCCTTTTCAAGCTCAATCAGGATAAAACTAGAATTCTACAAGGAGTAACCACTTAACACACTTGCTTGTAACGTAATAGTTGTCTACAAATGTTTCTCTTCAAAGTACTGTACACATAGCAGCTATGTAAACACGTCCCTTGTGCTTGGTCTTATTTTTTCCCTTAATCAACAAAAAATGGCCAGAGGAGCAAAATTAAAAGAAAACAAAAACAAAAACAAACAAACAAAACAAACAAACAACAACAACAACAAAAGTAAAAGAAAAGAAAAGAAAAGAAGAGAAGAGAAGAGAAGAGAAGAGAAGAGAAGAGAAGAGAAGAGAAAAGAAAAGAAAAGAAAAGAAAAGAAAAGAAAAGAAAAGAAAAGAAAAAAAACATGGCCAGATACATTCTCAAATTATTAAGATAATATATTAAATCTGGTCAAATTTTTAATGTATTTCAATGCTTCTCTGTAGATTTTCAAAAAGGTTTAACTAACTTGAAGACAACCCTATTAATTAACTACCTAAATTCTTAATCTAAAATTTAATAAAGAAAAAAAAACTAATAAAAGCAGTGTCTGTGAACAAATCACCAGAAGCACTGTTGAAAAGCCTCTGGGGGGAGACACAGCTCCAAAAGTGGCTGCAGCATTTCTCCAGCTACTTTTGAGCAGGAAGACAAGCAGAGACAAACATGCACAAACGGCAAGACAAATGCAAACATGAACCTAGAGTGGAAACAGACATCAAGATATTACAAATGTCCAGTCGTTCTGCTAGCGTTCACATCTCATTCACATAAAATGACACTTAGGGACAGGGATTAAATAATTTTCAATTTAGGAAAATATTTTAACTGGTGTATGAGCTTTGTGGATTTGAATAATTCTCTAAGGCTTTATAAACCCTATTTGTTTTTAATGTTAGCACAATTTCACAAAGCTAATTATCACAGCTATTGTGTTTTCCCTAACTTGTGTCTGTTTACTTATTCTGTAATTCTCAATGTTAACGTGTTACCAGGAAAATAAATACCCCTTTCTTTCAAAATATAAAAAACAACAAAAACTACTGCTAGGATAATTTCATAGTGTTGACGAATGAAAAGTATCTCTGAGTCAATCAAAATTTGAGAATAGCCTTAACAACTAGGTAAATGACAAACATGTATGATCCCAGCATTTAAGAGATTGGGGCAGAGGGATTGTAAGTTTAAGGCCAGACTGGCCTGTATACTGAGATTTTATCTTTCAAAAAATCCTGAGCCATGCTATTTTAAAGAAATAAATAGTTTCATTGTGTCTCCGTTTAGTTTTTGTTTCCATGATCTGTACATTGCTGAGAGTAAGGTGTTAAAGTCCCCCACTATTATTGTGTGAGGTGCAATGTATGTTTTGAGTTTTAGTAAAGTTTCTTTTATGTATGTGGATGCCCTTGCATTTGGGGCATAGATATTCAGAATTGAGAGTTCTTCTTGATACATTTTTCCTTTGATGAGTATGTAGTATGAGTATGAGTGGCCTTCCTTATCTTTTTTGATTACTTCTGGTTGAAAATCAATTTTATTTGATATTAGAATTGCTACTTCTGCTTGTTTCTTGGGACCATTTGCTTGGAAGACTGTTTTCCATCCTTTTACTCTTAGGTAGTGTCTGTCTTTGTCACAGATGTGCGTTTCCTGTATGCAGCAAAATTCTCGGCCATGTTTATGTATCCAGTCTGATAGTCTACACCTTTTTATTGGAGAATTGAGTCCATTGATATCAAGAGATATTAAGGAAAAATGGTTGTTGCTTCCTGTTATTTTTGTTATTAGAGGTGGAATTATGTTTGTGTGTCTTCTTTTGGGGTTGTTGGAAGACTACTTTTTTGCTTTTTCTTGGTTGTAGTTTCCCTCTTTGTGTTGTAGTTTCCCGTCCATTATCCTTTGAAGTGCTGGATTTGTGAGAAGATATTGTATAAATTTGGTTTTGTCATGGAATATCTTGGTTTCTCCTTAGTCATCAGGGAAATGCAAATAAAACAACCCTGAGATACCACCTCACACCAGTCAGAATGGTTAAGATAAAAAATTCAAGTGATGGTAGATGTTGGCGAGGATGTGGAAAAAGAGGAACACTCCTCCATTGTTGGTGGGATTGCAAGCTGGTACACCCACTCTGGAAATCAGTCTGGCGGTTCCTCAGAAAATTTGACATAGCACTACCTGAGGACCGAGCTATACCACTCCTCGGCATATACCCAGAAGATGCTCCAACATATAACAAAGACATATGCTCCACTATGTTCATAGCAGCCTTATTTATAATAGCCAGAAGCTGGAAAGAACCCAGATGTCCTTCAACAGAGAAATGGATACATAAAATGTGGTACATTTACACAATGGAGTACTACTCAGCTATTAAAAATAATGAATTCGAGAAATTCTTAGGTAAATGGATGGAACTAGAAAATAGCATCCTGAGTGATGTAACCCAATCACAAAAGAACACACATGGTATCTACTCACTGATATGCGGATATTAGCCCAAAATCTTGAAATAGCCAAGATTCAACTAACAGACCTCATGAAGCTCATGAAGAAGGAAGACCAAGTGTGGATGCCTTGGTCCTACTTGGAAGGAGTGACAGAATGCTCAAAGGAGCAAATATGGTGACAAAGTGTGAGACAAAAAGTCAAGGAGGGGCCATCTGGAGACCACTCTACCTTGGTACCCGTTCCATGTGCAGTCAGCAAAGATAGACGCCAATATGGATATCAGGAAGTGCATATGGACAGGAGCCTGATGTAGCTGTCTCCTCAGAGGTCTACCAGAGCCTGACATATTCAGAGGCAGATGCTCCCAGCTACCCATTGATCTGATCAAAGGTTCCCAGTAGAGAAGCTAGAGGACTGAAGGAGCTGAAAGGGTTGGTGGCCCCAAGAGGAGATCAACAATGCCAACCAACCAGAGCTCCCCAGGGTCTAAGCCACCAGCCTGGGAGCACAAAGGGAGGCACCCATGTTTTCAGCTGTGTACTTAAGGGAGGATGACCTTGTCAGGCATGGGTGAGAGAGGATATCCTTGATCCCATGAAGACTGAACACCAAGTGGGAAGGAATATGAGGGTAAGGAGTGGGAGGTAGGTGGGGGCACACCCTTGTGGAGGCAGGAGGGGGGATTGAATAGGGGGGTTCCTAGGTGGTAGGGGGAGTGGAGTGAGGGGATAAAATCTGAAATGTAAACATAATATCCAATAAAAAAAGGAAATCAATATAACTTAAATTTTAAAATAACTTTCACCCAAGAGTGAACTTTGTGGGAACTTTAATCAGTATTTTACTATGATTTATCTTTCATGGTCGAAATGTCAGAAAGTTCATGCATATTCATTGCCCACTTTACACTAATGTTACAATAAACTGTAATCATAGTACATTAGTCAACATCACGAAAGCATCATGAGTCCACCCTACTAACACAACTGCAGACACAATCCCAGCTTCACAAACTTTAGCCTCAGTGTGCTTTTAAGGAAACAATTAAAGATCTATACACAGTGCATCTCATTCTTGTCCAAAGACCAAATCCAGGCACTGCCAGTCTCTCCCACAGTCTTTCATTGTATTCACTCTTGCTGCTTTTTAAAAAACAAAAACCATTCTATTTCGATGTTATTGGTTTTCACTGATTACTGCTGCACTAGTTCTCTTGTTATATCATCTGTTTTGTTACACTAAAGTTGTTGTTTAGGAAAATATCCAAATCTATACTTATATTTAAGATGGGGAAGCATTACATACTTGAACATATTTAAAATACATGCATCTTTCTATTACTCAAGTTCAGAATGTCTTTATTAAATAACTATTAAGCTCCACTTTAGATGTAATAAAATTGAGGACCAAAACAGTGACTGATCTCAAAGGGAAAGTCCTCCTGTAGAAGAGAACACACATGTCAGATCAGGGACTTGGAGGAATCAACCTGGAACTGATATCAAAACCTCCTCTCTAAGGACTAGCTTTTATTCTGCCCAAAAGTGACCTGTAAGCTGAAAAGAGAAAAAATAACAATCTGCAGTCTCCCCTCAGCTACAAAGCCTATAACCCTCATAATAAGAAACCCCAAGAGTGCAGTGCTGGCACGTCTATCTTGAGAACAATCAACAAACTTCTATTTGACCTTAACTCCCATCAAATAAGAATGAGTCTGTGCCAGGTACTATAATTCTAGGTTACTACCTGTGGCTTTGATTCCATCGACCCTAAAGGAAACACACATCCCACACCCACCCGCCAGAAATCCCCATTCTATGGTGCCCCAAGTCTCTTGAAGGTTAGATGCATCTTATCTGACTGAGTCCAGACCCAGCAGTCCTCTGCTGTATATGTATTGGCGGCCTCATTTCAGCTGGTATATCCTGCCTGGTTGTGGCTCAGTATCTGATAGATCATGGAGGTTTAGCTTAGTTGAGACTGCTGGTCTTCCTATAGGGTCACTCTTCTCAGTTTATTCCAGCTTTTTCCTAATTCAACCATAGGGGTCACCGGCTTCTGTCTATTGGTTGGATGTAAATTATCTTCATGTGACTTTTTCAGCTGCTTGTTGGACCTTTCGGAGGGCGGTGATGATAGGCCCCTGTTTGTAAGCACACCATAGCATCAGTAATAGTGTCAGGACTTGAGTTCTCCCCTTTGAGCTGGATCCCACTTTGGACCTTTCGCTGGACCTCTTTTTCCTCAGGCTCTTCTTCATTTTTTGTCCCTGCATTTCTTTCAGATAGGAACAATTCTGGATCAGAGTATTAGACTGTACTATGGTATGGGAACTCCTTCCCTCCACTTGATGTCCTGTCTTTCTACTGAAGGTAGACTCTACAATACCCTCTCCCTAAGGTAGGGCATTTCATCTAAGGTTCCTCCTTCCCTTTGAGTCCTAAGAGTCTCTCACTTCCCAAGTCTCTAGTACATTCAAGAGGGTCCCCCTCCTCCTACCTCTGATGTTTTCTGTTTCCATGATTTTGCTGGCCCTTGGGGCTGCAGATCACCCCCCCCACACACACACACACACAACACCTGATCATCTTCCCCTCTTCCCCTCTCTGTCTCCTTTCCAACTCAGCTCTCTCTCCTTTTCCCTACCCACACACTTGATTGCTTTCTTTTCCCTTCAAATTAGGGTTTAGGCATCTTAACTTGGCTCCTTTGGATTGTTAGCCTTCTTGAGTTCTGTGGATTGTATCCTTGGTGTTCTGAACATTTTTTGTCTAATATCCACTTATTAGTGAGTACATACTATGCATGTTCTTTTGGGTCTGAGTTACCTCACTCAGGATGACACTTTCTAGTTCCATCCATTTGCCTGCAAAACTCATGATGTCTTCACTCTTAATAGCTGAGTAGTATTCCATTGTGTAAATGAACCACATGTTCTGTATCTATTCTTCTGTTGTGGGGCATTTGGGCTGTTTTCAGCTTCTAGCTGTCACAGATAAGGCGGTTATGAACATAGTGGAAAATGTGCCCCTGTGGCATGGTGGGGCATCTTTTGGGTGTATGCCCAAGAGTGGTATAGCTGAGTCTTCAGGTAGATCTATTTCCCATTTTCTGAGAAAACTCCAGACTGATTTCTAGAGTAATTGTACCAGTTTGCAATCCCACCAGTGACCGAGGACTGTCCATCTTTCTCCACATCCTCACCAAATGTGCTGTCACCTGAGTTTTTGATCTTGGACTTTCTGATTGGTATAAGGTGGAATCTCAGGATCATTTTGATTTACATTTCCCTGATGAAAAAGGACTTTGAACATTTTTAAGTGCTTTATAGCCATTCAAGATTCCTCTGTTATGAATTCTCTGTTTAGTTCTATACCCTGTTTTTGATTGAGTTATTTGGTTTCTTGATGGTTAGCTTCTTTAGTTTTTTATATATTTTGGATATTAGCCCTCTAATAGGAGCTATTGCAAAGACCTTTGTATTCCTAAATGAGTTGTATAGGCACAATGCCTTTCTAAGAGTAACAATATTAATTTAATTTTTATCAATATATAAAATTTTATACCAATGAAAACCTTAGACCCATATCTATATATCTATATCTATATCTATCTGTCTATATATAAATTCTGTACCAATGTGAGAAACTATTTCTTTAATTTTGCATCAAATATAAAAAATTCTATCAATGTAAGATTATGGTTATATAATGTTGTGTTTAAGAGTAAATTTAATATATTATCTTTATTTGTATATTTTTCTAATTTTTACAATATTACTATACCCCCTTTTTCTTTTCCACTCCGTTTCCTTTACCTAAGAAAGAAGAGTAAAGGAAAGGAAAAGAAAGGTAGAAATCCCTGAGTCTTAACACTTTAATTTCCTCCCTGTCCAAACATAAGTCTGTACTTGATTGGTATTAATTTTCTTTAATGGTCTCCATCTGTTGCAAACAGAACTTTCCTTGATGAGCGATGAGGACTACACTTACCAGTCAGTATAGAAACAAACATTTAGAGTGTAGTTAGGGATTATGCTGGTTTGGTGAATTGTTTGTTTTAGAGTATCCTTCAAAACCTATGAATTTACCAGCCCTAGGTAGTTTCCTTGGTTTCTAGTAGCAGTCCTTATTTCCCTCTTATAGAGTAGGTATTATGTCTAAATCTGTTGATTACTGATTGGGTATGCAGCCACTACTGAACCTTTATTATGACCCTGCTATGCTGTTCACTGGTATGGTTCATAGATTTCATAGTTTAGTAGGACTATTGGTTGTTTCCTTCATTTCAATACATTCCTGGAACCATAAAATTTAGTCCTTAGGGAGTATGTATTCAGGTCAGTTACAACACAGTAGCCTCTAGGCTTTATTTCTGAATTGCATTGTTTCTTCAGTATAGGAACTTCTTTTCCACTGGTGGTCAAGGTCAATACCAATAGCTTGCATGTTTTGAAAGTCTCTTGGAAAATCTGTACCAATAGTCCAAAGAAGGGCTTCTCATGCCTGGTGTTGGGGTTCTTCGCCAGTTAGGCATTAGCTTTGGAGGGAGCACCATCAGCTCAGATGAGAAAAACTCCTCCCAGTAACATATGTTTAAATACACACACACACACACACACACACACACACACACACACACACACACATATATATAATGTTTTCCATCCAGGAAAATAGTCAATAGTCTGATTTACTACCTTCAACCAATCTTACAGTTATTTTACCCTACTCCTCCTTATTTCTGTATTTTCTCCCTTCTTCTCTCTAAATAACATCCTCTTTTCTCACTTAGAGAGCCCTGCAGTGTCTTCTTTATTACAGGCAATGATACATTTTACTTTGATATTTTTAGGGGGAGGGTGAAGGCCAGAGTTAGTTACTTCATTCAATATGATCATTTAAATTTCTGCCTATTTACTGGCAAAATTCATCAATTTAATTTTTTCATACCTGAATAATATTTTATAGCATACACAACAGACGTTTTATTATCAGTTATGAGGTTGAAGGATATTCAGGGTTTTCTTTTCCTAGCTATTTTGAATAGAGCAGCAATGGACATGCCTAAGTTTTTTGGGGATGCAGTTATCAGGTTAGAGAATGAGAAATAACTTGTTCTTTTAGTTCACTGAATTTGGAAAATTAGAAATAAAGAAAGATATATGTTGCCAAGTGTAGACTAATGAAACTAATTGAAGTACCTTTTCTATTTATGACATCATTGTTTCTCCCCAAAATAAAATAACTGTAATTTATTCTTAAGCATTCTAATTTGCATATTTAGTACACAATAATGCTTACTAGTGGGTTTCCTTGTTAGTAATCATTTCTTATTTTTATCAGTACCTTTTACCATGCACTGAGGCATTAAAATAGAAACATAATAATTGTGATGGCATATACAATATCACTCATTCTCTAATCTCATGATCTAATAATAAATACACAATAACATGTGGAAAACTTTCCTCATTTACATATTTATATTTACTGAGTTTATACAGTAGAATGCTAATGCACTGCTTATAAAAGACTGAAGCTAAGATGATTGAATAACAATAAACAGTGCTGCTTTACATGGTTTACACTAGCAAATGTGGTTTGAACATAAAAATATGACAAGCATAATTATCAAGAATCTAAAGTCAGTTCACCATATTACTTTCTATTTTGCATTATGAAAACACTACTTAAACTTTCTATCCCATTATGAACAATGTAGGACGAAAATATAAACTGAATTGTTTCTTCCGCTTCTATTCTAATATACTTCAAAGATACACAAGGATGAAACATTAAAACTTGGAGTCCTGGTAATGGTTGGCTAGTTTGAGAGGGTCCATAAATATAACCATTTGCTAAACTCACAAAAAAAAATGGTTCCTTTATTTATTTGGTTTAAATAATTATTTATTGTAATTCAATTGTTTCTTTCTTGAAATTTTTGATTTTACAATTTACATTTATTGTAGATTCAATTCCCATATTTAAAACTGAGGCAATTTTTCTTGGGAAGATACACTTGTCTATATCTATAAGGTATTGCTATGTTAACTTCAGATTAACCGCAGAGGTTCAGTCAGGTATTCAGTAAAATGTGTGAAAACTCTGCCTTCTTTTACCACTAGTGACTTCATTATTTCATCATGTAGACCTGGCTCCTAATCTTCTACAGTGATGAAAAATAAAGGTCAGAAATTGTAGATGACCTATGCTTATTCCTTATCATTAAAAATTATTTTGTTTCTGTGGAATGCTTTGAGGAGACTTTGTCTTCTGAACTATTGCATATGCAATATTTCAGAAGGAAATCTCTACAAAGTTGTGAATATTTGTAAAAATAGACAAGCATTATAAAACTACGAGACAAAAGAAACACTTCAGGATATATCAATTTTCCAAATAATTGCTTATGTGATTTGGGAGCAATAATTCAACTTTTACATTCTTACATTACCATGAATTTATATTCAATGAAGAATTTTTGTGTCTTAGCATAATTGTAAGGTAAAATAATAACAAGAAAAAAGTAGTTGTCTAGAAAGTGTAATGTTACAGCAATTGCCAAGCAGGTTGAATCTTAAGAGAAAAATGAAGCAATTTGAAAAATTATTATTCCATGCAAACATCTTTATGTAAAATTCACTTCATAAGAGTGTAACTATATAATCAGTAATGAATTTTTTTCTTTAGATATCAGATAGAAGGGAAAAACATCATTCTTTAACAGCTTGATTTGTGGAAATTAAAGAAACTTGCTATAACAGTTTTAATAAGCAACTTAAGGTTGCTTAAGTCAACTTAAGGTTGAACTATCTTTTTTTCCAGTGTTATGAAAATTTATTATTTCTGATATTGGGTGTGTTGCTGTTTTTTTGAATGTGATCATAAATAATATTTTAAGATATGGCCATCCATAGTTTGGGTGTCTTCTGTGATGAAATCAGACCATAGTCCACATATTCAACCTGGATAGACCTCTTATATCATAGATAGAATAGGATCACTTTTTTTGTATTTTTTATTGAGTATCTTCTCTCACTTCATTATTTCTTCAGTGAATATTGATTGATCTCCTATACATGTAGTTGTGGGCTTAAAAATACATTATTAAAGTATTTTCTTATACATGACGTTGACTATTCAAACAGATCAGCAAAAGTTATACAACATCTCAAATGGGGAATAACATGAAAGACTGGTCTGTGAGGGCAGGCACATCACTTGCAGTTCAGTCTCCATTTTATACAACAAGAAAATGGTTCACGGAGTTATAAAAAAAAACCTTTTCTCTCAATTTCCCTTTGTGGTACAAAAATTATATATTAGATTAAATGATTGGGGAGCAATGACAGGGGATATTTCTTTAATGGTAATTTTGGAGGAAGAACAATTGTAAAAGAGAAAAGTATAATGTGTAGCCTGACACATGTCATGAGTAAATTATGAAATGTCAAAAATTGGTCAAAATCTAAATATATTCTTTAAAAGATATCAAAACTAAGACAAAAAGTATTAGAAAACTTGTACTGATTCAGATAGGATGATGTCTCAATTCTTGAAACAACAGGTAGTCTTTTAATAAAATTATAGAGATAACAAAGTTGCGTTCGTTTTACCACCTTTGTTTTAGTACATTGAATATTGAAAATAGTCATCTTATAAAGATTCATCACTTTGACTCAAAATATAGGAAAATCCACGCCCTGATTGTTTGAATCTGGCTTTATGCCTGTCAAAGGAAACCCAATTTAATAGCAGTGGTAGTAAAACTTTTATAATTTTCAGTTGTTTAGAAAGAGCAAGTCATCTTTTATTGAACTAAATTAGTCTTTATGTTGTCTCAAAAGAGAAAGAACTGGGAATAACATATAAAACTATAAAATTACACTAGTGTATAAATCTTCTTGGTTCTTTTGCCTAGGGCATTATTAGTCTGTTTTAGAGAGTAATGGGTTTACACAGGATTCTTGTTTTCTGAATCTATTTCCTTAATTTAAAAAAAGAATATCATAGTTACAATGTTTATATCTTTCTCATTAGTAAATAAAATTTCCCTAAGTATGCATACATCTAGGGTAAAACAATGTCCCAGTTTTCAAAATCATTAAAATCCATTCTTCTGTAGCAAAGAATGATTACAACCATATGCAAGTTAACCAAATCTCATTAATATTTCTGCATATTTATAATCTAGTTTGCATTTTTACATTCTAATTTAGGTGTGAATTATGAAAACATAATTTTATTTCATGTAATACATTTCATGAGAAAATGATTATAATATTTTAAATATACAAGAATACTCCATTTCAATAGTTTTATAAGAGTGAGATTTTGTTCTGAAGAATTATAATTATCCCACTGTGTATTTTATAGGCAATCCTTATCAAATCAACTGAATCACCACCAAATGGTAATATATTCATGCAACAGGATCTCAAAATATGTTTGCCCCATGCTTATATTACGAGTACAGGATTCAAAAAACTTTTATGAAACCTTGAAATACACAAGTGCAAACAATGAACTCTTAAATTTCTAATACTGTCTATGAAAGAGACATTGTATTAGAATCCTGCCTTATTTTAGGTTGATATACTTTAATCATCATAGAAGAAACTCTGAAAAAAAGATCACATATTAAGTCATTATTTATGTTTGTAAACCCAACTATGATTAAATGAAACAATTCTCAAGTTCTACTACCTGTACATCTCTTCAAATATTCTGTTGCAGTTTTAATAAAGATGATAAAAATTGAAAGTACTGTAGCATCACCACAGGAATCAGTCAGATGGGAAAATGCTTGCCTTGCCAGCATGAGAAGTTAGGTTCAATCCCAGAACCTCTGTAAAATGAGCCATATGTTATGGCACAATTGGACATCTCAGCGGTGGGAATAATCCCTGGGGGTTTCTGCCCAGCTTGGCTTGCCTACTTTTCATATTCCTGGCCAATGTAAGAATCTGTCTCAGAAGAAATTGAGACGGTGCTCGAGGAACAATGTCTAAAGCTGTCCCTATGTTGCTATAACCATGTACACAACAGGCACAGAATCTCAAATTCCTGTTTCTGTACAACTGTAAATGTGCATCAACATGCATTCATACACACATGCACAGAAAGGTGTAATTAAAAATAAAATGAATATTCAACTTCAAATCTTTATTACAATTATATCAATCTTTATTACTTTATCAATTATTATTATTGTTGTTGTTGTTCTTGTTGTTGCTGCTGCTGCTGTTGTTATTATTGCATGATAGATGTGACATGAAAACTGGATTCTCAAAAATTCGAGGCAAGATAATATTAAATTTCAAGAACAAAGCCAACTTGAGCAACAAAGTGATATTTTGTTTCACAAAAAAACTAACAGCAAAATTTGTTTTATGTAAACACAAAAGTTTGCTTGTCCACCAAGATAAATATATTGAGTTTGATTATATGTGAAAAGTGAAGTTTTGCATAGCAAGACAGGTAAAATCCAAAAGCTTACAGTATTAACTGTTTATTTCTCTAAACTTGATTTCTTAGTATCAAAGCTCTCATAACTGATTCATATTTTCATATTCAAATAAAGTTTATATACTTTAAAATATTAAAACTATAAAAGACAATGATTATTTTATAACTTGTTTCTATATGCAGATGACAGAAATAATTTTGTGAAGTGTGTCAAAGGTTATTTTGTCTATATGTGAAGTTTAATAAAAATATAAATTTTCTTCAATGAAATATAATAATCTTGTTTAAATACTAACTCTAGAATGTCCCATAAATGTTGTTCAATTGAATATTTCTCAAAAGAATAAACTCATGCTTTAATATTTTAAAAAATCATGTTTTCCTCATTTTTTCAGAACTATTTAGAGCTTTTATTTAATCAGTTTAATATTAAGTTTTATCACAAATTGTTACTTCCTATAACTAATTTTTTTTCAAGTATTTCTTAGGATCTGTATGTTCCATCCTCATGTTTATAGCACACATTTAAGTTTTAATTATTACTTTAAAATATTAATAGGTTTATTACCTATGCTCATTTTATTTGTTTCTTTAATTAACATCTTCCTTAAATCTCAAGAGGCATATTTTATAAAATATTGACACAATTTTAACAGATTAAATTATTTCAGTTTGCAACATACAATCCAGGAACTTTGTGTGGAGAGATATATTGAATTTACTTGATGGAAGATGAAGAAATTCAGACCATCTCTAACCTGATTCTGCATATCTTAGATGCATATATAATCATTGTAGTCGTGAGTTAAACTTATGGTGGAGAAGTCATTTGAGTAAAGAGGAAAGTGGCTTAGGAACGGTGCTGGGAAAATTACCAAGAATTAGAATTTAAGATCTTCATTCCCTTTCTGTTCTACTTTAACAGGAAAAATTGATACCTAATACACTTCCACTTATAATTTACATGTAAAACTGTAAACTGTATGATCAGAGAAGTTTTATCCAATATTTTACTCTTGGAGGAATAGGTTTATCAATGTTTAGATTTCTCAGAGTAGCCAAGGGATCAGGGTTACCAGGTCACATATCATATACTATCATGCAACTACAAAGTACTGTGAAATTGACTGAAGATTTGCCTTTGCTAGTAGTGTTTGCAGCTTATGTCTTATAGCTTTTTGAGGAATGAAAATACTGGTCCTTAATTATAAAATGTTAGACGTGAGTGCACAGGGAGGGAAGGATTTAGATAGATAAGGGAACATCTTAGCAACTAAAATTTATGCTTGGTAATTTGCCTGTACACTGCCTGTGTCTCTTCTATTTATTTAGTTTGCGACATTTGTTAAATCTTGGTTAAAATGTTTTCCATAACTGCTTAGAAGCCATCCATCATAATTCTACCTAAATCACTCGACACTCTTCCACCCCTATGTCAACACAGATCCCTCTGTATTCTGCGTGGCATCCTTCAGTTGAAAGGATATTTACAGGAAACTATGCACATGCCATAAATTCCAGTTTACTCCAAGAAACAATTTGCCTTCATAATTTAGTGTGAAGGCTAACTTTAAAAAAAAAAAAAAAAACCTTTAGTGAATTATTACTCTCTATAGTTATAATGTGCTTTGTTCCTCTGCCCATAAAACAATGGGAAAAGTGGCACTGTGAAGGATTCACTAGCCATACCATATGCCGGGATACATTCCTGCAAATATCTTCCCTTAAATAACTAGTCAAACAGGTATCTCATCATGAGTGGATGAAGTTTCAATTCTAAATTATTCCCAAATACTGGAAAATACCCAGAAAAGAGGATCATAAGTTGTTAGCATTATTTCTGTAAGCAAATGCTTAGAGTTAAGACATGGCACGTGAAAGGTCCAAGTGTCTGATTCCTAGTTGCATCATCCTATCCTCTAAAGGATATGGGGTTTACAAATTTATATGGTCCGGATGCTAAAATGACATCTGTGCTAATAATTTCACAGCATACCAATTGCTTAACATTTAGGATAATTCTACTCTGCAAAAATAGCAATATTTCCTAAAGGCATGGAGAACTGAGAAATAAGGCTGCATTCTCACAATAATAGTGCTTTTAATGTGAATAGATGGAAGAACCTGAAAGCATGTTACTAGGGAGAAGAATTCATCATTCAGTAATGGGTGAGGAAGATGAATTGCTTTTAAGGTATCGAGCAACTTTCAAGTCTTGTTCATGAACGTATGTCAATATGGAAGCGAGCAATCGAACCATACATCTTAAATCAACAGCAGACGCTGTAAATTAACATTGAGAAATTCATTTTAAAGTTTATCTTTCCCTTTACTACTTATTCTTATCACTTGTACAAACACAAGTTCAGACCTCTAGAGATGATAATTCACTTTAAGTAAATAAATGAATAAATAGTTCTCTATCAGTCAATCACCATTTTAACGGTTATAGACCAATTATTCCAAGTATTTCTCTAAACTGATGTAATTTGATATTTGTTGGGTTTTTTCCTCTTTATTTTCTTCGATATTTTCTTTATATTTCAAATATCTCCTTTCCAGTTTTCCCCCTAGAAACATCCTATCCCATCCCCGCTACCCCCTGGTTCTTTGACGGTGTTCCTCCATCAACCCACCCACTCCTGCCTACACTCCCTTGCACTGGCCCATTGAGCCTTCACAGGACCAAGGGCCTCTTCTCTCACTGATGCCTGACCAAGCCAATCCCTGCAGGGGGAAATGGGCAAAGGGATGACATCTGAAATGTAAATAAATAAAATATTCAATAAAAATTAAATAAATAAACAAAGAAAATATCCAATAAAAAAGTGTATGTGATAATTTTCTCTGGGATCTTTTTCCATCTCTTTTCTTCAGAATATTACTTTGGGCTGCTATAAAATAGATGCCTTATTTATTTTTCTTCTTTCATTTTTGTCCACTTTTTAATATTAATATTACTAATTCATATAAAGAAATATTTACTCCTTTATTGTTTTCAAAATATTTCTACTAATACAAAGCATTCTAATGTCATTACTAAATTATTATTATATTAAAGAGGTGAGTTTTATTTTGAAATTCAAAATAAAAATTTTGTAAGATGTTTGGATATAAATCCTGGCATATTGTTTTGTATTATATTAAAACACTATTTACATAAACTATTTTGAATTTTGTTTGCTCTCAGTAACTCTAAGAATAGTTCAAAGAAAACTGGACTGCTAGATTGAATCCTTTATTGATAATTCCACTTTTGTGTCTAAAAATCCTAGGGGAACTTCAAGAAATTACTAGTTATCTGATACATTCCTTTCATGCTGAATAGTATAAATATTTGTTTTAACATTTAAAGAATTTTTTCTTATATTTATAGGAACAAAATAAGAGGAAGAGATAAAATTTCTAAGTATGCTCAAATGAACAACTTCAGCATCTCTCGTGATGATACGAAACAAAGAAATGAAAAAAACAAAACTAATATCTAAAGAAAAAGAAAGGATTGCAGTCAATAGATCCTAGTCAGTAAAGTGATCCATTTGGACAACATGATGGTCTAAGAAAACACTATGTTTGTGCTAGCATTGCACAGTTAGGGAAAATGAATGCATCTGTGGTCTTCTTGAGATGACACAGAAATAGTAGGAACCTGAAAATGGCTGAGGATGTCAGGGATGGGTAGTGTAACAGTGACAATGACAAATATATGAGAGATACCTAAAGACTTTCAGTGATCATAATCGGACACTTGTTGGGTTTTTAGTTCAGGAATGTGAGGAAATCACATGAATTTATGAAAAAGAATCACATTAAAAAAGAGGAAAGATTAATCCACTTTCATGATGACTCTAATTTGTAATCACACTAGTAAAAAAATAAATCCTCTTGTAACTTGCAGGAAATAAAATGTATAAGTATCCAATGTTATTTTCTTGGAATTGGGGGAGGGAAGGAAATTATAACTAATATCATGATCATCCTAACTGGATTCTGAATCATCTGAGACACAATCCCAATCATGTCTATGAAGAAGTTTCAGATGTTTACCTACAAAATTTAATCAAAGCAGATTAAATGCCACTAGGAAAAAAAATTTAATGAAGTTAGAGATATGGGAATAAAAAAATATTCGGATTAAATTGGAGAAAAAGACTATGCACAAGTGATCAGAAATTCATTTTTGACACTAATTCAGGAAAGTACATCTCACAAAATTATAATAATTAATCAGAGCTACTGTCTCTGATGAATATATATGCAAACCTTTCTTGAATAACATTAACCAAATCCAGCTAAATATAAAGTTTATTTATAATAATTAATTCACTATGACAAACAGGTGAACTAAGGACCAAAGACACAGCTTCAACACATGCTTTGTAATTACACACAAAAATTATTAAAAATATTAAACAACTAGAATCACTGAGAAAATGAGTCAGTGTGTGAAGAGTTTGCTACACAAACAAAAATGTTCAGAAAGCTAGCACTAAAAGAAATGTGGTAGCTGACACTGTTAACCCCAGAGCTCTGAACAGGTGGAAACAAGTAGATGCCAGGAGCTCTTTGAACAGTCAATCCAATCAAAATGGCCAACTTGTGTGTAATAAGGAGACCCTGTTTCAAAAACCAACAAACAAAACAAAAAAACAGACAAAAAATTTATCTCTGATTTCTCCATGTGCATGTACAAACAACTGTACCCACAAATACATGTGCACACATATATACATCATTCATACACAGAAAATATGAAACAAGTTCTTCGGTATTATCATGTACAAAAGAATAAGAATGTTGGAAATATAATTAAATTTTAAAAGCAAAATATCACTAAGAAATTTATATAATTGAAATACTTGAAATCATCGTGATCATGATGCTTTCTGTATCTGTGTTCATGACATATACGTGGAAGTGCCCACTGAAGCCAGAAGAAGAGATAAATTCACTGGATATTTAATTACAGGTAACTGTGAGCCACCAAACATGGAGTCTAGGAACTCAGACCATATGTCCACATCAGTTTCTGCTAAGGCTGGGTGAAGATGTGAAATGTCCCTTCACTTGTCTAAACAAGTCTAATTCAATCTCTTCCTACCCTGCCTGCTCCACAGAATTCTCTGAATCCATTCATGCACAGGAAGCTCCAAATATCAATCTTTCAAAGGCTTCAGTAAAAGCTGGAGACATAGATCAAATCTGACCCTGTTGAAGGAAGGCCTAAAGGTGTGTGGAGAATTCCATAATTCACAGAGAAAGCTACAAATCCAGAAATTAGGTTCTAGGTTTTGCGTCGATTACTATAACCCATGCTAGTGGACCTGAATACCTTAAGTAAAAATGCAATAGAAAGAAATCAAAGCTCAACAGACAAACTAATTTTAGTAGCTCAAATCCCAGAAAAGAAACATAAGAAATTAAAGCAACATGGCTCTCCAGGAAACTATTCACTCTACAATAATGGCAACTATTACAAATTCCTTAGAAGTACCAGAAAAAGATTTCAAAGGAATGATGTTAGGAATCTGCCCTCTACCATGTGAAGAAAATGCCATCAGATGAACGGAGCTACCCTTTTCCCCAACTTATGGAGGGTTTGCAAAAAGATAAACTTGACAGGTTATATTTGTGTATAGTGAAGAGATTGTATAAATACTTTAAAACTTTTTTGTTCCATAAATGCAAAAGGTTTATCATAGAGTTATCATCTATTACTTGATTTGCATATTTTACCAATGCAAATTTTTATATGTCAAATCTGGGCCTATTGAGTAGAATTTATATAAGATACCATATTCTGCATACTTAATCTTTTTTTGTTGTTGTTTTTTTGGGTTTTTTTGTTTGTTTGTTTGTTTTTTGTTTTTGTTTTTGTTTTTGTTTTTCGAGACAGGGTTTCTCTGTATAGCCTTGGCTGTCCTGGCACTCACTCTGTAGACCAGGCTGACCTCGAACTCAGAAATCCGCCTGCCTCTGCCTCCCAAGTGCTGGGATTAAAGGCGTGCGCCACCACCGCCCGGCTCATTTCTTCTTTTTTTGTGTGTGTATGTCTTTTATTTATGTACTTATTTTCACTCCAGATTTTATTTCCCCCTCTGGTCCACCCTCAGACTGTTCCACATCCCATACCTCCTTCCCACTCCCCTGTCTCCCACTCTCACTCCCACCCAACCAAAACTCTTAACTCCTGGAGCTTCCAGTTTCTTGAGGTGCATCTTCTTTGACTGAACCCAGACCCGGCATTCCTCTGCTGTATATGTGTTGGGGACCTCATATCAGCTGGTGTATGCTGCCTGGTTGTTAGTCCAGTGTTTGAAAGATCTCGGGGGTCCAGGATAATTGAGACTTGATCCTCCTACAGGGTTGTGCTCCTCCTCAGTTTCTTCCAGCCTTTCCCTGATTAAAGCGCAGGGGTCAGAAGCTTCCGTCCATTGTTTGTGTGCAAATATCTGCATCTGAATCTTTCAGCTGCTTGTTTGGTCTTCTGGTGTGCAGCCATGGTAGGTCCCTTTTTGTGAGTGTTCCATAGCCTCAGTAATAGTGTCAGGCCTTGGGACCTCCCCTTGTGCTGAAACCCACTTTGGGCCTGTCAGAATATCCAAGATACAGTCTATAGAACTTAACCATTTCTAATTATAGAGAAATACACTAGAGTCTGCCAGATCACATAATCTGGCATGTGGCAAGGCGGATTGTATCAGAATCCTGACTTTCTGTGGAGCTATTTATTGTTTTACACATTAAAGAAGATGGGAGACACCATCTGAGGAGCAATAAAAACAAAATCTCATTCCTCAGTTTAAGGTTTATTTCCTTTATAACATAAAAACACTGATACAGATCCTTATATGTGTTTGTGTGTGTGTGTGTGTGTGTGTGTGTGTGTGTGTGTATGAGTAGATTCAGGATTCAGTAATTTGTCTTTTATTTGTGAAAAATACTGTAGCAGATTTTTACTACTGAAGGGCTACATATTCATTAAAATGTTTAGATGCTGAATCCACATGAGCTTTATCTAGTACTCACAATAGCACGGGTAGGTTAAAACAGCTTAGAGGTTTAGGAAATTGAATAAATGAGTTCAACTCCCAGTACACTTGTAACACAGTCAGGTCCTGAAGCACACACTCATAATCCCTATATCAGGGAGGGAGAAAGAGGAAGAATTATTTGAACTTGCTAAATAATCAGTCTAGCTTAGTCAGTGAGCCCAAGGGATAGAGGGATACTTTGTCACAAAGAAAGGTGGAGAGCAACTGAAAAGGACACAGAGACACACAGACACAAACATATACAGAGAGAGAGAGAGAGAGAGAGAGAGAGAGAGAGAGAGAGAGAGAGAGAGA
>JANHMN010000011.1:51907357-51956451 GCA_030674055.1 Rhabdomys pumilio | reverse complement strand
AGTGTTCAACTATTTCTTATCTTTAATTTAACTTGAATGAGAAGGTATAGATTTTTCCAAACCAATATCACATCAGAGCTAATCAATGGATCTATTAAACTTTTTAACCATAGAGAGTGTGATTCTCTAGGAAAGATTCACAAAGAAAATGTGATCCGGAATACTATAAATAAAGTTTATGGTAAGATAACAATTTGTCCTTTGTTACAGTTTTAAAGATCTTTGCTATTTAATACCTTGCGGAAGTGGATATCATTTTCAAAGAATTCTATTTGATCATTTTCATGGCCAGAACTAATTGTACAGGTCAGTATTGGTACAAAAGTCAAACAGATCTGTTCAAATTATACCCTAGATTAACACCCTTATAAGTCAACAGAAATGTCCATACATCCAGTCAGAGTTATCTAATAGTCTTTTTTTCTCTCTCCTCCTTGGGCCCCCACATTAGTAGGGGCCACAATTCTCTCAATATCAAAAACTTCATAGTATTGGAATCAGTTCAATTCTAGAATTATCTTTTTCTCCATGTGTAGCAATCTTTTTTAAAATTTAATTTATGACTGCATCATATCCTGGTTGCAATTTCCCTCCCATCTCTCCTCTTAGCCTGCCATCGACCTCACATGCACCATACATACATACCTTTTTTTCTCCTTCAAATCCACTACTGCTCCATTTCTCTTCAGAAAAGGGCAGGTCGCCCATGGATATCAAGCAGCTATAGAATATCAATTTGCAGTAATAATAGGTACCTCCCCTCTACTACTATGGCTGAAGGAGGCAACCCAGTAAAAGGAATGGGTCCCAAAAGCAGACAGAAGACTGAGAGACAGCCCCTGCTCCCAATGTTAGGAGTCCTGCAAGAAGACTAAGCTACACAACTGTAACATATGAGCATAGGGCCTAGGTCAGTCTCATACAGACTCCCTGGTTAGTGGGACAATCTCTGTGAGGCCTTATGAGCCTGGATTGGTTGATTCTGTGGTTTGTTTCTTGGGACCCCTATGACTTCTACAGTCTTTCCTCCCTATCTTCTATAGGATTCTCCAAGCTCTGTCTAATGTTTGGCTGTGGATCTCTGTATCTATTTCTGGGTGAAGCTTCTCTGATAAAAATTTGGTTAGGAACCAACATATATGTGTAGAAGAATATCATTAGGATATCATTGAATTAATTATTGATACTTCATTTATTTATTTAGTATTTTTAGTCATGTTTGGATTTATTTTTATTCTCTGGGTTATTCAGTCTTTTAGTCCTGGCTTTTCAGGCATTGTCAAAAGTAGGCTATCTCTCACACCATGGGTCTCAATCTGGACCTGCCATTGTTTAGCTATTCCCATAATTTCTGCACAACCTTACTCCAGATTCCCATGTAGACAGGACAAATTGTAGGTTGAAGGCTTTGTGGTTGGTTTGGTGTTCCAAGTCCCTCAACTGGAAGTCTTTCATGGTCGCAGTAAATGGCGAGTTCAGGCTCCATATCTCCCATTGCTAATAGTCTTAGCTAGGGTGATCATCATAGAATCCTGGGAGTTTCCTTTGTTCTAGGTTTCTAGCTGGTCTCTAAGATGCTGCCTCCAGTCTATTTGTCTCTCCCAGTACTCTTTCTCCCTCTCTTCCCTCACATGATCACTTCTGCTCTAATCCTCATTATCTCCCCTGCTCTACCCTGCCCAGTCTCCTCCCATAGTCTATCCACGATGACTGTTCTACTTCCCCATCTCAGTGAGATTCACATACTCCCCCTTGAGCCTTCTTTGTTACTGAAATTTTGGGGGTCTGTGGATTATAGTATGGTTGTTTTTTTTTACAGCTAATAGCCACTTATAAGCAAGTACATATCATATTTGTCCATGTGGGTCTTTACCTCACTCAGGATAATCTTTTCTAGTTCCATTAACACTCTACAGAAAACAATGTGAAAAGTTATGCAAAATCTTAAATGCATATGTGTTAAACAATATATCTGTCAACTACTGAGTATAAAACCTTTGGTTCTTCTAAGCATAGGGTTTCTCTGCAGTAGTGCTCTGTGTGTACAGTAATATCCAGCCTGCTTGCTGTTTATTCTATGCAAATTTGGACTTAGGGAGCCAGTCCACTTGCTGTGAAGAATAAGGTATCTCTCATCTTTGACCCAAAGGTAATCTGTTTTCACACAGATTATGCAGAATAGGAACAGCCCAAAATGATGACAAACAAGGTAAAATGCCATGTTCCACGGCATATTCTCAGCAAAGGAAATACTATTGTAGAAACAATATCTCTTGTGGTTTATCTTGTCATCCTCATACTTAGGTTTAAAGGCTGTGGTGCACATTTGTCAGCTCCTATATAACATAGGTGACATATATGTCAGAAGTTTAAAAATGACAGATATATTTGAAGATTTGCCTTGTTTTACAAATCTCATTTGCCAAGAATCTGTTACTATATTTTTTTATAATGATCTTAGATGCTCTAATATGCTATGTTACAAATATTGAGACTGTTGTATGGTATTTATAAAAAGAATAATATATTATGTTAAAATAAAAACTAAAAGTATTTATTCATGTGTAAAATTGTTTTACATAAAATGAATAGCTCCAAACCTGGGAGATAACTGGAAGAAAAAAATTGAATGTTCTTTGTCATAAAGAAATTGAAGTTGAGTAATTTTTCCCTTTTCCTTGAAAGTAAAAAAAAAAACAAGGCTTTGTCTTATTGTGAAAAATAAAATTATCTTTTCAGTGAAATATCCATGACTAATAGACAGTAATAAGTTCTATCTTTATAGTTTTAGCCTAATTACCATAAAAACAATTCATCAGAATTTTCATTAAAGTTCAATTGACATAGTATTACGAACAATGCACAACAGAGCTATAATCTTGATATTGAACAATAATTAAGAAAAATATCTTGTCAACTTTAATTTATTAATGCAAATGTGACTGGATATACTAGTGGCTTAAAAAGTGAAAATCCCCCTTGAATATTATTTCTTCCACAATTCAAAGATGAATTGTGTTTTTACATAATAATTCATTGGAGCTATTTTTAAGACTGACTCACTAGATTAAAAGAAAAGCAGATAGACATATTAACTATAAGACAGGGTGCGCATTCTTCCATCTAAGTTGTTTTTTTCTCCAGAACATTATTGATTTTGGCCCAGAGATAAACCCAGTCACCGTGAGTGATAAACTATCACCAAATCCCATTGACTTTTTCTCTTTTGCTGTAGTTTTTGTCAGGTCAATGAATTATCCTTGGTTTATACTTTGTTCTCTAAGGCATAAATCAAGTTTTTTTTTTATTTTTCCTTCCTTTTTACTTTTTTTTTTAAAGTTAGATCCTCACAACTTTGAAGGAGTGCAGTCAAATATAGCCTGAACAGAATACCTAAGCTTTTGTTTACTTGAAGCCTCTTCTTATAATTCATGAAATGTCAGCTTAGTTTCTATTTATTAATGATTAAAAGTGGTTTATTTTCATACAGTTGCATTGGTTAATTAACAGAAAAAAGGGTATTGCTTTTTGTGCACTTTAACTTCAGCATTTATAATAAACAGAGAAAGAGGATTTTTGTAATTTAAATTAATAAAAATATACACATATAGTGCCTTTCACGGTCACAAAAAATACAGCTTTGTAAAATGCATCTTCCTTCTGTTTTTTCCCACTCTGTATTCATTATATTGTATATATTTATGTATGCATGCATACATGCATGAATGCATGTATGTGTGCACATTTCTATCTATATATCTACTACCTATTTAAAAGTATTTGATTTTACTATAGGAATCAGATAGTAATATTACATCAAAATGGTGAAAGTGAGTTAACAATGAGGTTGTATTTTGACATAATAAACAGATTAAGCTTTTGCTGAGGCAAAAAAAAAATAAATGAGTTTATAGCATCCCTGTTATTGATTGTATGTTTTAACAGTCACAATATACAATCGATTCTTTAT
This sequence comes from Rhabdomys pumilio, assembly GCA_030674055.1. Taxonomy (NCBI): domain Eukaryota; kingdom Metazoa; phylum Chordata; class Mammalia; order Rodentia; family Muridae; genus Rhabdomys; species Rhabdomys pumilio. The sequence continues at coordinate 51,952,481 of JANHMN010000011.1, read as the reverse complement.
GTTTCTTTTTTCACCAATTTGTTGAAACTAGATTTTTTTATATAATATATCCTGATCATAGTTTTCCCTCCCTCCTCTTCTCCTTCTTATCCTTCTCTTCCTGATCTACTTTCTTTATATCTCTTGTTAGAAAAGAAAAGGCTTTTAAGTGATGATGACCAGACATGATAAATATAAGATTAAGATATAAGATTAAGCAAAATCGATCATATTGAAGTTGGATGCAGTAACTAAACAAGAGGAAAAGCTTCACAAAAGCAGACACAAAATTCAGAGACATACTTGTTCTCAAAGTCAACAGTCCAATAAAAATACTAAGATAATAGCTATGATATGTACTCAGAGGATCTGGCTCAGACCCATGTAGGTCATGTGTTTGCTGCTTTTTTTTTAGTTCATATGAGCCTTGCTTAGTTTATTCTTAGTTTATACCTTGTAATGCAGATGTCCTCCACCCATTCTGGCTCTTTAGGGCCTTCTGGCTCTGCCTCTGTAGGATTCTGAGCTCTAACGGGAAGAATTTTAAGATGAACCCCCATTTAGACTATCTGATAAGTATCTGACTGTATGTCAATACACCTGTTCTAGAGATGAGATAGCTCAGAGATTTAAGGTAAAACCAAACACTTATAGTCTAAAATATAAAATTATCACTAAAATGACTCCTAACAATATTCTACTACATTCATAGATCAGTCCCTTATCCAGTCATTGTCTGTGAGGCTTGCTCATGAGGTAGATGGACACTTATGCTTTACAGGAGAGGAGACACTATATTCAGTACTCATAAATGTTCTAATCAGATGTCAAAAGTATCTCCTCTCCAGAAAAAAAGACATCGGGATGGGTATGGCCCTCATGCCTCACTGGAAAAACGACAGGAGGACTGGAGCCATTACAAAGTCCCCTTTAATTACTGGAGGTCAGGCCTCTACCCCTGCCTTGACAACATTAGAATCACCACAGTCCTTCTATATTTGGAGAAGAGAAGAGATGTCAGGGGCAGTCCTGCTTATACACTGAAGGCCTAAAATCAGCCATAAGCCTAAAATCAGCAATAGGCCTGACATACATGGCTGCTAACACAAAGTCTTGGGTCTCTATGTAAAAACACTGAAACAGTTGTCTATAAACTATTGTAAATAGGCGGTTTTTGTGGAAATCTACCAGCCTGAGTAGTTGTAGACCTTCTCCAAGTATAGAAGGGCTGTGGCGATTCTAATCTTGCCAAGGCGGGGATAGAGGCCTGACCTCCAGTAATTAATCTATCTATACCCAGTTCTCATCACAGTCTAAAAAATTCATGATAATTATATAAACTCTATAAGATTTGTATTCATTTAAAAGGCTCATCTAATAAAAGAAAATACAAGTTAAACAGTGGTTTAATAAAGAACGTGAAATTAGGAGCCATTAAGATTGCTAATCCAGAGACTAGGTTTTCCAAATGCTGACAAGTTTTTGAAATGTAATAGGAATTCATTTGACTCCATTATTAACAAGCAATTGAATCACAAACCACACTAGGACATTCATATTTTGTTCTCTGAGCAATAGTCATGTTTTATTTTTTCTGTCCTTAAATTTTTTTTATAATATTTAAAAATAAAAGATGAAATTATTAAAAGAAGAATGACACATAGGTACCATTGATACTTTAAAATTACATTATGTTTTTAAATTTAATGATCAACTTTTCTCAAAGTATTTGTTTATCTTTTATAGCTTCTATTAATAAGATAAAAACTTTCTGGAACATGCAACAGTTCTGTTGTGCATGAAAGACACTATTTCCTTGGAGTTACTCACTCCATCTGGTTCTTTGGCTCTTTCAATATTTTCCTTCTGCTTCCACCGAGTTCCCAGAGCCCTGTAGCAAAGGTGAGACATACTAATCAGATTCAATGGTAGGACCCATGGCCAACAGTAGATAACCAACACAAAACAAACTCAATTGTATTTTTGTTTCGTATTGATTTGTTTTGATAATTTTTTTATGTCTTACTGGTCTTTTGCTTATTTATTATGGTTTCTAATTTAGCTTACATGAACATTTTTTAAATATAGCCGTAGATTTAGTTAACCCTTCCTTCATATTCTTCTATATCTTTCTTGTTCCATTTCTGCTTTATCCCTAATATTTTAACACTTGCTTCTACATCCCATGTGTCATAAGCTTCCCTAAAGCTTTCTCATTTCCTCCCCATTTCCCAATGAATTAAGCCCTAGTCCTTTATTTTAAGTTTCAAGGCTTTATTTGATCTGAGTTCTATTCTTTCTGGACTCAGCTCTTAATATCTCCACATTCTTTCCTCCACTGTAGCTGTAATAGTCTATTTCATTTTTGTAGAACATATCGAGCTAGAGAGCTTATTCCTGCCTCAAGATGCACCCTGATTCACGCTATTTTCTTGAAAAAAAGAGAGATACAGTCTCCATGAATTTTTGCATGAGTTACATTTATATCACTTTGGATTTCCTATTGCATTTACTCCTTAGAAATGTTTTCTCTGAGCACTCAAACAGCCTTGTTTATCGGCAACATCACTCTGCCTATCATTGTTACTGACCTTGACACTTTGTGAAGCTATTTTTCATTTACTCGTTTCTTTTTTTACTTGTATTTACTTGTATGCCTAATACTGAGTGTGTGTAAGAAATTTAAAAAAATGATTAACTCTATCAACTTTGGACCAAATATTTCCTTTACTCACTCCTCCACTTTCCTTCAAAATGATTCATATAAGCTTTATGACTTATATAGACTGCCATTTGGAATGTCTGTGATGATGGTTATATAGGCACTATGAACTCCAAATCACTGATTGTTTTTGTTCACTTGTTTGTTTTAAAATCACACTTGACTAGGTATACAAATATGGAATGATTAAATGGAATGTTTATCCATCAAGGTACATCAAATATTTGATCTAATTATTAAATGGAGGGGGAATTACCAATTCTATTTTCATTAATCAAGTTACTTGAAACTTGTCAATAAAAAAAAAAACACCTAAAAACATTATCTAAAAATTAAGTAGATATGACATCTATACATTATTTAGAGAATATATATATATATATATGTATATATATATATATATATTCTCTAAAATTTCACAAAACAAAATTCAAAATATGGGTTAGAGAATGTTTTCTAAAGTTTAAGATCTTCTCATACCATCTGATATGGCTGTAGAAATGTTTATTTTCATGTGATCATGTGAATGAAGAAGTTAAGTCCTTGATCCTTGGTACTTGAGAAAAGTTTCCATAGGACTATATGAGACATTTGTAGACATCTTCATCTGACTTGTTGTAACATAACTCTCACACTTCTTTTTACTTCACATGATTAGATAAGTTGCACCTCTCTTTGTGTGTTAGCCCATAAGTATCTCATTACTTCTTATCTTTCTTAATCTGTGTTTTTCTCTTCTTTGGTTGGCTATTCTCTCTCTCTCTCTCTCTCTCTCTCTCTCTCTCTCTCTCTCTCACACACACACACACACACACATACACACACATAACATCTATATCATATTTCAAAATCTAAGTGTAAGTTGATGTCAAATATTACTCCTAAAAAATTGCTAATTAAGTAGAATTTAAAGTGTTTACATGTGTATTATATTTTATCAGTGAATGAAAATTTGCAGCCTATTTAAGAGTCAAATGATAACTTATTTGCTTGGAAATTGACTTAAGACTAAGCTAGATTCAATAATGTAATTAGATTCTAATTTATGTGTCCAATGTGAAATGATAAACTGCTTTGGTAAAACATGCTTTGTACTCATATGCTTCTGGTTAATCAGTCATGTTAAGGCCTCATAAAACACTACTGCTTCATTGGGGGTTATTCTTCAATCGAATTAAGAGAGAAACCGCCAACATGCCTACATCCTGTTCAATTAACTTTAGAAGGACAGAAACAAAAAGGAAAGAACACCTAAAATTCAATATTTACATATTATGGATTTGGAGGTTAATTTTGTTACAAGATTTCCTCTTCAACTTTTGTTTTTGACAAATACTGATACAAAATCATTCTTATAGATATACACATACTTCCCTGTGTTAAATATTTTACACCTACATCTTTCTGCGAACTTCTCTGACTATTCTTTATTCCTGCTGATTTCATTCTAAGTAAGATGACCTGGGAAGAATTTCTCAGTTTCAAAGGCAAATCTTTCTGTCACTGGAAACAACCCAGTCTCTCTTTCACTGTCTTCACAGTCATTCATAGTCTGTTTTTGACTCTGAATCCCAAAGATTTTTGTAAAACTAAATTCATTTTGAAGACTTTAAATTTTCCTTTTCCATTTATTGTCCAATTTAAATCTTCTTTATCTGAGTGAAGCCTCTCTGTAAGCCTCTTATGTAGTCATATTTCCCTTACTACCAGAAGTTCACATGTGACAATATATCTTTTTCAACATAGATTCCATATGTTTTCCTTTCATTGACTTAATACACATTTTCTTGTTTTAAGTAATGGTCTCTTATTTTCTTGTTTTGCTATCATCATCACCACCACTGCTGCCACTAACATCATCATCATCATCATCATCATCATCATCATCATCATCAATCATCACTTATTGAAAATAGACTCTTTACTCATATAATATGTCCACAGTGTCCCCTCTGTTCACTCTCCTATTTAGTTCCCCACAACTCAACCCCTTCCCCAGATGTACTTCTTCTCATTCTCCTATCAGAAAAGAACAAGCCTCCTAGAGAAAACAATGAAACACGGCAAAACAAAATAAAATAAGCCAAAGCAAGATCCCTTACTTCAAAGCTGGACAAGGCAACCTAAAAGGAGGAATAATACCTTAAGTGCAGGCAAAAGAGTTAGAGACACATTTGCTCCCACTATTAGAAGTCCCACAGATACATCTAACCAAAAACCACAACATATATACAGATAACCTAGTGCAGACCCTTGCAGGCCTCATGCTTATCACTTCAGTCTCTGTGAACCTTTCTTAGTTGATTCAGTAGGTGTTTTCTCCTGGCATCCTCCATATTTCTGACTCCTACATTTTCCTCCACCTTTATTATGGGGTTCCCTAATCCTCAGAAAAGGGGCCCAATGGAGGCCTCCACTTTAGACTCTCTCTCTGTAGGCCTCGGCATCTGCTTCCTTTTGTTGCTACAAGAAACCCCTCCAGTGACCACTGGACAAGGCACTGATCTATGGATATATCAAAATATCATTAGGAATCACTTTGTTGAATTTTTTTTCAGTCAGTCATATTTTACTCTGGGTCTCCTGTCCCTGGCCATCTAAGCAGTACCAGACATGGCTCCCTCTTGTGGAGTTGGCTTCCAATTCAATCAGATGTTAGTTGACTACTCCTCATTTAGCCAGGAAAGGCATCATAGTGCATCAGAAAACATGTAGGTAAAACACCCACAAATATAAAAGGTATTAAAAAATAAAACTATATAAAAGTATTAAAAACAATACAAAAGTATTTAGAAAACAGACTATACTATGTCTGTTATAGAAGCTAACATCATAATAGTGCCTCTTCTAAGGTCTATAATCCCCTCGCTTTTTGAGATATTGCTCAGAATAACAGTAGGAAGTATAAGTTCTGTCAGAGTGGGTCTTAAATCCTATCACAAAGAAGTAACTTTTATGACTCCCTCATAATATTCATGACACTGTTGCACCAGTGGGCACTTCTTGTGAGGCAGATAGTTATTGTAGGCTACATTGTTTATAAGTGGGTGGTAGTGCTGATAACTTTCTCTTTCAGTAGAGTATATACCTTAGAAATTCTAATGCATGTGAACCAGGATAGTAAGAGGAATTTCCTAATTTATACTCTTTTTAACTTCTCTGTCTTGTAACCTACTATTTTTCTTAATTAATACTGACCAAATTTCCAGATAGAGATGATCTGTTGCGACTAATGCCAAACACTAGTCTTCTGTTAGCTAAATATTCTGTTCAAATTTAAACCATAATATTTAACTTAGAGCTTACCCTATATGGCTGAAATGATTTTTTTTATTAAAAGAGTCTAACATAAGCATTATAATGAATAGCGTCATACTTTAAAAATATCTACACTGACATACACAGTTCCATCCTATTTCAAAAAGGATATAGCTAAAAAGTTATTCTACAGGCCTTTATGTAATCTAGCTTCTAAAGTAATTTGCTAAATAATTCAGCAGATACAAAAGTCACACAAGTACAAACTAGTGAAAAAATAAATTATAAATGATGCATTTAGGGTAGCAATTCTTTTGAAGTACACGCTACCCAAATCCATCTTTACCCAGTAAAATCTTCAATATTGTATTTATACATTTCCAGCTTTTGAGCCAAAAAGAATAAATTCAGTACTATGGGTGTTATAAGAACATATAAATTAGAGTGTTGCCAGTAATTCTTCATTTAAGCTGTATTAAGTAGCATGGTATTTGCCAACCAATGACTGTTATAAGTTGAGACCCAAGCCAGGAGAGGGAGCCTATGCCAGATAGTGCCTGAATGACTAAGAATGGGAAACCAGATGACCCAGAGACCTAGGGAAGAACCAATACAATTGGGAAAAATGTCAATGAAATGATACTCTGCTATACTCATATATTGGATCCTATAACCAGTTGTTATTAGAGAGGCCTACTGCAGCAGCTAGTGGGAGTAGATGCAGAGGCACAGTCTCAAACATTAAGCAGAGCTGGGAGAACCATGAAGAAAGGAGAAGTAAGTATTCTAGGGTTCAGAGAGTAAAAGGCCCACAGAATCAATTTATTAGAGAATATATGGGTTCCTAGAGACTGAAATAGACATCAAGGTGTCTGAATGGGTCTGAGGTAGGTAGGTCATTTGCATATATATTATGACTGTTAGCTTGGGAGTTTTGTGGGACTCTTAACAATGGAAAGTGGGGGTGTCTCTGACCTTTTACTACTACTGTCTCTGACCTTTTACTACTACTGTGTTGGCCACTGTCCACCATTTATATGAGGGTTTGTACATAATTGTATTGCATCTCGTTATATAATGTTCAGTTGATATCCCAGGGAAGGCTACTCTTTTCTGAATGAAAACAGAGCAGGAATGGAAAAGGGGGAGTTGTGGGGTCACTTTAAGGTGTAAGGAGGAGAGACTGTAGTTAGAATGTATTGTATGAGAGAAGAATTTTTTAAAAAGTAAAAAAAAAACTAGAATGGGATTGTAATTTAAAATATTAATAACCTTTTAAAATATATTACAATTTAAAAGTTTAAAAAAATTAAATTAAAAAAAGGATTAAAATGTATTGTTTTTAAACAAACACTTTATTAAAAGCCTATTACCTTACCTTTATGTTCCTTATACTGAATCCTAACATACAGAAATCTTTGGAACATATAAATACATTAAGACGTGTCTACTTGGCACATTAAAAATTACTCCAAAAGCTACTTACTACATTCATAAGAATAAGAATATTTGGTAAAAAATTACAATATTAAAATTAATATTGAACTATCATCTACTTGTTGTGTGTAGATGCATTCAAACTTGAGGACAGAATGCTTTCTGTCACATTCTCAGGATTAGGACAAGATTACTTAGAGCTCAAGGTCTTCCATCATATTGAAGGCCATGGAATTGTTTCATTGTTCAATCCTCTTTGAATGAAATTCATTTTATCAGTTTGTACTTCATGATGATAAAATCCTATGAGTCAGAGTATGTGAAATAATGCTACATAGAATCTTAGAGTTGGGCTCATGCCTTTAATCCAAGCACTTGGGAGAGAGAGGCAGGAAGATTTGTAAGTTCGAGGCCAGCCTGGTCTACAGGGTGAGTTCCAGGGCAGCCAGGGCTACACAGAAAAACCCTGTCTCGAAACCCCCACCCCCAAAAAAAATCAAAAAGAAAGCTACATATATGAATTTCTTTTGCATAACCTTCCTTTATTTTCATTGCAAGCATAGTTTGTTGTTTTCATGCTTTTTTTTAAGTGCATCTTGCTCACTCATGACCTGTTTAAGCAGCAGTATCAGTGCCTTTTAGCACTACTTCTGAGCTTTGGTGGAATCAGTTCCAATACTCAGGTTAACTTCTTTCCTCTTTCACCCATCTGATTCTCCCATGATCTAGCTGACATGAAGACTGGACTGTGAAATCTTTCTTTATTTTCTGCACCATGACACTCCTGCTCTTCTAAATTCATTGTCAGCATGAACCCTGCCATCAAATAAGTCTAAAATCTCCTGGTGATTCAAAGAAAGCAAACTTCAAAAATAATAAATGGTACTACCCAAGGCCAAAGGACTCCTAGAAACTGTAAGTGCCTCTCTGAGGCCAGGGGATCACAAGGAGCAGGTAAGACATCCCTTCCTCTGAAAGAAATAAGACATGGCACAAGCAAGAATGCTTTATTTTAGAGGTAAGATCAGGAAACAATATGCTTTTAAATGGATATAAATGGGAGAAAAACATGTATCATGTCCACAAAATTTTTCAAAATATACATGAGGATATAGTATATTAGATAAAGCATTTAAAACTAAAATGTGTTTCGAAATAACCAGATTTCCTATGGTCTATCCCCAAATCACATCATTTCATGAAACAAGTAAAAGTAAATATCATTCAAACCATTTTAAATTTCAGCAAGAGATTTCTGCTTTTTTTGAAGTAGGAATTTGTATTGCGTTGAAAACACTGCAAACAGAACTTTGTGGTAAAGTTTTTCTGTTTTCCTGTCATCATTCAAAAGAGAAATAATCCCATTCTGCATGATTCGTCCCAGGTATTCAGAGAGAAAATTCTCCAGGGCAGGGACAGGTGATTTGTCTCTGTTCTACCGTATGATGAAAATATTTTTTAAAGAACATCACGCTTCCTGTGCTCCGATTCAGTGCTCTCCAGGTAACACTATGATCTCCCATTTGTTTTCTTGAAAAGAAATCATCAACCTGCCAGGACAGTTCCTTAGGAGCCACTTCAGTTAATAGGGTGCTATTACCAGTTTAAGATTAATACCCTGGTTTTGTGTTTCATTAATCAGTATACAATCCAATGGAATTGGATTTCTTGTTTGTTACCTCCTTTCAACAATACCTTGAATTAAGTTAATACAATGAAAATATTAAAACAGCATGTCAGAAATAACTATACCCTCTCTGGGTTTTGAATATGAATTAACTGCAGCAGTTTTATTCTAAAAATTACTGCTCCAGTAATCCAAACTTAAACACATAATCACTGAAAAATACTATTTAATTTTATCTTAAATTTAAAAAATATATAAATATTTGAGTGCTAGTTTTTTAATTAAGTTCAAAAGGAAGATTAATTTTCAAAACAATAAAAGTTTTAGATGTTTTATGAGATTTTTTTTTCTTAAACCACTTTACATCCCTATTACATCCACTGACCCCTCATTTCTGATATGGTGACCCGAACCTCCCCGGGGCATCCTCCTTCTCTGTGTCATCAAGTCTCTACAAGATTAGGTATATCCTCTTCAACTGAGCCCAAACAAGGCAGTCCTCTGCTATTTATGTGCCTGAGGCCTTGGTCCAGCCTGTGTATTATCTTTGGGTGGTAACTTAGTCTCTAGGAGCTCCCAGGGATCCAGGTGAGTTAACACTATTGTTCTTCCTATATGGTTGCCATCTACTTCAGCTTCTGACTCTTCCTTCCCCTAACTCTTCCATAGGAGTTCTATGCCTCCAATTAATGCCTGGCTGGGAGAAATAAAATGATAAAAAATCAGTAAGAAAAATATTTTATTCAATATTTAATAAAATTTTGAAATTATAAACTATAGTAAAAGATCATATAGAATATAATTTAATACTTATTAAAATGCAACTCACTGATTTTGGTATCTATATGTAACAAGTTTCCATTCCCTCCAAGTTAAAAAAGGCAAATATAGATACATATAGATAAATATCTATCTATATATACACATGTATAAAATATAAATGTTTATGCCAATAAATTTCTATATATAACTCATATAGTACATACTATTTATAATATATGTATATATATACTTTTATATATTATAATATACTTTTATATATTATAATATACATAATATATATGTATATATTATATATATACATAAATATATATTACTTTGCAGTTTATAGATTATATATAGTATAATTTTATGTATACACTTTTGCCCTTGAAAACACATTCAAATTACACCTAAAATATTTGTTAAAAAATTTCACCTCAGTTATCATTGTCAATTTCACACATTCTGTCATTATGTCTTTATGGCACAGTTAGAGAAAATGTCATAAGCAATTTACATGATTTGCTTGTAAAGCTTCCTGGGGAATTAATTATTAAAACAGTGCTCTGTCATTACTACTATTTTCTTCAAAGTAATTATAAATTCTCCTGAGACCAGCAATATCAGGATAAAGTTTGATGGAGCAGTAATTCTGGTCTTAAAATGTGTCTAAGATAAAACAGATAGTCTCTGGTAGCAATATCTTCTTCTTTGCTCTCTAGTGGTCATAGTGATGTGACTGTTGCTAAGAAAATATTTATGAGAACGTTTCTGTGAATTTATTAAAGAACCAAGTTTAAGTAAGAACACACACACACACACACACATACACCACACACCAAGCACTAAGACAAGTAGCTGCAAAGGTGGGGCAAAAATCACAAACATTTATAATATATTTTAAATATGTACTTTAGTTTTCATCCCCACTGACTTCAATGATATCATTCTTTTCCACGGGTCATGAACATTAAAAGCTTAAAACCCTTAAGCAGTACATAAAATCATCAAATATTAATATGGTTCTGTCCTGACATTACTAACTAGCTTCACTTTCTCTTCCACTAACTAACCCTGAACTTTGGTCTTCAACTGTAACTGAAACCACTGGAAACTGTGGAATTCCCTAAATGGAACTTGCACATGGAAGAAAATTGAATGCATATAATAAAGAGGATAACTGAAGAGTAAAATATCAGAGATGTGTTTTGAAGAACTCATACTGAACTTCTATTGACATGAGTGGCTAGACCTAGCTTTGCAGGGGCCCAAGGCTGGATGGCTGAGTATTATTGGAAACTATGAATTCAGATTCATCCTGGACATTGTAGTGAGACTACCTTAAAGGGGAAAAAGAATGGGAAAGTAAACAAAGACACAGTGAAAGAGGAGAAGGGGAAACAGAGCAGGGAAGGCAAGAAATTCATAATCTACATCAAACATCCTGATGGAATGAGGACACTCTACTTTGTAAAATTTGGTGTTCCTACATCAGGATCACCAAACATGTGGGAAGAGTTAGCACCCCTGTACTTCTCTCATGGCTGTGAAGACTTGTCTGAATAGCTACAGTTTAATCATCCCAGATTCCCAATTTATAAGATTTTAGGCTGACTATATAGTTCTGAAGAACCAGGAGCAGTCAAACTAGTATTTGAAGCAGAATTGACCAGACAATATCACCCACTGTCAGATGAGTCCCAACCACTTCTTAGAAGTGTACAATACTCCAGATAAGAAGGGAAACATGAACAAGCTAACTCAAGAATGTGGTTGTTCTCTGAACAGTTTTCTTCCAGCAATTTCCAAACAGGACTCTCTCAACTGAAACCAAAAGCCAAACAAACCTTATAATAAACTCTCTAATATGCTTTTCAGTCTTTTTTATTCAAAGACGCAACCTCAACCATAACATTTTTTCTTTTAAATTCACAAAGAGGAGTTTTGGATTGTGTTCTTCTTTTGTCACTATAAATAAAAATGGTTTTGTTTATAAGAATTAAGGAATTATCACGTAAAAGTACCCTAAAATGTTATTATAAGCTATAGAGACTTTTATTCCTTAACAACATGCATATATCATGAACAATTAGTTGATTTTTCTTTTTTGGAACATGAAAAATGACAGAATGGGCAGTTTTTTTGTCCTCAGTGCAGTCATGGAACTCATATGCACAAATGCATAAAACTATACTTGGGCTGTTATAGTAAATTACTACTTATTATAGTAAATGGGTTATATGTTAGTAAAAGTAGTACATATTAATGATAGTATATTACTGCTACAGGCATCTTGGTCTAGTATGCTTTTAACTAGTAGTGTCATGGGACACATGGCAGTGTCACCTTCTGTTAAGTGAGCTTTATATTATTACACTGTCAGTCTAGAAAACAGATTGAAAACAATACATCTCCTATGCTTATACCTTTATATCTGAATTCTAATTACATATTTGATCTTTATTAATGTTGATTTTGATTACATATATACAAGACTTTAAGTGAAAAAAACTTAAAAATTTGTTTTTTCTTTTTTAATTTTTTTATTGGATATTTTATTTACATTTCAGATGCCATCCCCTTTCCCCCTTTCCCCTCCCTAGAAAACCCCTATCCCATGCCCCCTTCTCTTTTTTGCTTTTATACATTTTTTAATGTTAATCAAAGGCTTTATAACTTTGGTAATGCTCAATATCAAGATGCCCATACAATCAGAAGTGTAACCCAATTCCCAACCTAGATATATCAACCATCTTTGACTGGTGGAGACATGTGAGCATCCACCTCCATGCTTTTCTCTCTCTCTCTCTCTCTCTCTCTCTCTCTCTCTCTCTCTCTCTCTCTCTCTCTCACTCTGTGTGTGTGTCTCATCATCTAGATCCTCCTCTCCTTATCCTCCTCCTCTCTTTACTCCTCCTCTTCCTTTCCATACTCCTCCCACCTTAGCTGTTCCTACATATCACCCTTCCTGTTAAAATAATACTTTTCTCTCAAAATATAATTAAAGCATAACTATACCAATTTATGTCAGACCTAATACCAGTCCATCATTTTGTTGACTAACCGTAACCTCTGTCATCTCTTCCAAATAAAAGACTTAGTTCTGAACCTGACTTTTTTCTTGGCTTTAGAATGAATGTCAGCAGAAAACCATCCTCTCAAATCTTTTATGTCAAAGTAAATAGCCAGGATTGGCTATGAAACTTTAAGTTTTCAACAGTGTCAGAAATCCAGAATGACTGAGTTAACTGAAATTATGGGAAGTACAAAGCATAGCTTCTAAAACTTAATCAATTTATAGAGATCTCTGAACACTTGGACAGTCCCTTTACTACAAAACACTGGAGCATCCAATCTTCAGCTTTCTGGCCCAGGATCATCTGAAAGACCTAGTGATGCAGAATTATTAAGGGCTAATTACTCTGTCTTAGCAGATATAATCAGTTGACTATTCTGCAGGTGTGTCCTTTTCTGAACAGTAATTTGTCTGTAGATGAAAAGAGGCAATTCTTGCCTAGTGGCTGTCTCACCATAAATGGGGTAACTCCAAAGATGCTCAATTTCTTCTTAGAATACAAGACAGGAAGCTATCAGGAGCAGACAGGTCACTAATCAAAATAAACATTAATACAGAAATGTTTGTAAAGTCAATTTTATGGAATTCTGATGTGACTTTTGAAAACCAACTATCCATGTAAGGCAATCTGGACTGTTGTCTGTTAACTCCTCTCTGCTATTTCTAAATAAAATATTGTAAACACCCTAACAAAAGTCAAAGCCATGAATTTGCTATAGGCCCTTAACTCACAGGCTAACCATCTCAAATCAGTTAAAAAAGTTAAAGGACTGGGTCTAAGCCTTGTATTCCTAAGTGTGTTATATAGCCACAATGCTTATGAGAGTATCAATATTCATTTCACTTTTATATCAATTAGAAGCTCATACTAATGAAAACCTTAAATTTGAAATCAAAGTAAATTTTGTACCATTTAAGAAATTGTAACTTCATCTTAATAACAATTATACATATTTCTACCAATAGGTTATGGCTATACAATAAATCCTAGGTAATCTTCCCTGTTCCAACAAAACCACTACTTTTCCCTATAAAGACAGCCCAATATTAACCACATTAGTCCCCAAGCCCAGGGAATAGGGGCACTGACTGTTCATTAACTTCTTCAACCTGATTACAGGCATTGAGATACTAGAAGAGAGGCAGGGGGAAGAGTAAATTGATAAGCCTCTGATGCTGTGTCTTCACTGCATCCAGCTGGAATTCCAGGACATCAGAGGTTCGAGCAGGTCTGCTCAGCTTGCTTGATGAGTAGATACACCAAGGCTGTGTATTCTGCAATATACAATTCTCAAAACAAACTTTAGTATCAAGCCAATTTTGTGTTTGCATTCTGGAATCTAGTCTTCTGGTGGCCTTCCTGTGTCATGTCTATTTCATATAATTTCGGAAGTTTCTATGGGCGTGTGCTCCCAACATCCTCCCATTTTCGCCTCCTTGCTCTTAAAATTCCTCAAAATTAGGGAATCCAAACTTTCAGGAACCAAGGTCATCCACTCCCACTGATGCCTGGCAAGGCCCCCATCAACTACCTATACAAGTGGAGCCATGAGTCCCTCTCTTTGTGTTCTCAGACTGGAGATTTGAGAATGGCTACTCCAGTTTGTTTCTTAGACCATTTGCTTGAAAAATTGTATTTCAGCCTTTGACTCTAAAGTAGTGTCTGTTTTTGTCACTGAGGTGGGTTTCCTGTATGCAGCAAAATGCTGGGTCCTGTTTACATATTCAGTCCATTAGCTTATGTCTTTTAATTGGGTACTTGAGTCCATTGATGTTAAGAGATATTAAGGAACAGTGATTGTTGCTTCCTGTTATTTTTGTTATTAGAGGTAAAATTATCTTTGTGTGTCTATCTTCTTTTGGATTTGTTGGAAGAGGATTATTTTCTTGCTCCTTCTGGGGTGCAATTTTCCTCTTTGTATTGGAGCTTTCCTGCTATTATCCTTTGTAGTGCTGGGTTTGTGGAAAGATATTGTATAAATTTGGTTTTGTTGTGGAATACCTTGGTTCCTCTATCTATGGTAATTGAGAGTTTTGCTGGGTATAGAAGTCTGGGCTGGCATTTGTGTTCTCTTAGGGTCTGTATGACACCTGTCAAGCATCTTCTAGCTTTTATAGTATCTGATGAGAAGTCTGATGTAATTCTGATAGGTCTGCCTTTATATGTTACTTGGCCACTTACCCTTACTGCATTTAATATTCTTCCTTTTGTGTGTGTGTGTGCACTTGGTATTTTGATTATTAAGTGATGGGAAGTATTTCCTTTTTGGTCTAGTTTATTTGGCATTCTATAGGCTTCTTGTATGTTTATGAGCATATTGTTCTTTAGATTAGGGAAGTTTTCCTCTATAATTTTGTTGAAGTTATTTATTGGCCCTTTAAGTTGGGAATCTTCACTGTATACCTATTACCCTTAGGTTTGGTCTTCTCATTGTGTCCTGGATTTTCTGGATATTTTATGTTAAGAACTTTTTGCATTTTGTGTATTCTTTGAAAGTTATGTCAATATTTTCTATGGTATCTTCTGCAACTGAGATTCTCTCTTTATCTCGTGTATCCTGGTGGTGATGCTTGTGTCTATGACTCCTGATTTTTTTCCTAGGTTTTCTATCTGCAGGGTAGTCTCCCTTTTTTATTTCTTTATTGTTTCTACTTCCATTTTTATGCCATGGATTGTTTTGTTCAATTCCTTCACCTGTTTGGTTGTGTTCTCCTGTAATTCTTTAAGGAACTTTTGTGTTTTATCTGTAAGGGTTTTTACCTGTTTACCTGTGTTCTCTTCAAATTCTTTGAGAGTGTTATTTATGTCTTTCTTAAAGTCCTCTATCATCATTATTAGAAGTGATTTTTAAATCTGAATCTTGCTTTCCTAGTGATATGGAAAATTCAGTACTTTCTTGTGTGGGAGAACTAGGTTCTGATGATGCCAAGGACCCTGGGTTGCTGATGCTTATGTTCTTGTGCTTGCCTTTTGCCATCAGTATCTCCTTAGTGCTACCTGCCCTCTTCAGGTTCAGATAGGAAGAAACTGGTACTCTGGGCCAGGATTGACTTTCTGGGTCCTAGTGGGTCCCAGTTACTCCCTGTTTGGGGCAGGTAGTGCTGTCTCTTTACCTAAAATACTGCCTGTGCTAGATCTCCTGGGAGGCCTGCTTCCTTTTGGTTCTGTGAGATTGGGGGCAGAGCTGCTGTTCGTGATCTGCTCAGTGCTTCAGCCCATACCTGAAGGAGAAAAATGTGTTTTTTCAAAAAAATAAAATAAAATAAAATAAAAAATAAACCCTCTTGCGTTTTCCAGGAAGATGCTAATCAGAAGTAAATCTTAACTTTATTACTTTTAAAAATGACAAATTAGAAATACATGTTTGTGTTTGAAATTCTAAATATTAAGTATTCAGGTTTATTTTGAGTGACTCTGTTCTGTAAACATAAGATAAAGTAGAAAATTAAAAGGATGTGATTCTGCTTTAGTTTAATCTTATGAGCTAAAATATTATTAACATGACATGTTTTCCAAGTTGTATATTTACTACCTGGTAGGTATCAATGTACACACACACACACATGCATACACACAGTCACAGACAGACAGATAGACAGACAGACAGACAGACACAGAGAGAGAGAGAGAGAGAGAGAGAGAGACAGAGAGAGAGAGAGAGAGACCATTGATAAATGAGCAATTGATCTCTTTTGATATTTTATTTATTTTTTCAAGTGAAATTAAAGTGGCTGAGGAATTTATTCATAATCTCAAAATCTTAAGCTCAGAATGATTCTTAAAAGTCCTTAAGAAATATAGATAAGTTCAGATAGTCATGAGACTTATACAATAAATAGTTCCCTTATTTTCATTATCTCCATTTTATAATCCTGTTACTTAAGTTTCGAGAATCAGTTTTCACTCACAGTTGAAATGAGAGAACAAGATTGGTCCTCATGAGGAAATGTAAAGTCAAGTGGAAAATAAAATAAAGCAAAACACAATTTTTGGATAAATTGTATAAAGTGATTGATGACTTCCCACCAAGAAGTTGTTATCTAAGAACTGCAGAGCACAAAATTGAGCATGAAAAGTTACTTTGCTTATTCATTTTGACAAAAATTAATACTATTAATAACTCAATCATTGAAGTTCCAGGTACTGTTTTCAATAAGAAACTCAAATGCAGAAACCCTGTTTCTTTTCAGTATAACCAAATTAATGTATATAGTGTGACTCCATCTGAAAGTGTAGGTTTATATACATTTGAATCAGTTTTCACCTTTGTCGTAGAATGAACTGAACCAGCAACTTATATAATTTGGTGAAACAGGGTATGGTGTTTAGAAGGAGAACGATCCCCATTTGCTCATACATTTGAATGTGTGGTTGCCCATTACTGGAAGAGTTTGAGAAGGGTTGGGAGCCAAAGTTATTTAAAATCATTGTGGTCTGGTTTTAGGATTGTGGGTGGCAGGCTTGATGTTTAAAAAAAATCAAAACAAGTCTAGTCTCTTTCTGTCTTTCATCTATAGAACCCTATAAGTTTCTCAGCTACTGTTCCAATGTCATGCTTGTATTCTCTCCACATTAATGAACATAGATTAACCCTCTCAAACTCTAATCAATGTTGTCTTTTATTTAATAGTTGCCCTTGATCATGGCATCTCTTCACAGAAATAGGACAGTATCTGAGACACACAGTACAGCCATCATTATGAGAATAAATACCCCAACTTATTATTTATAAGCTATGCTATGTAGTCTCATTATTTGTACAAACAATAGTCTAAATGTTGTCAAGAAAGTATTTTTAGAGAGTTTTTACATTAAAATCAAATAAAACCAAATAATCTCCACAATATGAGGGTTTCTTTTAATCATTTGAAAACATTAAATAATTTCATGTTCCTGATGATGAAAGAATTTGGAGTAAAAATTTAAAAAAAAAAAAAAATACCAAAACAAAACTAAAAATCTTCCTTAATGTCCAGGCTTCACTTCTTATCTATATTTTCAAACTGATTGTTTTTTTCCCAAAGGTTTAAACCTTCCCAGCCTACAAAGTTCTGTGATGTTATATGAATCCATCCTATTTAAATAAATCAATAACAAATATATCATAATTTATATCATCGATTATGTTTGGTCTTTAAACATATTCATCTTCATAGTGAAATATTTAAGAAAAATTACAATCAGTACAACAATGTTTTGAAGCTTTTTTGCTGTTTTTAATATCATTTCTGGGTTAAAGAAGTCTGATACCTAGGGAAAGCTTTATTGCATTTATACCTACGACATTCAAGCTTTTGCATCCAGTGATTTGGGTTGGTCTCATGGAAGATATTAGTTGTTCAAATGACTCTGGAAAAGTGAGCTATGGGTCTTGAAACAACACAACCAGGGCAAAAGAACGGTTTCCAGTGGCACTGAGCTGTATCAATGCAGCCAGCAATATATTAGCACATACCATTATATAGCTGCAGTGACAGAGAGCAGATGTTGATAAAAGACCTCAGAAAAACAGATGTAGCTGTCATCACACTTAGAAGTGTCAATCTTTTAGCATGCATCTCCAATCGCTCCTACTTCTGTCCAAACCTCAGGAGAGCACATATGCATTCAAACTGCAAGACAATCTAGACAGTCTGTTCAGTTACTGATGTATTTTGAAACTTCTATAATGGACACAAGGAAAACAGAAGAGTATAATATGAGTCTCTAGTAGAGCAACAAAGTATATTTATTAATACTATCAAATAGAACACACACTCTTTCCACATTTGCATTTAACGGGTGATACTGAAAGTAACACAGTACTGACTGAAACACTCATGATTTTTTTTTTATAAATTGTTCTTCAATTTTACTGGTGTACCTTTTTTGAGAAAAACTTCCCTAGATAATCAACCATACTAAAGGCACCCCTGCCAATGGTTTGTCAATTTATTCTTTCACATACAAAAGGATAAGAAAATGTAGACTTATTAAAGAAAAGTACAAAAAAAATTAATCAGTGATACAAAGATGGACTAATATATATCCACTTCTTTATCCTAACTGTCCACTCAGTGCAAGAGTATTATGCAGGATACAGTATGAGACTATCACGTGGTCTACCATGGTCCTTTTCCTTAGTGCTTAAGGGAATCTAGTTACTGTCTTCTTACCAACATCGCTATCTTCTCATGTTATTCTCAGCTATGCTGCTGATATGTTATCTTACTATAGAAGCTACTAAGTTGAGCATGTGGACAATACGTTTTGTGCCAGAATTCTTCACTGGGTAGTCATTTATTTTCTTTTTTGCAATTAACCACTTATAGAAAAAGCTATTTATAAGTTATGTGAATACATATTTTTGTCCTTAGAAATTTACTCATTGATGCCTAAAGTACCCTGGCAGGTGTCAGCTTTAGTCATTGTTACTAAAGTGGGTTCTTTCTCTGAGCCACGCTTTTTGTCAGTAGTGGGATATGGCATAAACAATGAATATTCAGTAGTTTTCTTTGTGTTGTTTATGAGATATTAGTCTTATCTTTTTGATCAACTAAAATTTTTATCTCTTATTCTTCTATTGATCTGAGATTAAAATTATCCAAGATGTCATTGTAGGTCTCATTTTATAAAACAATATTATTGTGATTGTGCTTTTGTTATAAATGTGAATATTTATTTTATAGACCTTAAAATGCTAAATCATATAGTCATAGGATGAGAATGGACTTTTATTTTTCCCTTGAGTCCCAGACTATAGAAGAAAAAAATTTTAGTCACTGATAAATAATTTGATATATTCATTGACTGTTATGAATAATATTTTATGAGAGAAATAATTTCTACCATTCTATAATAACATAATACAATAATTCACCTCATCATTTTCAGGTCAGCTACTTCTGAATATGTAGCATATAGCAATAGTCATGGAATATGAAAAATGTTAGCTCATTGATTTATTTCCTTTAGCAATAAAACAAACTTACTTATTAGTTCAAATATCTTGAATACAACAATTAAATGTTGCTTAAAATCTGAGATTATTAACTTGTTGGTTACAGATACAATATAATTCTTACCATATCAAGAAGATATTATACACTACTACCTCTAGTTTATCTGTTCAGTGAAATTAATTTTCCAAATATTAACCTGAGTAGCTTCATGTTGAAGCAAGTTGTTTTTAGCATTTTTATAAGCAGGAATAAGAAAAGAGAAAGATTGGACTAAAAGAAGGATGAAAGGATGGAAGAAAGTAAAGAAGGAACAAAGGAAGTAAGGAAGTAAGGAAGTAAGGAAGGAAGGAAGGAAGGAAGGGAGGGAGGGAGGGAGGGAGGAAGGAAGGAAGGAAGGAAGGAAGGAAGGAAGGAAGGAAGGAAGGAAAAAATGAATGGACAACTCATGGAATGAAAAAACAAAGGATCTGAGGACATGCTTTACATGGTGAGACAGTGTTTGTGAGAACAGTAAAATCCATGAAAAGTGCAAGAAGCGAGTACACACGACTTTCTCTAGTGTGGTTTGGTCTGTTTAACTGTGTTTTGTTATTGTTGTTGCTGTTGTTTTAGTTTTTGTTTTGTTGTTGTGTGAGTTTCTATAGCTGATGCTGCTTGGGTAACCAAAACATTAAACTAGATATCCCAGAGATACATGCTAAAACCAAATGCTATTGTTCTATTAAAAGAACATAGTAATAAAATTTCCCACAATGACATTCCAATCTGCCACTATCAAAGAAGCTTCCTCCAACAGCAGAAGAAAACAAATACAGAGACTCACAATTCGATGGTATGCCGAAAATAAGCAACCTTGGAACACTCAAAGCAAAGTGGAATATAGCTATCAATCCCTCATAACAAGGTTCAAGGACCCCTGTGGAAGAAGAAACAGAAAGAATGTAAAAGTTATATGGGAAGGAGGAAAAAAATAAACAAAGCCTTCTCTTCTAGTCAATACAGGGCTGGTACACATATTCACAGGCAGCTATCACAGGGCCCACAAAAGTCTGCAGCAGATAGGATACTAGAACTGAAAGGAAAAGTGAAAACATACTCCATCCCTAACCCAGAAGCTATCAGTAATTGATAAATGCTTGTAAATAAAAATTTAGTTTTCTCTGAAAGGTTCTCACTGGGGAAACAAACTACTTTTAAGAACAGCTCCATATCTAGCAACAAATAAACAACAAACTGAACTCAGTGGCATCTTTGAGGGTTTCTCTCTGTCTTGCTGTCTCTGTCTGTCTCTGTTTGTCTCTGTCTCTCTGTCTCTGTCTCTGTCTGTCTCTCTCTCTCTCTCTCTCTCTCTCTCTCTCTGTGTGTGTGTATGTGTGTGTGTGTGTGTGTGTGTGTGTATCCGTTTCTTTGTCTCTCTGTCTGCCTGACCTTACAAGTATTTTGTATTATGTTTTGTATTTTGTATTTGTATTATTTGTATTTGTATATTATGGCTTTCAGTTTGGTGCTTTGATAGGACTCCTGTGTCTGTAGACCTTGTGAGTTGCTGAATCCCTGTTTCTGTTTATTGTGCCTGTTCTTGGGATCTTTTTATTCCATTTATTTTTATTTAATTCTGAGGTATTTATTTTGTTTTATCTTATTTTATTATTATCTTTTATAAATATGGTTGTTTTCTAATCAGAGACAGAAAGTGGTAGATCTGAGAAATGGAGGGAGGAGAAAGAGGGGAACCTGTGAGCATAATATATTATCTGAAAATAATCTATTTTCAATAAAATGAGACTGTGGGACCCCAACCAATGGAAAAAAGTCATGCTTATTACCTAAGTTAAAAATAAACACCAAATGTGTAGCCTTTCTCTCTGTGTTTGTTTTGTGAGCACATTCTCCTGATCAACAGTAACCTCTGCCCTGTGCAGACACTTCAGTTGCAAAGATCCCTTTCTTTGAAGCCCTGAGCTTATTTCTAATACCCTGAAGTAATTTGTGACTTCTCCCCCAGAATATGACACATGCTATGATGTTTATTTGAAATTAAAGGAATTTATCAGCAAATGTTGGAAGAGGCTTTCTCTTGTATCTTTGGTTCAAGGAAGAAAGTATGTTGGCTCATTCTGAGATTCTGCTTCAAGCCTTACTACAGGGTAAGAAAATGGAGTCTGCCAAAACACAGGGACCTACTTATGTGATGCTCTCTTAATTTTTGGTCCAAATTTGAATAATTTCAAATCACTGCATAATCTTCATGTCAAACTGGCCATTGTAAACTACACCCATATCTGCCAAGTCTAATGCTTTCCAAGCCTTTAAAAGTCTTTTACCCTTCCTCTCGCTTTCCCTGTTCTCCCATTTCAAAACAATGGAACATGAGTCTCTTAGTATTTCAGTAGTAATGAATAAAGACATTGTTTATTCCTTCCTCCATGTTGTTATTTTCACTTTTAGATATAAGTAAAAATGACTTTCTGCAAAAAAGCAAAGTTACTATCACAAATACTATCTCAGTGTCAATGTCAACTCACCAAGTGCCACACTGATACAAAAAAGCTCTTCAATGAATGACAATCACATATACACATACACATACACATACACATACATATACACATACACACACATATATATATATATATATATATTCCAGAATCTGTATTCCACCTGTCACTTGTCAGCCCTCTTACATCAAAATATATTTGAAACACCATTTTTTGAAAAACCTACCTACTTCTAAACCTATGTAAAACATTAGTTCACAAAACATTGTGATATGTAAAGAGTCAAAGGTAGAATCATGTGATCTAAAATGGCCTCTTGTGACCTAACTGTTCTTAGCCACTGAAGCAATTCCTCTCTTATTCGAGTAAAGTTAAAAACAAAAAATAACACATCCAATTGCTTTAACTATGTAAGCTTTTATAGGGAATGATATTTTCAGGCATTGTCCCTGCTCTTCAATACCTCGTCTACATGATAACACAAAACCTTCAACTTCTGGATATCAGAACAACAGCTGCCATGTGGAGTCCTCCACCATAGACTCTCCACTTCTGTGATGATCTGCATCATCTAAACTATAAGACTTTTGTTTCACTTGGTACTCTACTAAAGTCAGTCTTCTTATTCCTTTCTGTACAGTGTACCTTATGCAATTATCCCTAAAATATGGTTGCAGAAGCTACCCTCATAGACACCTGTTCAAATGGTATCCAATAAAGTGTATACTTTTCTAAACATTGCTTTCTCACATTACTTTGTCTCTTCCTTGTTCAACCCTAAATTGTGTAGGTTATGGCATGGTTTCTTAATTTGGCAAACTTCCACCCACTGGCCATTACCATGTTTAATTTATGAGCTTTAAAGAATATTTTATGTTTTGTGAGTTCCCAAAATTAATAGAAAGGGCAATAGTCCCTAGCTGTACTTAAGTGGTTATAAAAAGGACAAGTTTATATATCTAAAAATGTGAACAACAGGAGGTCATCGATAAATCTCTCTCTCTCCTAGTAGCATAAAGAAAAGTAACACACTGTTTGAAACATCAGAGTTCCTGATGGCAATAGGAATGTATCATATGCCAAAGAAAGCAGCCTTATTCAGAATTCAGATGAGTACCAGATCCACAGAAGTACAAGAAAATGGCAAAAAAGGCAAAAAAACAACACCGGAAACTTTGTGTCCTCAAATGCTTCCTATGTTAATTCCAATATTTCTTTAAAAAAAAAAAAAACAAATGTAATTTTCATTTGTTCCAGTGTTTTATTTCAGAGATGTTGTCTCTATGAGTCATGTCTGAAGTTTCTGTGCTGGAACAGTGAAAAAAATTAGCACAGACACTTTTGCTTATTTTCTCTAAAGTACTGAAATGATAGGGGGAAAAAAGAAAAATGAAATGTTGATTATAAGGTAGAGGGAGATGAAGCAGGAAGAAGATGATTTCATGAGCTCATGTTCTTGCAACCCAATTCATCACTTGAGATTCAACCACATGTCAAACAGGACAATTTCTGTTTGGCTGTTACTTGGAAACACTACAGCTATTGATTTTTAAATTTAGTTTCTTTGTTCCTTTTTTTCCCTGAGAAATGGACTGAGTTTAGTAAAATTTACTGCAATTTCAGCATGAAGAAAATGACACAGTAAGTACAAGAAAATAACTCAAAAACTATTCAAAAAGTATTTTTCAGAAGACTGCGTATGTAAACAGGAAGATGTTGGTGTCAGATCTTTTGTCACCAACCTTGTTACTATATTTTTTATTTTGTGTGATACCACATAGAATAATATGTCTCAATTTTTAACTCAGAAAATTCAGTTGCCAAATGTATGCTTTTCATGATTGCTAGGTAGGAAATATTAAATATTTGAGTATATATTATGCTCATTAAGTTCATTAAGTTTACTTATCTGTTTGCATAATCTCAAAAGTTATATCTAATAAGATTAAAACTAAAAATTATTGTAGGCATATGCATAATTTTAATTTTAGCTACTATACTCAGTAAATTTGAATTTATGAAATTATATAATTCAACTGATAGATTAAAATTACTATACTTATAAAACCTAAATATCATTGGAATGATTTTGAAAATTGTTAAAATTACAATGAAAGGTCAGTATTAAGAACATATGTTTAATTTTATTCTTGTTTTGCTTTTACCAATATTTTTGAAGTAATGATATAATTACAATAATTTTCTCTTCTTTTACCTCCCTCCAACCCTTCTCAAATATCATTTTTGCTCTCCTTCAAATTTATAGCTTTTTAAATTATTTTTCAGTACATATATAATATTAGCTAAACATAAACTTTCAGTTATGCAATTATGTCTGCAATAGTATATTTATTGCTATGATCGGTCTGTATAGTGTTATACTTACATACATTTCAGGGCTGATCATTTGATAATGGATACCAATTACTATGCGCTTCCCTGGAGAAGACTATTTCTCCCACTATCAGAAATTTTAGTGGACTATTGTTCTTTGTATATGGTTGAGCCCTCATGGGCTTTTTTGTCTCTACAATGGTTTATATATTGATGTCATCTTTGTGCAACTTATAACTAGGTAGCCATATTGAAGAGCTTTTTTGGATGTAGTTTTGAAATTACTAGTAGACCTAATGTCCTTTCTGATGATCTGGCTTATACAATCTTTCTGTTATCTCTTCCACAGTAGGACCAGAAGTATCTTTTAGGGAGTGGAATTTGCATTTTCATTTGTTGTGGTTTTCTGTAGTGGTCTCTCTCTGATGCAAAGAGTAGTTTCCTTAAAGAAGCAGTTTGAAGGTAATTTGGACACTTTGTTATATATAAAATATACATATGCGTGTGTGTGTGTATGTACATATATATGTAAATATATAATTATATATATTAATAGATCCTATGTATATATGTACATACACACACACGTATATATATGTATACACACACACACACATGTATATATATATATATGATTTTCCAATGTCATCCAGCACATTCTTATTAAAATATTAAGATTATTTTGAAATAATAATAACATTCTATTTGGAAATAATTCAATACCAGATAATCACTTTGTAAGAGGTTCAAGTAAGTCATCGCAGTGAGTCATAAATTACTTAAGCAAAAATCTCACATAATACTTCCAAGATAACGTTGCAAATATACCCCTCTTTCTATGCTGCTCAGTTCTCTTGAGATCTGTTTTATTCTTTCTTATGAACTGATGTGGCCTGCGAAAATGTAAGGAATATACCAAGAGAACAGAGTGACAAAAGGAAATAATAATGAGTAAATAGATCATTAGAAAGAATCAATAATAGCAGCAGTTTTAAAGGAGTCGTTGGCTGACTGCCAAAGAAAAAGTGAAGCCTACAGTTCAACCACATTTGATAATGGAATACAACCTACCACACCTAAGGGAGCCTAAAATAGATATTTCTCCATCAAAACTAGAAATGATTTCTCTCTGGATCAATATCTTGATTCAGTTTCTGAAAAATCAGAAAATATAACTAAGCCAGATGGTAAAAGGCACCGTGTCTATCAAAACTCCAGTTAAGGAGCCCACAAACTGATTAATTTTACTGTAGTTCCTACTCACTGACCCTGATAAAGGCAGTGAGATTAATTATGACCTCCTATTGGCCTCCAGATCTGCTGTGTTTACAGGCAGATTTTATCTGACATAACTGGTTAGACAATCCGGCTTGACAGCATAACCAGAGGAGCATAAAAAACAAGTGAAGAGCCTTCATGCAGATCTGAGCAGCTCAATATGGAAAATCACAATTTGCATGTCAAAAGAACTCAGGAGAGTTTGTGTATAGATATTTCATATTCACAAGGTTATTTGGACCTTTTCTTTTTATTCACTGTAGCATTCAGCTTCATAAAACATCCATGTGTGTATTTGGTGGAGTCATTTGTGTCCTAGGAAGACCAAGTAAGAGAAATTATACTAACTGTTTTCAGCTACGGGTAGGTTTTTCTCAATTTGCTGAACCTCTGAAGAAAAAAAAAAATGTAAAACTAAGGCTAGCAGCTAAAACGTTGGAGGAGAAGTATACATAGAAGCTATGTGTGCTTTATATATGTAGAATCTATTTAGTCACTATAATGCTATTCTTTTTCATGTTTTCAGGACTGACAATTAGTTACTGGATCACCAATTGCTTTGATCTTCCTGGAGACAACTATTTCTCTTGACTTCAGTTGTTTGTGTAGGATTGAGGACTCCTGGGCTTTTATTGGCCACTTTAACAAGTCTATGATTTTCCTTTATCAGCTCATGTTTTTGTAGCTTTAATACATTATTTGAGTCTGAGGACTTGATAAGCTAATTCTCAAGTTGACACTCAAGTTCACTGATTTTAAAAGAACATGAGTGCATATGCAAAGACGTCGTGAGAAGGTGACTAAGTGAAACTACTGGAAGAGATATAAACAAATCAAGACTATCAAGAAAGAAAGATAAATCGCTAATCTTAAACAACTCAGTTGACTTACTATCTCCCTCTATTACAACACTCTCAACTCTAACACTACTCTCAAAAAATGACATGCCTAAGGATTATGTTAATATCATATCAAAAATTGTAGAAACTATGTTATGAATGAAATTGAAGGCTATTTTAACTTATATAGAATTATTTTTTTCATTGTGGACATGACATCCATCCCTGTTTTATCATTCTTGTGAATTTGTGTTGCTACCACTTATAATTGCACTTGAAAATATTATTGTACTTTGAGAAAACATTTGGGAAAAGGACCAATATTCATTCAATTTAGGATAATAACATTTCTCCTAAAACTAGTACATAAAGTTCAAAAAATATAATAACTTTTTAAACTAGGTTCGCTATATCATAAAGATGTGAATCACTAGGTTTGCCATCTCCTATTTTAATATAAATAAATTCTGCCAACAAAATAGAGACTAGATAACTTAAAGAGAAATGATCCAATAACATGGAGATAATTATAAATATCTTTAAGAATTTTCTGCTATACTTCCATAACCAGCATTAGTAAATGCCCCAAACAATTCCCATATAACCCTTTTTGCTATTTTATTTTTATTACTTCAGCATGAATTAAAAAATAAAATTGTCTAATACAAAACAAGCATGTCAAAATATTTTTAGTAAATTAATTAATTAGTAAATTAATTATACAGTTGTTACAATTTCAATGATAAGGATGTAAATACCATGACCAAACCTGCTTAGGCAGTCAACAGGGGTCTCAAATGACAGAGTGAGGATTGAAAAAGAAAAAAATCGGTCCTTCTTGGAAGGAGTGACAGAATGCTCAAGAGAGCAAATAAGGTGACAAAGTGTGGGACAGAAAGTCAAGGAGGGGCCATCGGGAGCCCACTCTACCTTGATATCCGTCCCATGTGCAGTCACCAAAGATAGACACCAATATGGATGTCAGGAAGTGCATGCTGAAAGGAGCCTGATGCAGCTGTCTCCTCGATGGTCTGCCAGAGTCTGACAAAGTAATCAAACGCAGTAGTAAACAAGGAAATCACAAAAGATAGTAATTAAGTAAAATAGTAAGAAAAAACATCACATGAGGTAATAATTAAGTGAAATAGTAAACAAAGCCCCATGGTCACTGTTTCTAATATTCCTACCTGAGCCTAATTCTTTGTCTGAACCCAGTAACATATCCCAGATTCCTAGAAGTGGCACCAAAAGCTCTCAACAATACTAGTTTCTAAGAATTTTTTAAGTGCAATACTAAATTTTATGTAATCAGTTTCCATTTTGGAAAATTTAGTTCTTTGAAAATAACTCAGTTCTTTAAAATTTTTAACTGAAGCCCAATAATAATGTTTTAAAATGTATCACAATATGATACTATACGTGCACATAGCATAAAATGAGAACATTGAGATAATTCACATAAATGTCATTTAAATAATTTAGCTTAGAAAAACTGTTAACAGTTTGGCTGCTGTTCTGTCTTATGTCTCTGTCTTAGCTACTTTTCTATTGCAATGAACCAACGCTCTAACCAAAGCAACTTATATAGCAAGGCATTTAACTTGGTACTTGCTTACAGTTTTAGAGGGTAAGGCCATGAACATAATCGTTGAGAAAATAGCAGTAGGCAAGCATGAAAGCACAGCACTAGAGAAGTGGCGGAAAGCTTGCTTATATCTGATCCAAAAGCTTGGGGCAATGAGGAGAGCGTCTCAAAATGATATTAGAGTTTCAAACCTCCCAGCTCAACCTCAGTTACACAACTTCCTCAACAATGCCACACCTCCTAACCTTCTAAAATAGTTCCACCAATGTCAGGACAGTCAATCTAATGTATAAACTGATGGGATCATTCTCATTCAATTCAGCACAGCCTATAATCACTGTACCATGGAGGGAGAGGCAGGAATTGTCATAATTTCAAGGTCTGCCTAAGCCCCAGAGGGATATTCTTTTTGAAAAGAAAATTGTAAATTGACACAAAAATTAGTAAGAAGAGGAAAAATATATTAATACATAATATGACTTGAGATTTTAAGAGTAGGAGTCATACAACCGAAAAATTTAGTGCTGTTAATGTTTAAGAGACTAAAGGAAAGGCCATCCAGAGACCGACACACCTAGGGATCTATCCCATCTGCAGACACCAAACTCAAATACCATTGCTGATGCCAAGAAGCTCTTGCTGACAAGAACCTGATATAGCTGTCCCCTGAGAGGCTGTTTCAGAGCCTGACCAATAAAGATGCAGATGCACATAGCCAACCATCAGACTGAGTACAGGGATTCCAAAGGAGGAGTTAGGGGAAGAAGGAGCTGAAGGGGTTCGCAACTCCATAGGAAGAACAATTATCAACCAACCAGATACCCCCGCCCCCACACCCGCCAAATCCCTAAAGAACTAAACCACCAACCAAAGAATACACATGGAGGGACCAATGGCTCCAGCTGAATATGTAGCAGAGGATTATCTTATCTGGAATCAGTGGGAGGGAAGCTTCTTGGTCCTATGGAGTCTCAATGACCCAGCATAGGGTAATGCTAGGACTCTGAAGACGGAGGGAGTGGGTGGGTGAGGGAGCACCCTCATAGAAGCAGGTAGGGTGGAGGATAGGGGAGGCGATGGAGGGTTTAACTGTGAAAAAGAGTATCATTTGAAATGTGAATATATAGACAAAGTGTGGTACAGAAACTGAAGGAGGGGCCATCTGGAAATCATTCCACCTGGGTACCCATCCCATGTGCAGTCACCAAAGGTAGACACTGATGTGGATGTCAGAAAGTGCATGCGGACAAGACCCTGATATAGCTGTCTCCTTAGAGGTCTGCCAGAGTCTGACATATTCAGAGGCAGATACAGCTAACTATTGATTTGATCAAGGGGTTCCCAATGGAGGAATTAGAAGACTGAAGGAGCTGAAAGGGTTTGTGGCCCCCCACAAGGAGAGCAACAAAAACAACCAACCAGAGGTCTCCAGGGTCTAAACCATCAGCCTGGGAGCACATAGGGAGGGACCCATGACTCCATCTGTATATGTAGGAGAGGATGGCCTTGTCAGGCATAGGTGGGAGAGAAAATCCTTGGTCCCATAAAGGCTGGACACCAAGTGTGGGGGAATTCAAGGGTGGGGAGGTGGGAGTGGGGGGGTATGTGTGTGCACATCCTCATAGAGCAGGAGGAGAGGGGATGAAATGGAGGTTCCTGGGTGGGAGGGAAGAATGGAGTAAGGAGATAAAATCTGAAATATAAATAAAATATCCAATAAAGAAATAAAAAATATTAAAAAAATAAATGTAAATAGATAAAATTACCGATAAAAATTAAAAAATAAAATAAATAAAATGCTCTTTACGATAATACTTGATTTTTAGATAATTGTTAGGAAATTCAATATAGTAAAGATAAGGACTCATTAAATTCATTAATAATAATAAAATGAAATTGAATAAAATAAAATAAATGATTAAGGAATCCAGCAGTTGACACTGAGCATATAATGTTCCACTGAGAAAAAATATTTTTGTAGTGTTTACAGTATTGTACAGAGTCACTCATTATTCATGATGAAGCCATTCATAAGCTCATGACTATAATTTTACCATAACATAGATTAAGAAAAATAACTTACAGCTCCAGAAACATACTTCTCATTCTGTGTGTACTGGTCAAAATTGGTAACCACTATCTCTTTACCCTTCATAATTCTTGCAAAATTTTATTTTTGTCATGTTGAAAGTAAAATAAAGACTATGAAAGCCTACTCTTTAAATTGATAATTTTCTGGAGATTGCCAATATATGATAAAAAGAAACTTTCATGAGACTAACTTCTTCAATGATCTACTACAATTTCAAAAGCAAAATTCAACCTTCATTGACTCTCTTCTGTAACTCTGCAAGTCAGTTCATCCCCGTGATATTCATTATTTAATTTAATATCGTATTAATTAAGAGAACTACATTTGATAACAATTAAGGATTCAGCTTTGTTTCTTGTGTGTTTTTATCACTGAGTTTCACAAACAGGAAGGAGAGTGTTTGTAACTGTGGGGAGCAGTATCAATATATTTCTATATCTATTAAATCCATTGTAAATAACTTTCATATGTTATAAATAATTAAGCATACATATTTTCTTCATTTTGCAACTTTGGATTTACTTTACTAAATAATTTAAACAAAATTATGCTTACTGATTAGTCCATTCATCTTTTTAGAAATTATATCCTGTATGTTTCTGAGTGTGTATGTGTGTGTATTTGTGTGTGTGTGTGTGTGTGTGTGTGTGTGTGTGTGTGTGTGTGTATCTGTGCATACCACAGAGCAATGTACTGTGGAAGTCAGAGGTTGGAGGACATGTGGATCTTCTATCATGTGGATCTTAGGAATCAAACACAGGTCTTTCGATTTGCCAGCAAACTTCTTCACTTACTTGGCAGATTTATCAGTCACCACCAGATAGTTTCTCTCTTTTTTTACACAACATAATATTTTTATTAATTAGTTGGGAATTTCATACACTGAGCCCTAATAATACTCACGTCTCATTCCTCCTACGCCTGCTTTCCCATTTTTGTCCCCACCCCCATCTCATCCCAAAAAATCAAAAAAAAAAAAATAAATAAAAAACAATAAAAAAAAGATAAAATGCACTCCAGGTCCAATCTGTGTTGCCCTTAAAGTCATTGGAGCATGGTCAAACTCCCAGTAGCCAGGCCCTTAAATACAGCTGAATGGAGGTGTGAAATAGCTTGGTCTTCAGGTAGAACCATTTCCAACATATTGAGGAAGCATCATATTGATTTCCAGACTGGTTGTACCAGTTTGCAATCCTGCCAACAATGTAGGAGTGTTCGTTCCTCTTTCTCCACATCCTTGCCAACAGGTGCTGTCACTTGAGTTTTTGATCTTAGCCATTCTGATAGGTATAAGGTGGAATTGCAGGGTCATTTTGATTTGCATTTCCCTGATGACTAAGGACGTTTAACATGTTTTTAAGTGCTTCTCGGCCATTCAAGATTCCTCTGTTGAGAATTCTCTGTTTAGCTCTCTACTCCATTTTTTAATTGGGTTATTTATATTTTTTGGAGTCTACCTTCTCGACTACTTTATATATCTTGGATACTATCTCTCTATTGGACACAGGGCTAGTGAAGATTTTTTCCAATATATAGGTTTTCATTTTGTTCTATTGATAGAGTCCTTTGCCTTATGGAGTCTTTTCGGTTGCTTAGGTCTCATTTGTCAATTGTTGATCATCTGTTTAGGAAACTTTCCCCTGTGCCAAAGCATTCATGACTTTTTTCCTTTTTCTCTTCTATTAAATTCAGTGTATCTAGTTTTATGTTGAGGTCCTTGATACACTTGGACTTGAGCTTTGTACAAGGTGATGAATTTGGATTGATGCCCTATCATAACACAAGGACACATTCTCCACCATGTTCATAGCAGCCTTATTTGTAATAGCCAGAAGCTGTAAATAATCCAGGTGTTCCTCAACTGAAGAATGGATACAGAAAACGTGATTCATTTACACAATGGAATACTATTCAGTTACTAAAAATGAGGACATCGTGAATTTTGCAGGGAGGTGGATGGACTAGAAAATTTCATGTTGAGCAAGGTAACCTAGACCCAGAAGAACATGTATGGTATGTACTCACTAAAAACTGGATATTAACCAAGAAGTACAGAATACCCATAATACAACTCAAAAGCAATATGAATTATAACAAGAAAGAAGGCCCAATTGAAGATGATTCAATACCATGTAGAAGGGGGAACAAAATAATCATGGGATGCAGAGGGATAGAGGGACCCGGGTGTAAAGGAGAGTTGGAGGGGAAAG
The DNA here is from genome assembly GCA_030674055.1 of Rhabdomys pumilio. Taxonomy (NCBI): domain Eukaryota; kingdom Metazoa; phylum Chordata; class Mammalia; order Rodentia; family Muridae; genus Rhabdomys; species Rhabdomys pumilio. Next base: position 51,919,842 of record JANHMN010000011.1, on the reverse strand, counting down.
AGGGCAGGATAAAGTATGGGGAAGATAGGTGAAAAACCCTGAGTACCAGAAGAATGACTAGAAATATGCAGCTATGCTAGTTGGAGGTGGGGAGACCCTCTAGAAAGTCCCAGAGATCTGGGATGTGAGAGGCTCCCAGGATTCAATGGGAATGACTAGCTGAAATACCAAAGAGGATACATGAGCTTGTCCATGACCCCTGGCTTATAAGTAGCAAAAGACTGACTGCCTTGCCCTGCCCCACACCCAGCCCCCTGCCTCGCCTCGCCTAGCCTCACCTAGCCTTGCTTCAATGGGAGAGTATTTGCCTAATTCTGTAGAGACTTGTGCCACAGAGAAGGGGTATGTGGGAGGGTTGGTGATGTGCAAGTGTTGTATGTGTGGGTAGGTGGAAGAGCACCCTTTCAGAGGCAAAGGGAGGGAGGATAGATGAAGAACTCTGGGAAGGGAATCAAGAATAGGGACAACATTTGAAATATAAATAAATAAAATAATTTAATTTAAAAAAGATTTTTAAAAGATAGCGGAAAAGAGTGAGTCCACCCCCTAACTAGTCTCCACCACAAGAATCCATCAGCTTTGAAGACTTACACTTCAGAATCTTTATCTCAATTTTAAGGACTCTCTTTAACAGCTGCATGCTTGGATTGTTTCTCTTATTTTGGGGGGAAGTTTGCCACAGAAGTGTTTACTGTCATTCTCAATCCTCAGTATGCAGACTCCTTTGTAGGCAACAACAACTGTTCTAACTTTGTAATTTCAGTGATCGTATCTGCTCAGTCGATGACAATAAAACCTCTATTTTCTGGTTCTTACATTCTTTTTATACCCTCTTCCACAATGTTTTTTGTGCCTTGGAGGGTACAGTACAAATGTCTTGCTTAGGGCTGAACCCTCAGAGGTCTCTTATTCTCAACCAAACTTTGTTACTTTTTTAAACACTGGTTATAAGCTAAAGATATTATTCACAATCATAGGTTAAATATTTTCAGGACCTAAACTTATTGATGGACTTTATTGACTAAAATATCTCAAAGCGCACTCATTTTCTGAAAATTAGCTATCAAAGTAATAAATATAGAAAAACAATTCAGTATTATTAAGTTTATGTGAGATACCTGTACCTCTACCAGGTCATCTATTATGAGAATGTGTCAATAATTTTAATCAGTAATAAGAATATAGAAGAACTGAAATTAATTCATAACTCTTGGTAATGAAAATTGTATGGACTCTACATGTGGAAATATTGCTTTGTTGGTAGACTATTCACCTAGCATGCATGAAGTCATGAGCTTGATCCATAGGGTCTCATAAATTGTGCATTTGGATGCATGCCATACCAGGAACTCAGACACTGAGTACTAGGGAGTTGGAGAGACATAAAGTGGATTTCAAGGTCATCTGTAGCTAAATAGCATGTTTGAAGCCATACAAAAACTTTCTGTCAGAACTAAATCAAATACTTAAGGAAAGCATATTCCATATGCTTTTAGTTTCTTAAGTGAAATTAAATATAAATTCTCTCAATTTCCCAAGAATGTTACTTTACATATTTAGTTACAGCAAATGGAAATAAATGTCTGTATAAATATCTATATTAATGTATACATTGTAACTACCCACAGTCCTTAAAAACTATAATCTATTTATGCATGTTGTCAAGACAGGTGAAGGACTTTCTGTTACATACATACAATGGAATACTGTCTATGCACAATGAGTTACCTACTGATGCAGCAATAAAGAGCTGGAAGTCAAAACCAGCATGATGAATTAATCTAAAAGATAATAAAACTAACTTTAAAGGAGGATAGAGGAACTTTAAGGTCATGTAAATAATTTATATTTTATTTTAGTGGTATCTGTGTGAAACTTTCCATGCTTTTTAAACACATAGATGTGAAAATCTAAAGGGAGTAGATTTTTCTATGTAAAAGTTGTACCTTCATATGAAGTTACTGTTACGAACCTCTAAACTATGGAAGGCGAATGTGCAGGCAGCATATGATTAGAAATAGAAAATTAATTAGAACCAGCAATTATTTTCACTTGTCCAAGCACAGAATGATTTATGTATATGATTCTTTTGAACAAGTATTGGAAGTAAGACATCAAATTTGAAACTCTTGTCTTATTTATAAAGTGAATCTATACACTGGATGAGTAGATATGACTGTAAAGGGGGAAATGACAAATAGGTTTTTCTTTCAATGACTTCAAATTATGCATTCAAGTTGCAAGCGTGAGGATTTTTTGATAGAAGTACATTAAGATAAGACACAGGCAAACTAAAGATTTTTTTAATATAGATAAAAATCAAAGATGTACAAGTAAATAATAGGAAATGCCACATTAGAAATAAGATAAATTGTCCTAGAAAAAAAGAGTCATATATCTGGAAATAAAAACCATTGCAAAGATTTCTCATTTAATACATCGTTGACATATGTTAGAACTCTTTATGCCCAGAAATTTACTTGCTATGCACAATAACATTTCATTATCTGAAAACTTTGAAGATATAGCTTTCTTAAATTGCCTCATTTCTTTTTGCTTTTCCCTTTCATCTCCAATTTATTTCTCAGAGAATTAAGAGCATTTTGAGGATGGAAGAGGGAAGTGTAGAAAAATAGAATATTGAATAATAGTTAAGTATTTGATTCAAGACAATTATTTGATAAGCATTCTATTTGCACTTCTTATCCTGACTGATATACAGCACTTAAGTGACAGTACTAAAATTTGTATTTTACCAATAAGAAAAAAATAGTTGGAGAAAACAAAAATTCCCACATTCAATAGTGTACTCAGTTCATACTGGGACAACCTGAACTTGAGACTTAGTTTACCAGATCCTAGCAACTTAGATATTAATTATGAAAAGAATATTTTAAATTTTATGATAAATCATGTAGAACACTAAGGATTTATTTATTATTTATTTAAGCCCTCTCTCACCTGGCAACAGCTCTGCTTTCTTTTCCCCACACGGTTGAAAATGTGTGCCTGCTCCAAGTTTGTCTCTGAGAGATGATCAGGAGCCTCTCTCAGTTGCTGTGTGGTGCATGTCTGCTGCAGCATTGAACAGGTCAGAGACCATGACAGAGGAGGGTCTACGGAGCTTGGCAGTCATGAGTCCAGTGACCTCACTCATACATAGCTGCAGCTTCTAAACCAACACCATTTCAAGGTACATCTACACAAAGCTCATTGGAGTTGATGCTGCCACTGTTCAGGTATAAGACTGATTGCAGGGGACTCGCCCTTCTCTGATTCAAAAGCACTTCCCGATTCTAAGTTTTGCCCTCTTAGAAGCCACAGGGCTCCTTTGCCTAACGGTGCCCTGGGAAGTAATTGTCTCCAAGTCCACCTTCCACAGTTCTGTTTTATCCATGCCTCCTTGTCCTCCTGCATGTTCCTTTTTCCTGAATCTCCCCGGGATGTCTAGCAAAAGTGGTTGGTTTACAGTTAGACAGATAAAGATACAAATAAATTCTGTGCAGATAAGTAAAAAAAAAATAAAGATTAATTCTATATGCCTCAATTTATTCCATATAACAAGTGTCATCTTGCAAAATAATAAGCTATTCCTGTTACTGATTTATGTCACTTAACTTTCTTATTCTGCTAAATATAGAGATGAGTAAATTAGTATTTTGGCAATTTTATTTTATTATTGTGTAGAATACTATTGTGAAACAATAGAAATATGATTACTATAAAACTACAACTATAAAAGTTACCAAATCAATATTTAATGAGAGAATCACAGATACTTAGTGTAATTTTTTGAGTAAATATTACTACTTTGTTCTTTGAAAGCCATTTATATTTTTATTAATAACAGTATTAATATACATGAAAGATTTCAGTTTCTATTAAAAGTATCTTATGATTTCAAATATGCTTATATACATTTTTTGAAGAATTAAAACTGAACCATAGGTTTTTCCAAAGTGTTGATAAAGTTATTTGACTGCCTCCACATTTTATATTTTTCATATTGAAAAAACAAAAAATATTATTTCATGGTTACTTAATAAGACATCATTCAAAATACTAATATTGGAAATTTTTTCTTTTAATGTATATGTGTATGCAGTTTGTTTTTACGTGTGTTTATATTTATACTGGTGTACATGTGTGCTCAAGTAAACAGGTACTTTGTGTGCATGTGTGGAAACAAAAGTAAACATGAGAGTTCTTTCTTGTTTGAGCCCCACATTATCTTTTGAGGCACTGTCTCATGTTAATCCAGGAGCTTCTGTTTCAAAATTCCTATGAGTCTAACTGGCTTGCCTGCTCTAGAGATTCCTTTCTTTATATTCCCCTATTTGTTATTTGAGATGCCTAGCTAGCTTTTATATGGGTTCTGAGGTTCTTACTCTTTGTACATATTAAATAAGAGCTTTAGCCACTGAACAACCTTCTCTGCCTCTTGAGGTTTATTTATAGCCATTTGTTAAAGGCATACTCTGAACTTATTTTTATTAATTGTACTCTGTAATTCTTCCTTTATGAAATGACTGTCTATCTTTAAGATCTCAAAAAATAATGATTAATAATTTCCTCAAAACTTTACACAAAAAGAATATAAATACATATATTGAGATAAATTCATTGTTATTTACAAATGTTAGTAGGCAGTCTTTAGGTCATATATCAAACTTTGTGAATCAAGTTTAAAATCACTTGGTTAATGTATTTATTATTGAAAGAAATATCATAATTATCTTTTTTCTTAATTTATACATATGATTAAGATATGTATGCCAATACAGTGCCTATGTCTTTATTTGAATTAGGAAAATGCTATAATACCACAGTATAGAAACCTTTTCTTAATTTCATTCAGGATATTAACTCAATTAACATTTACTTGTTAACAGGGGAAACTTTTGTATTTGAGTGAAAACTTTTTTCCTTCCTTAAAAGGAACACTCACATGATTCAAGTTGATGAGATAGTTGTCCACTTGTGTTAAAGTAGCATTTGAATATATTAAGACAAAGAAATGGGATAGGTTATTACGAAACCAAATACATTTATACAAATATATATTGATACACAGAAATGTGAAAACAAGTATTCTGAGGAATCAATCTATTGTGTTAATTTGGCAATTTGTATTCTTTCTTTGCTATATATAACTCCCCTTGACTACAGTCTATATGAAGAACACATCCGTTTAATAAGCCCTTTGTTTATCCAAATAAGACTTAGTAATATTAACATTAACCAACATTAACCAATATTAACAATTACACAACAAAACAATAAATATTGATTAAGAAAACACAATTAGAAGAATGAAGGTTAATTATTTAATTTAAATGTACCAAAGAGAATTTGAAAGGTCTAAGAAGGAGGTTTAGGCAGGAGGGAAAAGTTCAAAAGATAGAGATGAACTCATCGATGCACAAAATGTATATGTAATCAGATGTCACAATAAACCCAATTAATTTGTGTAAACAGTATTCAGTATTAAAAATATTGCAGATACAAACCATACTGAGGGGGAAAAAAGGCAATAATATTATAGGCCCCACTAGGTGGAACTCATGCTTGGTACTAGGCAAAGTACTCATGACTGACAAGATCAGAGTTAGAAACCTGATACTCTTGTTATGTGAAACAGAAAATAGTACTTAACTTCCTCTATATTATTATTTTATACCTACATAATAGTGCATCTGTGAGCCTTCATCAGAGAAGCTTTTTGCAGTGTATGTGTGTTTGTGTGTATGTGTATATGTGTATGTATATATATGTATATTCATATATACAGGCTTATATACATATATGTATGCATGTATGTAAGCATGTACATATGTATCAAGACCCCAGCCTGGTCAATTTGCAGAGAATAAAAACTGAAATATCCAGAGCTCTGAGATATCAATAGAAGGATGGATAGCAAGACTGATTAACAAATACATCATGTGTCTTCAGTGAAGCATGGCAGGGTTGCTGCTCACCTACATTCAGATTGGCTATGACTATGCATGAGACATGTGCTAGAGCAAGTCAATCAAAATTTCAGTGTGAATAGGCGATGGGTTCATGATGTAGCATACTTACCTAAAAAGAACTGGACACTTACAGCTGCAGGACATACTTTCCTTCAGGAACGAGGTCTATAAAATGTTACCTATGCACAACCAGAAAACACAAATTGAATTTTATGGGTTTAAAAGTTTAAACAAACATATTAAGTTATGAGGTGATATTATAGGGATGGAGAATGAAAAAATAATCAGAAGAGAGAAAATGGGGCTAAGATTTTATCAAAACATATACATATACAGAATTCTCAATAAAACAGGAATATATACACATACATATACACAAATATCTGTATATATACACACATGCATGCATACCTACACATATACACATATGCATATACAAACATACATATATACATATACACATACATTTGTACACATATACATACAAACACACATACATATACATAGACATATAGACATACATAATGTTTTCAATTTTTTAAAGAGAAGATCTAGAAAATGGTAAATTTATGTTTTTTTTGATGGAATGTGCATATGTATGCACATGTGCATGCTTGTTTCTCTGTAAACACATGTGAGCATGTTGTTAGAGATAAGAGCATGTTGTGTGTTTCTTGCTAGGCTCCATTCACCATTTTCATAACTAGAGTATCTCTTGGGGACCTGGAGTTCACGGACTATGCTAAGCTAGCTGAACAGCAAGGCCCAATATTCTACCTGCCCTCACTTTTCTAAGACTTGGATTATAAATGTATATTAGAGCACTTGGGTTTTCAAGGGGATGTTGAACTTAGATCTTATGTCCTCAGGCTTGTATAAAAGAGTGTATTAGTGAAGGAGCTATCTGCTCAGTGCACTGCATACATTATTAAATCATGTTACATGAAATGTTAAAATTATTAATAAGACTACAATATTTATCTAACTATAATAAATCTTAATAACAGGACATTCTACCAGTAAATCACAATCAGCTCACCTCAATTTATCAACACCTACCTAAAGGGGAAAATAGCAGCTATACTATAGTTTTTTTTTTCCTCTAAGTTTAATTGTTGCAAAACAAAGCATTCATTGCTCCTGAAGAGGTATCAAAATCAGTTTCAGGCACTCACATCAGGTGTCTCAGAGGCCACTGTAACTTCAGTTTCAGGTGACCAGATACATTGAACAGCAAGCATGCATGTACATGGTATACATACATCTATAGAGACAAACTCTCATAGACATACAACAATATAAAAAGGTAAGTCCTCGAAACCATTTCAAGTCAAATTTCAATATTATAGACATTAGGTCAAAAATCCAATCTTGAGTCCATAAAAAAAGACTTGCATAAATATTTCTGTATTTATTTTTAAAAATTTTAAAAAGAATTTCAATTCTTCTATGAGAATTAGAAAAGATGGCCACAGAAGTAATCACCATATCTACAGAGCCAACTTCTTCACTGAAGATTAGGGAAGCTGTTCACAGAAGTCATCACCATATCCTCAGGACCCACTCCCTAGGAGAAGGAAGCCCCTGGTTCTGTTGGTCCAGGTACTTCAAGATGTGCCACCTTGGGAAACCATTTATTCTTGCAGGTCTATAGTGTCCTAAGATAAGTAAAATAACTCACTGATGCTTCATCTATTTTAAAATTTTACAACTGCTGAAAATTCAGGAGCTTTTTCCTTACATAATGCTCCTTCTGATTAATGATTCCTTTAATTGAACCAATTGAGTCATATAGCTTTTAAGTAGTCAAAAATTACATGTTTAATTTGCTACTAATGATTCTAATTCTCTTAACTCAATAATTCAGTAGCTAGCTAAATTGCCTTCTCAACTAGGAGCTTACCTTAACTACTTTTTCAAATGCCAGTGTTTAATAAGTGTGAGAAACTTCTCTCTAATATTTTAACCATAGAATAATTTTTAAAGGCAGCTGTATTGATATGTGAAAAGTTATTTTGTAATTATTAAAGGCTTACCTCTACAACTTTTGATACAACTAAAAATATACCAAAAACTACATAAGAAAAACTCCTGCTAATTCAAGTCAGGCACTACATTAGCAAAGAATCTCTTAGCAAAGAGAAGATTGACAGTTGCTATGTTGAAGGAAAAATGGTGCTGCCAAGAATATCCCAGTTAGCACTGACATTCTTAGCAAATTATTTAAAGCATCTTAAATGTATTTTCCTGTATGATGGGGTGGTTAAAAATAAAGAAATTTCTAAATAAGACTTAGGATTGTCATTTACATATGAGAATGCAATGTGTTTAAAATGTAATTCCATCCATATAATTAATTCAGAAATCTAGCATAACTGTGTAAATTAACTAAAGCTTTTGGAAGTAAAAATCTTCCTAGTAATTTTAATCAGCATGCAGCTGACCACATCTGAAAATCCTTCAGAGGCTCTGAAGGATTTGTTTTCTGAATGATGGTAAGTGGACATGTTTGATATATCTTATAAAATCAACACACACTTTGAGAAAAGTTTGCACAGAATCTGAAGGGAATTAAAATTGTCATATTATATCATATTACATCATATTAAATTGATATGATCATACTATTATGGAACATGGGTATGTTCTCAGTGTAGGGAAAACATTATAAAAGAAAATGAAGAAAGATAGAATATAAATAGCTTAAAAAACTTTTTAAAATGTGGGTTGAACTGTATGTAAGTGGAAGGATTATAGTTTCCTGCTATCTGTATCATAGATAGGACCTAATGTCCATGACGTTTAGAAATGGCTCAAACACACCAGAAGACAGGAATGCTCTTGAAGAATATTAAATAATACAATATCAAACTGTATCTCAGGTCTTCAAATCCAAATACTACTGTTGTTTTCCTGTTTGGCATGAATTTATAAATATTGAAAAAATGTTTTCTTTGATAAACAAAACAGGGGTCTCAAAGCTCAGTCTGATGATTGGTTTCACATTTGCATTGGTCAGATGCTCGTAGAACCTCCCATGGAAAAGCCACACCAGGTTCCTGTCAGCAAATGTCTTTTGGTGTCTGGGCTTGTTGTCTGCAGACAGGATGAGTCTTCACGTGAGGCAGTTTGGGACACTTATTATTCCATTGCCCTTTCTTGTCCATCTTCCATATGGTGGCTTTTCTTTCATCTTATAATTTTTTATTTCGCTATGCTTTGTTATTATCTCTTAGAAGCTTGTTATTTTCTAATGAGTGATGAGACAGAAAGGTAGTGAATCCAGAGAGGTGAGATATAGGATGTAGTTGCTTAACCATCCAAAATATGAATGATGTCTATGACTTCTAACACAGTATTTCAGTCTAAGGTTTTATAATATTTTGTCTCTGATCAGAACAAACTATTAGAAAGATTCTATAATCTTATCTTTTTTATTTTAAATTTGTAAAAATCTTGATTTTATTTGGCTATTGTTATACATTTACACTCAAATACTGATGTAAAACTAAGATATATTTCTTATTGTCATAAATAGTGTGAGTAGAAAATTTGTCTCATTATTCATTATATATTTATTGATCTTCTTGCCGTTGAATTACAATGCATGTAAGAGTATCTCACAGATTTCAAAATAAATTAGAAAACAAACCTGTCATTTTCTGCTATATAAATGAGATAGAAAAAATTATGGTTAATTTAGGAAACATAGGTAGTTAATATTATAAAATAACCTGGACAACCACTGGACTCAATGAATGTACATGGGTCTCCAGGATTCCTCATTTTGATGCTGATAAACTCAGCTTTACTTGTGCTCAGAGATTACCAACTTCCTCAAATATACTTCAATTCAATTTTCATCTTTCCCCATTACACTTCTCAGATTCCTTTCCTCCAGATTTCTTGGATTAAATCCCAGGGAAATCAGCTTCATTCAAGTCTCTGTAATAAGCATTAAGAAGTTTCAAATGATGTCACAACATTATGGCAGACATGCTCACACATGTTCCTCTGTGAATTTATGTTGGCTGTGGAGTGGAAAACAGTGCACACCGCCCATGAAAAGTATTTAGCTTCTTGTCAACAATTCATAGCTCCTCAAAAAATATAGAATTTATATGAACAAGACAGTGCTCATGCTATATTGCAGCTCTCTTATATTCCAATAGGAGTAGATTCACTACACCTACATCAAAAGCATAGTTTAATTATTGTGGCTATGGGAGGACATGGGAGAAGAAGCTTCCTTTCTCCAAAGATTTCATTGTATAAGATACTATTGGCAATTCATGGGCATTTATTTATACATAGTAATTTCAGAATCAGTTTACAATAACTGTTTTAAATTCCATTTGTCTATGGAGAAAAATTTTACTGTCCTTATAAAAATTTTGGCAAATGTTATTCTCTATAATTTAGTATGTATGTGTATATATATATATATGTGTGTGTATATATATATATATACTAAATTACATATAATACATTTATATAATTACTGTATATTATTTATATTAATTAATTATATAAAATATTAATATATTAATATTATATATAATAAATTATATATACATATATAATCCTACACTTCCAAGGGTCATTTCTATAGTTTGCTATAAATATAACAATGTTTATAGTGGATTTATATTACTTAGAGATAATATTAATGGGCTTCCAGGCAAATCACTTTAAACTTTCTTCTTCAAATATAGGATGTTCACGTGAACTAATGTTTTTTCCAAGAAGATGAGCACAAGCACACTTTTATTCAAATTGTTTCCACTCTTTATATAATCCTTTAAAGATAGCTTCTTTATCAAAATGACTGTTTGTCAGTTTCTATTTAACAGATATCCTAAGTTTTATTTTGAGTCTTACTATATTATTATTCCACTTAAGTCCAGCAATTGACTTACAGCATATTTCTTTATCACTTTTTTAAAATATATTTTGAAATAATGTCTCTCACTTAACCTGTACTCAGTGTTTCAGCTATATAGACGGGTGAGCAAGCACAGGAATGCACTATACTCTCAACATTACAACAGAGCAAGCATTTTAACCATGCATTAAATGTTTCAATATTATTTAATGTGAGGATATTTCAGTTTGTCATCTTAGCAAATAATCATCATTGAACCATTTCTAAAATTATAGATGTTTGTAAATCTAGAAGTTTACTTACAAATGCTAAAATATTACTCAAAACTCTAAACTCCCAAGGATTCTAATATATAACTTGCCAGAGGATTATCAAGTATATATTCCCTGTAGAAAAAAGAAAGTGCAGTTTCTTTAGCTTTTATGTACAGTCTAGTTCTTACAACAGAAAAATCCATCTTACATCCAGTAGAATGGTTAGTATCTAAGACACAAGTGACATCTTATGCTGGCAAGGATGCCAAACAAGAGAAAACACTCCTACATTGCCTGTGGAAGTGCAAATTTATACAGCCACTTTGGAAGTCAATATGACAGTTTCTCAAAAATCAGTAATCCATCTACCTCAAGTCCCCATTGTATCACTCTTGAGCGTATACCTAAAGGGTGCTCTGTCCTGGCATAAGGAGACTTACTTGCTCAACTATGTTCATAGCAGCTGTATTAATAATTTCCAGAATGTGAAAACAACCTAGATGTCCTTTAACTGAAGATGGATAAATAATATATGGCAGATTTACACAATAAATTATTACTCAGCTGTTGAAAAATAACAACATGAAACTTATAGGCAAATGGATGAAACTAGATAAAGGAATTCTGAATGCAGTAACCCAGACCAGAAAGTCACATATGGTATATACTCATCTACAAGTGGATATTAGCTGTAAAGTAAAAACTAATCATGCTACAATTCACTAACCTGGGGAGGGTAAATAAAAAGGAGACATCAACTGCCAAGACAGGAATCTCCTTGGGAAAGGGAAAGAGAATAGACATTATGGGTATGTGCTTGCTTGTATTATGAATCCTAATTATGTTCCCCAGAAAATTTTGCAGTAGACTGTCTGCACAAGAGGGTCTGCAAGTAGCTTCTGGGAACCTGCCCCCAGTTGGTTCTGGTTGGTAAATAAAAAATGCCAGTAGCTAATGGCTGGGGAAGACAGACTGAGGCAGAATTTTAGGATTTCTGGGTTTAGGAATGGGAGGAGAGGAAGGCATGGATCCGCCATACTTTAGGAGAGCGTGGAGAGAGGAGAGACACAAAGATCACCATGGATTAGAGAAGCAAGGAGAGCTCTCCAGACTCTGGGGGTGGGGGAGTTGTGGCCCAAATGGCTAACTAATTGGAGTTAAGAGCAGCCAAGATTGAATGTAGAAATTAGTAAGTAGTAACTTAGAATTATAGGCAAGAGGTACATTCTAACGCATAGAGGCTAGGCAGTCGCCCAACTACTTACTATGCTGCTTAAGTCACAATAAGCAGTTTATAATAAGCAGTTTTTTATAAGTTTAAAATATAAAGGCTGTGTGTGTGTGTGTGTGTGTGTGTGTGTGTGTGTGTGT
>JANHMN010000011.1:51729048-51907347 GCA_030674055.1 Rhabdomys pumilio | reverse complement strand
AACAAAAAGTCAATGAAATGATTTCTAAGGGTATTCTGCTATATTAGTACACAGGAGCCTAGCATACTCATTATCAGAGAGACTTCACCCAGCAACTGATGAAACAGAAGCAATGACCTACAGCCAAACATTAGGCAAAACTTGAGGAATCTTGTGTAAAATAGAAGGATTGTAGGTGCCAGAGCGGTCACGGACATCACAAGAAAACTCACAGAATCAACTAACTGGGCTCATGGGGGCTCTCTGATCCTAAACCTACAATCAGGCAGACTATATGGGTCTGACCTAGGTCCTCTGCATGTAAGTTAAGGTTCTGCAGCTTGGTCTTCTTGTGGGACTACGAACAGTTGGACTCCTAATAGTGGGAGTAGGGGCTATCTCTGACTCTTCTGCCTGCTTTCAGAGACCGTTTTTAATCCCACTGGATGGCCTTGTCCAGCCTTAATACGAAGGCATGACCCTAATCTTACTGCAACTTGACGCCATATTTGTTTGATATCCCTGAGAAACCTGCTCTTTTCTGAAGAGAAATGAAGAAGAAGCAGATTTAGAGAGAAAGGAGGTTGGGGAGGAGAGTGAAAGAAAGAAACAGAAGTTAGGAAGAATGTTGTTTTTGAGAGAAAGCATTTTTTTAAAAAAATGAAAACAAATACAAAATAACACTTCCTCTGTATATGCTACTTAGTATCAGTATCCCTACTTGAAAGCACTGCCAAGCGCAGCTCATTTTAATACCAGATTTTCATGTTTTCTTATGTTTAACATCAAAACTTCAAAATACAAAAGGAGGGTAAAGGAATGACTCAATAACCTGTGTAATTGTTTCCTCTTCTATGAATTTTAATTTTGAAATAGTGTTCTTTCCAGATATCTTACTTTTTCTATACATTTTATATAATTTATCCCAGAATGCTTGAAAGTGAACAGAATGAGTTTCATGTCTGGGGGAGAGCAAAACTTACAAGCAGATTTTGTACAGCACTTAAATACTCTTAATACAATTTTCAGGTATCTCATTTCTTTTTTATTTCTCTTCTAGGTTCCACCTCATTCCCCTACACCAGATGTCTCTGTTCCACTATGATTCATATATTGTACATGGCAAAAATCACTACGAATTCTGCTTGTTCCCCAGCCCTTAGCCAATATGCTGCTTAGTCTCTCTGGGATACAGATGCCATTTAGCTTGGTACCAGGCCATTCTCTGTCACATTCTTACAAGAATATTGAACCATAACAGACAGCCATCAACATTTAATAGTAGGCCAGGAAAACAGAAACAATCACAAAAATGTCAAATTATAGATAATTAATCCCTAAATGAAAGGTCATTTATAATTGAGGTATACAAAAGTGACATTACTAAAATTAATAATCAGAACTTGTTACACAGAATCCATTTTCTGAAACAAAAAAAATAGCACATACAAACTTCAGTTATATTATTATATCATATTAAAGATAATGTTGATGGCCTTAGGGCATGGTGCAGGCTGATGTGAAATGTTGCCTGAGGTTAACAAATGATAACACTTGGTTTTTAACAGGCATCCTAATAAAATCAATTACCTCTGCCCTAAATAAATTCTTAGTGGCTCTATAAATCATTTAAACCAAGGGCTATATAGTACCATAATGTTTCTATCAAACTCAATAAGAATTCTGTCACTGCAGTCTCATTACTTCAATAAAGGACATTTTTCATAAAGTTAAAAAGTGGTAAATACAGTGCATAAAACTTAATATCAATAAGCATGTCTTAAGTAACTTTCTAGAAGGTTCAACTTAGACAATGTTAACATAAAATTAGAAGTCGAAACACCACATGTAAAATTCTGTTAATTAACTTGATTTTCAGGGTCTTACAGTAAGTATACAAAATAATATTATGACATGAGTAAAAGTTTATTGTAGCATGCTGATGTGAATCGAACTTTTTAAAGGAATATATTTGTATTATTTTCAATTATGTGTAAATGTGTATATTTATATGTAACTATGTCTACATGAAGTCAGGTGCCTATGGAGGCCACAAGATTTGGTTCTTTGGGTTGTGAGCTGCCTGGAAAGGTTCTGGGAACAGAATTCTGATCTCTGAAAAATCCACAAGCGTTCACAACTACTGAGCTATCCCTCTACCTCCCTATAATTCAAATTTAGAGGGAAAAAGCTGTTAGAAAAACCTTAGGTTGTGTATCTCCATGATTTTCTCTGAATTATAATATCTCCTTGATTCTCCATCTTTGTGTGTCATGACCTGATGAACAGTGAGGAGCAAGGCCTGTAGGGAAGACCATTTATACATAAAGCTTTGAACTTGGTGTACTTTGAAATCTTCAAATGGTCTTTAGAGTTTAGAATTGAAATGTTTAATATTTATTAATTTTAATGTATCACCGTCATTTTCTCTTCCAGGCTTCAACTTTTTACCACATTAAATTGCTAGTACTAGATATAATCTACATGTGGACATAAAGCCTGAGCTCTTGTGTAATTCCTATTCAGGATTCTTAGAGTAGGTGTGCTAGATTAGGTAAGCAGTCTTCTGCAGTTACAAAAATAGGTAGGGTAAAAAATAATGTCATATTTCTACTATAAATGGCCTACATTCTAGAACTTAAAATAACAGACAGCATGTCAAGTGACACCACAGTTAGAGGGGCAAAGTGTTGCTAAATAAGTAACATAGTGAAGCATCAAATTCAAAGGAGAGTTTTAAAATACTTTGTTTTAAAACCCAGTCCCAAGGGATACAACTACAATATGACTTCCACACCTAATCCTCAGGGATCATTGCAAAATACTAGGCCAAAAAATTCTAAGAGTCAGAGGAACAGAGAGTTGGCCATGTGAGTGTGTCTCTTGGAAAAGTCAGAAGCTATACCTATAAAATCTCACCAACATGGCTGCATAAGCATAAGCTGAATGTGGAGAAGAATTAACATGCTAATGAGGAAGAAGAGGCAAGAGAGGGGAGCCCTGGAGACCTCACCAAGCACAAAGAATTTCAGGCAGCTAAGACACAGTAATAACTTGAGAAATAGTCTTTCTCAGGGGCAGAGAACTGAAATTGGTTATGCCATAGCAAATGAAAGCCCTGAAAACATACAAGTCACATTATACAGACTGAGCAAGTTATATGTGTGTATTTAAGGAAGTACCTGAGCACACGGGTGTATGTACATATGTGTGTGTTTGTGTTTGTGTTTATGTAACAAAAATTAATGAAAAGGTGGCCATAACTTTCCAGTTTGAAAGTGAGCAAGGAAGAGGATATGGTAAGGTTTGGAGGGGAAAAAAAACAAATTATGTAAAAAAAATATATAATAACAAAGAATATTTTTTAATTGATTATAAAACCATAGCTTTATTATAATGGGTAGTAGTAACAGCACTGAACTTCTAGAGTCTCAAAAGATGTTAAACTATTGATCACCAGTGTTGACTAAAATAGGAAATCAATAAAATAGCAGGCAGCTAAAAAAGACAGAGTGTGTTCTTCCAGAGTTCCCTGTGCAAACATGGAAACTATGATCATCAACCCTTGCTACACATTGTTTTTTAATTGGAGTGTGAAACATTGGAGTGTTTACTTTACAGTCTTATTATAGGAGCTTCAGCTTTCGCTGTTAGGGAAGCGTGTGAAAGTGTAGGACTTACAGCTGTGCGTTGTAACAAAAACTTGAAAATAGAAGTAAAAGAACTGCTCATTCACCCGCTCATTCCTGTACCCTGAAAAGTGTGCCTCCATCTAGTTTCTAAGTAAATTTTGTAGCAAATTCCAAAGTAAATGATCCCCTGTAGGAACTGATCTATTCATGGCTCACGTGGGGTGGGGATGGGAGTGCATGGGCATATAGTGACCAGACATCTAAACAGTAGTTTGACCTTAAGTATCATTTCAGGGTTTCTCGCCCTCCTGAGAAACACATTATGGATGAATTTTATGTTCACACTGGTAGCTGATAATTACAGTCATAGTTAGAAAAGTTTTCAAGGTAACGGTTTTTGATGTTTTGATGTATTATATATTAAATATCATGTATTCATTTTATATTAATTTACGAATGATGAGATAGAGGGGTCAATGCATTATACTAAGCTACTCACTTGTTCTGAAGTTAAGTCGGTGAGTTAAATACCCGTTAGTACCATTTCTTACCACATAACTTAAAAGAGTTTCTCTTTTGTCATTTCTATAGATGAATTTAAAATAGGAATGTTTCATTATAGTCTTGGTGAAAGGTAAATAAAATCCTTAATTTAAAATTCTCAGAACAAACACAGACCTACATACAAACACACACATATATACATATGTAATATGTATATATTATGATATATATATATATATCACTTTATTATTTGTAGAAACAAAATATTGTAAAAGAAAAGATAATGTAAATCAGTGAAAGAAAAAAATGTGCAGTTCAGCATAAGGAATCTTTTTCTCATCACCCCCAACTCTTTTTATCCCTCAAAGCTTTTGCACTTTATAAATATAAATTGCATGCATTAGAGATCCATTTCAGGCTTTCCTATCCTTTTCAGACTTCATTCCATTATTGGGCTCAGCTAAGCCATTTTCATTTCATACAAGTCCTGTCTTGAGCTCACTGATGAATTAACTTCCTCTGTAAGTCTCCAGTGAGTCCACTCCTATCTAACCTGGTAAACTCTTCATCATGCACAACCTCTCTCACAACCAAATATCTCAAGAGTGCCTGTTCTTCCTCAGTAGTCTTTTTATCTCTTACATTCATTGACATTTCAACCACTGACAAGCAAGTGTCCCTAATGGCTTCTATGAGTTAGTCCATCAGTGACTGATTTCCTTTAGACTGTCTCAGATTATGCAGCCTTTGTCTCAAGGAGAATCAAGTATTCACAGTGCTTTGAGTCTCCATTTCTGTAGCACTCTGGCATTAACCCATTCATGTGCACATGTCACAGCTTCACAAGCAGGTTACAATGCTATTTTTCAAAAAGATATAACATATTTGTTCATTGACATAATTTTCATGGCTGAACCATGATCAATGTCTAGTCTGTAGGCTAAATGTTAGATTTTCCCTATTCTTCTATATAAGTCAGAAATTAAGAGATTCTTCTTTTATCATACCTGCTTTACTCTTTCCCTCTTGGCTATTCAGCACTCACTAATGTCAAATTTCTGGATCCCAGCAAGTCCTTTTAGCACAGAATTAACTTGTATGCTCTTTCCCTGCTGTTACAGCAGCTGTAAGAAATAGCATGCCAAAATCTCTATGTCATTCTTCCTTTTTAAAACTCTCCTTGCGAAACTGGATAATAATACAGAGGAGAGCATCTGTACATATTTTTCTCTCGTTGCAATTCCTCCTTAACATAGGCACCTTCTTTCTTGGTAGAGAACTGAGGCTTAGTTGCATGTTTTATCATCCACAACAAAGGAAACACAGTTGTCTCCACAACCTTCTCAAAACTCCACCCTGTAAGTTTTATTTTTAATGTTGATAATGCATTCTATAGTCCACAAGTAATGTTCAGGCATTCTCTTTATTTCATGATAGATCCCATGTAAGGAGGCAATCTACCTCATACCATATAAGGAAAGGTAATCACACATATTATGCTGAGGGTGCCCCAGTCTCAGTCAGCTCAGTCCCTTCTAGGCATAATTAATCTCTCAAGGCAACAAACATGCAAGAGCCTTAACCAGTAGGCACACTGTTCCATATCAAGTTTGCCTCTATGAATGTGCCAACCTCAGATGCATCAGCCTTAGTGCATGTCTTAAAAACACTCTACAGGAGCTGTGCAATCCAAACCTATCTTTCTATCAGTCCCTGTCTAGGTATCAATTATGTTTCATAACTTGGTCGAGATAGACTACCAAATATTTATTCACGTCAAATAGGGAACTGAAGACAGAGCAAATAAATAATAATTATATTCAAGTCTAGCTTAAAAAGTTAAGACATCTAGCATATTATATTATTATAAAATTATTATATGCATATAATAATTCCAACAAAGCTAGACCACTTAATAGTGTCACTACCTATGCCCAATCATTCAAACACATGAATTGAAAGGAGCCATGCATATTCAAACTACTACATTTCCCTTCAGAATCTTGAAGGTATCTGAACTCTCTTATGTTTTACATTTTGTGAGCTCAGTACTTCGTAAGTTTCATTATCTTTCTGAGTCATATGAGCCTCTCTCTTCCTTCAACCAAGGACTATTGTGAATTGGAGAAAATAGAAACACAGCACTTTACTTTGGTTATATTTGTCTTATTTTTGGTAATGGTAGTGAGTAGTTATTTGATAACAGTGTGAACACTGTATTTTAATTATTCTACAAATTTGGGACAAAACACCATTTCTAACAATGCCCCTACAGACTTCTCACCTTTCTGATCCCAGTATTACTCAAAGTCCTTTGTAATTATGCTTAAATTTTTACATTTTTTTACTTAAGTATTTTCTTTGAGATAAACACAAGCCGTTAGTGAAATTTTTGTTTTATATTGATAAATCTACATAAAATTCACCATGTCTTATCAGTTAATGAATCCTCCTGTAACAATAAAATTAATACTTACAGTCACCTTTTAAAATGTTTTATTCCCTCTTTGTCTCTATTTCTCTCTCTGAGCATATTAAATGTATCAGTATTAGGTCCACTAAAGAAGAGAGAATCCAGTCATGGCTTTTGGAAAGAATAGTGAAAAGGATCTGAAGTGTACTGAAAGAGCCATAGCATCATCCCACCTCTCTTGTCTCTTGTATTGTTCTTTTACACAGGATCCATGAAATACAGCAAACATTTTCAATTAGGCTTACATTTGATTTCTCATTGGACTCAATTCAATCTGAGAAACTATCACATGACCTGTTGTATCTAACTCCTACCAAAGAATCAGATGTCTTTCAGAGTACGTGATAAACTGTTAATGTGTAGAGCTGATGTTCTATAAAAGACTAGAATCACAAGTAGTAATGATATTCCTGATTAAATAATCACCCATATTAAGAAATTATAATATTAGAAGCATCGAGATTGGCTCTGTATGTATAAACCAAGATGCTGAAAGTTTTGAATCTTGTGTGGCCAGCAACACAAAATAAGCATGTAAATCAACCTCAATATACTTACAGTGGTCTTACAGGTAAAAGTTAGGTATTAAATACTTGAGAAGTAGTGAGTCGCTCAAAAAGATCAGGAATTGTTGTTCTTCTAGATTTGAAAGCCATAGGAAATACTTTAATTTAGACAATAAAAATTATCATAGTTAACAAATAGAAATGTACAAATCATTGTACTTAGCAAGAGTTTGCTAACAAAAGAAGAAGATTAAGACTAATGTAGATATTGTTGGAGTAAAATAAAGGCTTGTGACTCAGACTTCAACTCAGATGAGCATGTGATGTTGGGTATGGACACTGCATGGTCAGCTGATTGAACTCTGAGGTCACAGAAGTTCTCCCCAAACTAAGCAAATTATCATAGTAAGATTTATAACAATTTGAATAGTGAAAGTTTGAGACACCAGATGAGAAAAGGTGAATATTTTATAGTGCCAGAAATGTTTACAAAATATTTTATATATGTAAAGGAGAAATGACACAAACAAATGATAGGGACATATCTATAGGAACTGAAAGAACAAAAGGAAGGTACAATGATTTCAGTTAAACTGTGTCTAGGTCACCAAAACAATCTTGACCATTGGCCCTCAAGCAAAATATATGAGAAAGGAGAAAAATACATTTTAAAAATCAGAACATAAAAACACGACTGTTTTTCAAATCATATCATACCACTTATTCCATAAAATTATAAATGTAGATAGCTTGATAATGATAAAAATTTTGCAAAAAATAATTAATGAAAAACAGTATCAAATTGGTGGAAAGAATGAGGATCTAGTGCTCATTTATGTGATAACAATTAGTAAGAAAGATAGCTGAATGTCAAATAAAATTTGTCTGCAATATTTGAGGTCAACAGATTTTTTTAACACAAATCAGAAGCTTATATAAATTTATATGTATAGTATATCTAAACAATTCTTGATATCACACACATATGCATATACCAACACATACACACATGTATAAATGGTACCGTATTGTATCATGTTAGTGAAACAATTGCAGGGTAGTAGTGTGGTTGGTTGAAGGTGTGGCTCAGGAGTTAAGATTGCAAACTGCTCTTGCAGAGGATCTTGGTCCAGTTCCCAGAACCTACTTTGAACTTGATCATTCCAGCTGTGGAAGCTTGACATATTCTTCTAGATTCTAGGAATAACTGTATTCACATGCATATGTCTACACACAGACATCCAAACAGAAATACATACTTCAAAATAAAATAACATTGAAAAATATGTACATTTTATTTCTTAAAATATTCTGAGACTATAATCTAATGACAAGAATTCATCATCCCCTTTCCTCTTCCTCCAAGCCCTCCCACAAGCTCCATTCTTACTCCCTTTCAACTTCAGTTTTCTTCCTCATTAATTTTTATTACATGCTTATATGTATCTACATAAATATTCCTCAATATATCATGCTCGGTCTTATAATGTTATATGTATGTACACTTTCATTTTTTTAAAGATAAGACAAATGGAAAAGCAGAACCTGTAGTTCAAACTTCTACATTTTTCAAGCCAATTAAATCCTAATTAATTTTCTTACTATTTGTAGTGACTATTCAAGCAGGTTTCATTTAATGTTAATTAAAAACACTCCATATCTATAACTTTAATATAGTTTAATATAATTTATTAATTATATATTAATTTATTAATTATATATTAATAATATATAGTTTAATATAATTTAATATGTCTATCTTTCTGTTTCAATGAAACATTGAGTTTCTTAAATTCTTTCATTAGATTTTATGTACTTTTGAGGATCACTGTACTAGCAGAGGTTTTTGTGAAAGTGGAGATTAAATTTCTACAAGAAAATAAATTAGTCAGTTCTACTAAAGTTTGGAAGGATGAATGTTACTAACTGGCTGTGCTAAGATGACTGAAGAGAAATATGTGTGAGAGTCATCTGGAGAGTAAGTAGCAGGCCATAGTTTGATGACTGCCAATAAGAAAGCAGAAAGAAAAATTAAAAAATATCAAGATGTTATGAAAAAAATAAATAGGAATAACTGAAAACCGTAGCACAATATTACCAGAAATGATAACACTGAAATAGAAATATCATGGTTTGTATGTTTACATATTTATCTTTTGCTTTGTTATCCTCCAGTAGCCCCCACACCTGATGTACTTGTTTAAGAACAGAGGTCTTGCTTTTAGAATTACAGTAATAGGTACAGGTATACAATAGCGACCAAGTGTCATTCATGTGCTTAGCAAAAACAAACACCCTGAGAAATCTAATTCTATTGGATAGCTCTTAAAATATGGAAAGTTATTTAAAGGAGGGAGCTTTTGTCAACAGATGGACAAAATACTCCAAAACATTTTCATCTGATATATAATATGGTCTTAAAGCTCCCAGGTCTACCCGTCAGTGCTTCAGAATTTATCACTCCAGATGCTGGTCACACATAGAGTGTTGGCAGTCTCAGCTGAGGAGACAGAGATTCTGTATTTTTCATACTTGGCTACCTATGTCATACCCTACTGTGTGCCTGAGTGTGACCAGCATTTTATGCTTCCAATGGTCATGTTAATCAAGAATTTAATTTTCAATTCCCTTGAAGGATCTGAATGCTACCCAAACAACCGTATCTTTTGTTATTTTAAAAGTTTGTTGTCCATGTTTTAGGAGGTGATAGATATTATTAGATTATTCACAGACTAATTTTTTTATAAAGTATATGTATGAATAGCTCTTAAGACTATATTTGATATTACAAAATACTTCAAGTTCTTTAATATAATGTTATCTAATTCTATACTTTAAAGGAAAAGGTGGCCTACATTGTCATTCTTTTGGTCATTTAAATTTATTGTTTCAGAGATCAGCTACTCTTTGTATCATGTAAAACCCAATTCTTTCCAAGATGTATTTTGTGTGTGTTGTGGGTGGAGGGTGTCAAGTCTCCCGCGATATTACCTATGGGAATATTTCACCATGAAATCTCAATTACTCCTGATATTTGAAGATAGATAGTCAAAGATGGTATAAAGTGCCCCTTGTTTTGAGTTTGGTATTTTCTGGTATTTTCTTATGACTACTCTTGAGACTTTGATTTATTGTGAATCCAGAGGAAAAAAAATGCATGAGAAGTGTTTGTGGGAGAACAGTAAAAAGCCTGTTGAGTAAAGGTTAGCAAGCCCCAGCAGCTTATAGCAAAATAAATTACAATGAGAATGTCCTAAAACCTAGAAATGTGTTGTAGCTCATTGATTCCTTAAAATATTTACTAGACCCGTCTTGTATAACCAGTTCTTCTCCCTGGGACAAGGAATGAAACAGAATACTATCCCAATGAGTTTTAGCAGTCACTTGACACAGACTAGACTCACTTCAAAAGCTGTCTCAAAGGAGGGTTTGCACAAATCACTTTAGCTGGTAGGAATAGCATTGGGGATTGTTTTGATATGTAGGAGCTTTAAAAGACTCAGGCATAAGGGAGGCTAAACACAACCCTACACACAGAAAAAGCACGTGTTGATTAGCCTGTGGATCAAGACATGAGTGCTTCAGGAGGGGCTTTAAGCAGAATGAAGAAAAAATGTTCCTGATGCCTTTACTGGGGAGTAAAAGTGTAAATGTTGGCCTAAGAAATCTGGGTATAGAATAGAACACAGCAGTAACTAATCTTTGTGTCAAAAGTCTGAAAGTGGGCAGTGATGTTCACCATGACTATTGAAAGCACACTGAGGACACTGACATTTGGTCAGTGATTGGATGGCATGCACCACTCTTTTTAACTAATCCAGCCGAAGGTGGTGCACATCATTCTCTGAAGATCACCTGGTGTAGCTATTGTCAGTTTTTAAAACACTGAAAACTCTCCATCATGGATGGCAAATATATACTTCTCCGTATCCAATTTGTACCCACTATAACTCTTACATTTTCCAAAAGGACTTGGTTTCCACACTGCACACTGGTCATTACAACAGTCTTGTCTTAGCATATCTTAGGTATCATTACTGATAGGCCTTAAAAGGAAGGGGACGTTGTAAAACATTTGCCCTTCTGGACACTTTATTTCTTCAAATCTTTTTTCTAACTTCTCCCTGGTGGGACTTAATCATAATTTTCTCATTAATGGTAAGCACCAGGTTGCTTGTATCGCAGCAACACACAAGTCAAGCCAGGCATTTTCTGTCAGCAATCTATAGAGTAACTAGAGAAAACTAAACTAGGTATTGGAGACACTATATGTTGACATCATATGTAATGTGGCTTGATTATTTCTGTGTTTAAATGGATAAAAAACCTGGCTTACTGGTAGAGAGCCAGGCATAAAATGTGAGTGCCTATGTATCTAGTTGGATATATTATAAAGATGTAATTGTGCCTTGATAAACAGAAAGATAAATAAGATTAGCTGAAAGACACTGGATTATATAATTTATTTCTACTATATACTTATATAATATCTGCATTATATTATATATGCTGTTAGGTCAACCTGTATATTCTTAAAATGTTATAACATATTGAAAGTCAGGAAATGTATTATATTAGGGAACAGGTTGTATCTACATTTCCACAGATAATGAAAGGCTATGTGTTCCATCAAAACTGATAAAAGATCTGATCTGAATAACAGAAACTTCCACATGAAAAGTAGAACACAAGGAAGAAAGAGACTCAGAAAGACAGCAATGCAGACAGCACAGAAAGCTGAGCCCCTTGCTTGGGACACCTCAACAAATTAGCTGAAAAAGAACAGGTAGTTCATCAGACTGGCAGACTAGAAAACCTTGATGCTAAAAGGGACATTTGCTGAGGGACAGATGATCAGAAGTGCAGTTATGAATGATTGCATTGACAGATTTTCATAAAGATATTCAGAGTGTTAAATTTGTGGGATGGATAAATGTTTCTGTTGTAAAAATTAAATTGGTTAAATTTTTAACTTCAACAGAAAGGGTGAAGAATTTGGCTGCTCTAGCAAGGAATCACTAAGTCTGTGTGATCCAACTGTAATGTAGACACACCGGCCACATACCTTTATTCCCTCTAGTTGGAATACAGACATACCCTTAGTCCACATCTTTAAGGTAAAATTAGTTTGTAAATGGAAGCAGTCATGTTTGAAAGTGAGAACCTCGGAAAAAAAGTCACTCATATCATCCTGTCTACAGTGTCTTATCAAATCACCTCAGTTTTCACAGCCAAAATTACAGAGTTTTTGATATCTAGGATTATTGGCAATTGCTTGTCCAATTACACAGTCATTAGAGTCAATATCTGCAGTAATTTTGTAGGAGACCATGATAGAGAAGGATGATGCCTTAGACTCAAGTAGTATGCAACAGCAATGAACATTTATTCTGCAGAGAATCTGCAGGCAGTGGTCTACCACACTTTGGGATGGAAGATGAAGGTGTGGACTTTGCAGGGTCAATTTAAAGCCTGTTAAGGTAGGAGTGAGTGACTTTTACATTTATTTCCCATGATTCGTTAATTCCAGGGCTCTAAGTCCCTTTGAAATTGATTAAGACTCTGATAGAGTTGGGAGACTTCTGCTGATTAACTATATTTGGCTCAAGGTAGGTAGTGGGGTTGCTTCTACAGTCTCTGATTGGGTACCCACAAGATTGGCTTAGGATTTATGGTGGAGAAGCATCCTGATTGGCTGTCCATGAGAAGTGTTTTTCTTTTTTTTTTTTTCTTTCTTTTCTTGTTTTAATTTCTAGAATTGACTTGTTTGGGCCTTTTCCAGTTCTGGGAAACAGAAACTTAGGCCTTAGTTTCCCAAACTGCAAGTTTGCAGCCTGTCATGGAATCAGTCTGGCTCTAGTTGACTCAGTACTCTCAGTTCTAATTCATTCATCCATGATGTAGATTGAGCTTTTAGAGGTTTAAGAACATTTTTACATCAGAAATTTGCATTTTTGAAAGCTAAAGTTTAAATTAATACCTGTCTCACATCTGAATCTGATATGGATCTTTTTATACCAGATGTTAATCTATACAAGAAGTCAGTAGAATCCTCTCTTGGGCTTTGAATAATGTTTGTGACTGACATAGACCTTTTTCTTTGTTCTTCTGACTATCCCAGACTTTTAAAGCTACTGAATTACATTATATAATAATAAAGTCATAAAACTGCATCTGCTATCTTAAATTAACAATTTGACCTTAACCAAACAATTAGTCATTCACAATAATAATGACTTTAAACCCATTACAATTTTCCATAATTGCAGTTTATTCTTGCCATCATGGCAGTCATTGTGAGAACCAGCTTCCACTATATCTGCTATTAAATCTTTCCAGTTTTAGGGAATATTTATCATCTCTCTTATATGGGATGTGTCCATTTCATAAGTTACTATTGATTTTATTAAATGTCTAAGATCTTGTATGTTTATAGGACTCCAGAATAATTATTTATGTTTCCAAATTTCACTATTTTATGGCCTTAATTCCTGGGTAACTGGGGAAGTCAGTGAGGGTGGTTATCTTTCCTTAGTTTCATTAAGAAGTGGCATCATAGATTCAATAGGCTATTTTGATCCTTAATTTCATAATGTAACATAGATTCACAATTAGCCACTTCCTGTTCTTTTACTTTGTCTTCTGTTTCTCAAGCCTTAGTACTATCATAGCTTATATGTCTTGTTGTATAGCTATTTGTTTAACCTTTTGAGATGGAAGAAAGTTTACGATTGAAAGTAGAAATAGGTAACTTCAGTGGTCACAATTGCAGTAAGTACTCTGATGGCTTTTTCAAATAATGTTTCTATCCCATCATGTCTTATCTTAGTTCTTAAGGGATCTGAAGTGGAATTCCCCACTTTTAAATGCAGGGACAGTTTGTTTATATAATTAAAATTATCTTTTGGGAGTACTATATTGTGATTTCTTGTCTCAGAATCTCATTGCTCTGGGCTGTAGGGTCTCCCTGCTGCTCCACAGTGTCCACTCAAACTCAAAGAATTGGTGCTTCCTCTGGTAAATTTCTTCTCTGCAGCTTTCTGGCACATGTCTGTTGTCCCGTGATAGTTCTGTCTGATGTCCCCTGCCTTCTGCAACATTGATGAGCTTTCTTCTTCTTCAATCACATAGATATAAAAGTAACTTTTATTCACCAGAGTTATTTTCATCTTAGAGGCTTAATGCTGAATATTCTCACCCAATCTTGTTTTGGGGCACTGGCTGGTTGGTTTGTGTTGCAGTAATTACTTTATATCAGCCACTGTTCAAGCCAACTATCTAAGCTGTACTGGCTTTGCCTAGCTCAGTTGCCATGTTCCTTAGCCAGAGGCCACCTGCGTGCCACAGCTAGAAATGGCCAGCCAGGAACACCAGCCCTGCCACCTATGAGACACCAGATAGCACAGCCATCTTCCATGTTGTCTCTGTAAGGCTGGGCATTGCCCAGACCATCCCACCAACTACTTGGTCTCAGTACAAAAATGAGACTCTAATGTTTAAATGGTAATCAAAGACTTTATAAGTTTGGTAATGCTCAATAACAAGCCTTATGGTCTGGGACCCAGCACTCAGCAGATTCTGGGAGGCAGCTCTGCACCCAATCTCACAGAACCCAGAGAAAGCAGAGCTCCCAGGAGTTCTGACCAAGGCAGTATCTTAGGTAAAGAGACAGCAACACCTGCCCCAAAAAGGGAGTAACTGGGGAACAATTGGGAACCAGGAATTCACTCCTGGCCTAGAGCACTGGTTCCTTCCTGTCTGCACCTGAGCACTGAGCAGATCTTGGACCTCAGGTCAAACCCCAGTAGCAACACCCACCCCATACAGTTCTGACACAACCAAGATAATGGGAAAGACAGGCTTCATTCAGACAGGGCAGGTAGCACTAAGGAGATCCAGGTGGTGAAAGGCAAGCACAAGAACATAAGCATCAGCAACCAAAGGTACTTGGTATCATCAGAACCTAGTTCTTCCACACTAGAAAGTCCTGAATTCTCCATATCACCAGGAAAGCAAAAGTCAGATCTAAAATCACTTCTAATGATGATGATAGAGGACTTGAGTTGTCATAAACAACACTAAAGAAATTGAGGAGAACACAGGTAGACAGGTAGAAGCCCTTAAAGTGGAAACACAAAAATCCCTTAAAGAATTTCAAGAGAACACAACCAAACAGGTGAAGGAATTGAACAAAACCATCCAGGACATAAAAATGAAAGTGGAAACAATAAAGAAATCATAAAGGGAGACTACCCTCAAGATAGAAAACCTAGGAAAGAAATCAGGAGTCATAGATACAAGCATCACCAACAGAATACAAGAGATATAAGAGAGAATCTAAGGTGCAGAAGATACCATAGAAAATATTGATACAACTGTTAAAGAAAACACTAAATGCAAAAAGTTCTTAACACAAAACGTCCAGGAAATCCGGGACTCAATGAGAAAACCAAATCTAAGGATAATAGGTAAAGAAGAGAGTGAGGGTTTCCAACTTAAAGGGCCAATAAATATCTTCAGCAAAATTATAGACGAAAATTTCCCTAACCTAAAAAAAAGAAATGCCCATAAACATACAAGAAGCCTATAGAATGCCAAATAGACTAGATCAGAAAAGAAATACCACCCTTCACATAATAATCAAAACACTAAATGCACAAAACAAAGAAAGAATATTAAATGCAGCAAGGGAAAATGGCCAAGTAACATATAAAGGCAGACCTATCAAAATTACATCAAACTTCTCACCAGATACTATAAAAGCGAGAAAGTCCCAGATAGATGTCATACAGACCCTAAGAGAACACAAATGCCAACCCAGGCTATTATACCCAGCAAAACTATCAATTTTCATAGATGGAGAAACCAATGACAAAACAAAACCAATGACTTGGGAAATTCCATGACAAAACCAAATTTACACAATATCTTTCCACAAACCCAGCATTACAAAAAGATAATAGTGGGAAAGCTCCAATACAAGGAGGGAAATTATACCCTAGAAAGAGCAAGAAAGTAATCCCCCTCCAACAAATCCAAAAAAGAAGATAGTCACAGAACCATAGTTGGGTTATTAGTGAAGATTTGTATAGATAAGCTCAAGCAGTATTTATTTTCTATCCAAACACCTATGATAAATTGTGTGAAAAATTAACCTTTGACAATTTGTTTTATAACCTCCTAAAATGTGTTCTGAGTAAAAGTTTGGTTATTTGTCTAGGAACAATTAACTGATGGTATCTGAGAGACTGAAAAAATTCTTATTACAGTTTTTGACTATCAGAAAAAGGCCTAATAACAGTCTCATTATGAAAGAATTTAATAATCATCGATATAATTTTTAAAATTTTTGTAAGATCATCATTAAGATTTAAAAAGTCATCTATTATATAACATAACCACAAGATAGTACATTTTTATTAGTCTATGTTTAATAATAGTAGCCTGAGACAACAATTTGACATCTTTAGAGAGTATATAGGTCAAATTACAAAATTTGTTTTTAGTGTCCTCAATTTTTCATAATTCTGTTAATACTTGAGGACTTATACCTAATCAATTATGATAAGTGGATGTTAATCATTTTTTATTTTAAAAAAATTAAAATATGTACATTTGATTTGACACTTTTCAGGCTTTCTAGTTACAAATACTTTAACAAGGTAGACAATTAAAAATATAATTAGTTATTGCCTATAGTGTCTTTTATGCTTGGTGTTCCATATCAGATTAAGATAAACAAAACTGACTGTTACAGTCAGACATTTGAGATGCTTTGTTAACAATTTATTATTATCCATATTACTAAAATTCCTTATTATCCTCCAAGACAAGATATTATAAAACAGATATTATAAAACTTTAAAATAATATCTTAATAACTCTCTGAGTATAGGAGGAGCAGCTACTGGTGCTTCTGCCCTGGTTTTACAAGAACTCTGAAAAACTGGCTTTTAAAACAACAGAAGGGGAACTATACCACCAGAAGAAGTCTCCCAGAAATACTCTTTGTCATGCCTTGTTCAAGCTCATGAAAAAGCTGCTGCTGAATGCCTTTGTCGTGCTGAGACCAGTAAAAACTATGCCATAATTCTGTGGAAAGACCCCCTTACCTTTAAATGAAATGGCCTGGACCCAATTCTGATATAGGGCGGAGGATTAAAATGCCTGTTTGATGCCAAAGAAGACACAATTAAATGGCTGCCAAAAAGATTAATGAAATAAATAGATACCCCCACAAAACCAGGCCCAATTATAAATAAGATGAATAACAATTGACATCCAGGAAAAAAAAGTCACCCTGAGAATTCCCTTCTCTTTGCTTTCCAGGTAAAAATGAATTATCTATGGTGTTTGCTGTTGGAAGTTCTAAACTTGATGGCAGCCTCCGGACTTACACTAGTCAGATCTTCAATGGGCCATTGACAAGGACATCAAACAGCTAGAGATTAACATCACTAATCTGAAGAAATCCTTTGTTTCACTGTCTGAAGTGATCTCCAAAAATTACAAAGGACTTTATTGAACTTAATTTACTCTTTTACAATAGAAAAGACTGTGTACAGCTCTAGACTGTGTACAGCCCTTAAAGAAGAATGTTGCTTTTACATAGACAAGACAGGGAAGGTTAAAGAGAACATAAAAAAGGTCAGAGAAGGTCTTGAGAAAGACAGACAGAGAGAGAGAGAGAGAGAGAGAAAGAGAGAGAGAGAGAGAGAGAGAGAGAGAGAGGAGAGGAGAGTTGGTACAAGAATTGGTTTTCAACCCCTTCATGATTGTCAGTCCTACTTCCTTCCATTTTGGGACCAATAATTGGGTTACTTTTGCATATATATATTGGTTCCTGGGCCTTAAATAGGCTGCCTAACTTTGTGAAACAACAGATAGATAATTTTGACAGCAAAACCTATTCAGGTACGTTATCATAAGTTAGCTATGGAAGACCACAAGACTCAAAACGAGGTTCTTACGCTATCCAGGGTGTTTCCAAAACCCATCTCCACCCAACCTAAAAGAGAGGACTTCTGACCTGAGACCAAAAAGAGAAGGGTCACCCAGAACCCCCTCTGATTGGAGATTTAAATTATTGCTTAGGCTGTGAGGCTAAGCACTGCAAGGGAATATAAATAAAAATTAAAAGTATCCTGGGTTCCCTGAGGGACAAACCTGACTGCATAGGGATTGATGTCAAAAGTATACCCTTTCCAGGAAAAAGACATCAGGACAAGTATGGCCCTCATGCCTCACTGAACAATGACAGCAGGACCAGAGCCATTACAAGGTCTCCTCTAATTATTGGAGGTAAGGCCTCTATTCCCGCCTTTGTAAGATTGGAATTGCCACAGTCCTTCTATACTTGGAGAAGGGAGGAGATGTCAGGGGCAACCTTGCTTATACACTGAAGGCCTAAACTCAGCCATAGGCCTAAGTCAGCCTGCTAACACAAAGCCTTGTTCTTTGTGGAAAAACACTGAAACAGATAGCTTATGATATTGTAAACAGGGAGCTTTGGAGGAAATTTACCAACCTGGATGAGAAATAATAGCCATAGATCTTGTGGGTAGGTAACCTTGGTGGATAGTACCAGCTTAGATAAGAAACAAGTGATTCATAGACAGAGTCCTAGTGACATGTTCCCTGAAACTTCACCCAGCAGATACTCTGTTCTGGATCTGTACTCCCCTGAACAACTATGTTCCTGTGTCATCCCCTTCCCCACATCCTGAGTTTTGTGTTTATAACTCCTGTGTGAAAAAGTAAAAATCACAGTTTGATTAAAAAACAAACAAACAAACAAACAAACAAACAAGATTCCCATACAATCAGAGGTGTAACCCAATACCCAACCTAGATATACTACCTTTGATTGCTAGAGACTCTCAAACATCCACCTCCATGTTCCCCTCTCTTTATCTCATCTCTCTCCTAGCTCCTCCTCTTCCTTCTCCTCCTCCTCTCCTTACTCCTTCTCTTCCTCTCCTTACTCCTCCTACCTTAGATCCTCCTACAGGTTTACTTCAGCTATTCTGGCTCAAAATCCTCTCCCAGTTCACTGAGTGATTCTAGGTAAACTCAGCTTTTCATTGAATTGTTCTGCTTGGTCTCAAACTAACTCTGGCAGGTTTTTTTTTTCCTAATTTCCTGGCTCCTTCTTATTCTTTAGCTTCAATTACTTCTGCTGACCCACACTGAACAGCATGAACTCACAAATGAACTCAACTCCACCACACTGACTCACTTCACTATACTGATTCCCATTCTACCCTTTTCTTTCCATATTGTGCTTAGGTAGACTCTCTTGTGAGAGTTCTTGTGAGACTCTGTTCTTATGAGAGTTGGATGTATCCTATCTCTTACTCATTCTGTCAAATATTTCCCTGGTTTGTTACTTTGTATGTCCGTCACTTTCAAACATGGTGCTTCCTTCTACAAACCAATTTTACCTAAACGCTATGTATTCGGGATGTATCTGTAGTCCAGTCAGAGGGACTGAAGGTGTGCAGAATGTCTGAATTCAGGCTGGATCACCTAGACCATAGAATGCCTTTAGATGTGATCCCTTGCCAGAACAGCCATATTGTTGGATTTAAATTCCTCTACATCTCACTGCATGCTGATAAATGAATGAATTAATTTATGCACACTTGTGCTACACAGTTTTCCATTACTATGACAAAGTAATTTACATAAACTAATTTGATGGAGGAAATATTCTTAGCTCATTGTTTTTGACTCATTCCCTTTGAGTTCATTAAAAAAAAATAAAGGCAGACAAAATGGAGATCACTTTTCTAGTGATCTCACATCTTCCTAGTGGATCTCATTACCTAAACTTTGCAAAACTTCCCAAGTTTATCACCAGCTGGTAACAAAGCTTTCAGAACATGGTCTTTGAAGAAATGCATGTTCCAAACCATAACACTGTCTACCTGAGTAAATATTGACCTCATACTGAAGTTTTTGAATCCTACAGATTCTAACTTGTTATAAACTGATACACAATTGGCTCTAGATAAGTCAAGGCAACTATGGGATGAGTCAGCTTGGTGAGTTCTTTATGGATTTAAAAGGAGTACAGATTAAAGTAATCTGAGTAGCTCCTGACATCATTTGAGACTTCAGGCTTTGAATTTTAAGTGGCCTTCAGAATATTTACATGATTTTTTTAATATTTTCTTTGGATTTCTGACATAAAACGATGAGGGGAAATATTTCCTGGCCTTGACACTTTAAGCAAACCCCTCATGGATTCTTAGTTGTTTCCCAGGTCATCCTATTTGACTCTTGTAAGAGGCTCTATGTACTAGTTGAGGGAAAGTCCCCCTTCCCCCATAAAATGAATTTAAATATCAGGGAATGATATCTTTCAACATAAATAGGACATTATTTATTTTAATGATTTGATTAAAAGCTCATTCACCCTTATTACTTGTGCTTTCTGCAAGGTTGGCCACCAGTGTTGAATGTATTTTATGAGTTTCTGTGATAGTTGCCATATTCTGCTTGAAATTAAATGGAAAGATTTCCATCTGATGTAATTCCCTTCTTCATCACTGAGCATAAACTGTCATTTAAAGCTGCTTATACACTCAGTTGTTTTCTTTGGATTAAAAAAAACAGTATAGAAAAAATAAAGAAAGCTGTAAAAATTAGTTGGAGACAGTTTTTCATGCATTAGGGGACGTTTACTAGAATTCAGTTCTTGCATAAACACATTCTTAATGAAACCCAAAGAGTCAAAGATAGCCTAGCATCTGTCACATTGCTGCAGTACCCTGCTAGTTCTGGGCAGCTGTTAAGTAACCCAGTTGTGAGGCCTTTACTGAGCCTCAGGTCTTCATTAGCTGCATCTACTTGCACAACAGTGTGTTATTCAGTTAGAAACTCCCTCTAATTCATAATGAGTTTCCAAAGGCCAAGCCTTGCTGAGAAAAACACTTTTTCCTCACTCTGTCTCTTTATAAGTCAACAAAATAATCAAATCCTCAACTGGCCTAATTTTATTTCTTTTCCTGAATAAACCCTCTTCCTATCACTGAATCTGGGCAGGTACTTGGGTACAGACTGATGCCCAGTGTTGCTTGGTGCTGATCAATTTCTTCACTATTGAATGTGTGCCATTTAGTATGCATATATATTTAACAAAAGCAAAGCACTAAATTTTTAAGTGAGTCTCTCTCTCTCCCTCTCTCTTTCTCTCTCTCTCTCTCTCTCTCTCTCACTCTCTCTCTCTTTCTCTCTCTCTCTCTCTCTTTTCCTTCCTCTCTCTCAATTTTAGAAAGTTACCACTACAATGCTTTGATGTTTTTCTCCAAGGTTTGGATAATTTTGATGAATTTTCTTAACTCATATAAATGTTTATTTTAAGTTTGAAAAATCCATCACCATCATTACCTTCCCCATTCAGAACATAAAACTTAATAAAAACAATCTCCATGTAAGTTCAATATAGCGCATCATAAGCTGTCAACATGAGACTATGTGAAACCTATTTATTTTCTCCTAACCAAAATCTAAATAAGCTATGATTGAAAGATACATACGGTAGTTAAAACTACCTGGTCCAAAGATTAATATACCACTTTATCTCTACTTTAAATTCTAAAGGTTTGTGACCTATAATTGGAAAGGTAAGTTTAGGGTCACATAGTAATTGTAAATGTTATTCCAAACCCTACTATAGACAAGCTGGGGCTCATGTTTTATTTTAAATGCATTTGTCATTTGCACTATCTCTGCTGTTTGTCTTTTGTTTGTACATGAGTTGTGTATTTCCAGTTCACCTTTTTGTTTATTAATGTAAACATGCATTTTACCCATTTTTATTATTCTTTTTAACAACATATTATCCTTATTTATTTATATTTATTTATTTGTTCTTTACTTTTGTTTAAAGTATTGCCATCCCTATTCTAAGAAGTTTACTAGCAGCAGTCTGGAAGAAGAAAGCATGATTCAAAGCATTTCATGTTAGTTTTGAATTATTGTTGCTGAAATTACATTATTAGATTTTAAAAAATCATATTTGAGTGTGATTCAAATGGTTCTGTCCTTCACAACCAATAGAGTCCTATTCATTTTTTTTGTATTAAACATAACATCACATCAAAATAGTGATTTTAAATTTTCAATCGTTTTCTTAATCTTGAAAAGTCAAGGAGCCACCAAGCAATTTAAATTGGATAATAAAAAACATATGATTAGACCAAGGCCACTGAGTATAATACACACATAACATCGACATGATCCTCATTTGCTTAAGCTTTAAAACAGCAATCTGGTCCTGAGGTTATTATATAGATTTTTTTTTTAAATTTTACTCTTTGAAGTCACAGAGGGCTTGAAAAGGCATCTCTGCCCAGATGCTCTGTCTGACAAGGGAGTTGAGAACCTAACAGCTCTCGTCAACAATCTCCTGTTCATTTCCTACCACAAGTAACAAATAGGAGAGTGACATCTGCTTCCATCTACTGCTTCACTGTTCCAGAATTGCACTGGACAGAGATGATAATGCCCTCCCTATTACCTCTTTATGGAACATGCGTCTGTGCCTGAAAGAAAACAAGGGGAAATACAATAAAGGTTTATTTCTGGTGCTTGCAAAATTTGAAAAACCCAGTAATATCCACTACTGACTGGGGCTCTAGGCAACTAGAAATGCTGTGTCCTCTGTGATACAAAAGGAGAAAACGTAAGAAATGTGGATAGTAATTAAAACAAAAGAGAGTAGACATGCTGTCAGGGCAGAATGTGTTTAATACACCAGTAGTGACTGCATGTGTTTGACATACATGCTGACAGTCTGAAAGGCTTTTTGCGTTCACTGCATTTTCATTAAAACTGTGCATGTAAAACCAGACATTCTATTACCAGACCATAAAACCAATACATTCTTGATGTTTCTTGAAACAAGATTTTCACAAGATTTGTAACAGTAAGAATGTGACCTTGAGAAAGGTTCTAGGGGAATAATCATACATTGATTCAAAAACTCTATTGGAGGAAAAGTTAACTTTAAAATGTTTTTTTTTGTTTGTTTGTATTTATTTTGCTTTGCTTTTCTGTTTCGTCTCAAAACAACATTACTCAATAGGAATAAAATCACCAAGTTTGCATGGTGCTGGGTGATAATTAGTTTTATTCTTGATATCTACCATATTTTAATAATAATCACAACATATTGAATTTTCTGTTTATAATAATGTCAGTATAGATAAGAAAACTAATATTTCCAAATCAAATTTTAGAGAAAAAGAATTAAAACTGTCAGCTACAAAATAAACTCAGTAAACTTAGTTAGGTTCTGGGTATGTGATTTGTGGTCCATCTCCCTGCAGAGTCCTCCTTGATTTTAGTTTCATCTTGCTTTCTTCTTCCTCTGCATCATAACAACCCCTTTTCTGGTCAATCAATGAAAGAGAAATATTTTCACTAATGAGGATATCTGTAGATTTAATTAACAAACACTGATATTTAAAAACAAAATTTTATATCAACTTTGCTCATAATAAATACTCTTCCTCAGTCAATTTGCTTCATTCAAGTTTATCTTTAAAATGAAACGAAAGTCACATTCAGAGTAAAAGCTAAAACTAGATAAGATACCAAGCACCATTGTCTAAGGTTTTGCAAATTGAAACTAATTACATAGTATTTTATATTCATTTTGCTTTATATACTTAATATACATCATATAATATGTGTAATATATTAAAGACATTTAACATATTATATTATATACTAATATACTTATATATGCATTAGTAAAGAGCAACAAATTTTAGATGACATAATCCTGTTTGGGTCCTAAGGTTTACACAGCAGGATATTTTCTCCTATTTACCTCAAAGTATTAACTTTCTCTGATTTATTAGTAAATAACAGCAGTTATTGTGAGCTGGGAATTGACCAAAGCACTGTATAGTATTGATAACAACTAAAGTTATGGCAACTATAAGAAAAAAACCTGAAATCTGACTTTTTTTAAAAAAGAGGGAAAAAAAGAGTTAGACTGTTGCAAGTAATGCAGTCAGACAATACAAATGCTATCTCTGAGGAGACAGAGAGAAATGCAAAAGCAGGAGGCTGACAAGTGACCACAGAAAAGATGTCTCCATGCCAAATGCCAACCTAAGCATTTAAAATATCATGATGAAGACAAAACATAAAGCCTCTTTTAAAACATACTAGTCTAATACAAGTCTACATTTTGGTGGATTCTTTTATAACTTTTAACTTTTAAAATTCTCATGTTATTTGAACATTGGCTCTTCCCAGTTCTGGATATGTGCAAAAACCAGATATTGAAATGGAAAAGCAAATGTAGTGTGTATTTCACAGGTTTTTGCCTCTCACTTAAGTGTAGAATGGTATAATATGAGACACACCCCACACTACAAACCCAGCCTTCAATAGTGGTAGAATCAAAGCTTTCATATTTTAATTATAACTAAACTATATATGTATATTTTTAATTATAATTTTATTTTTAAATTTATAACTTAATTTTAAATACACACACACATATATATACTCAGAACAGATTTTAAGCTTCTTTTGATCAATAAGTTTTAAAATTCATTTAATCTAATCTACTATAATTATTTTAAGATTCTTCTGATTAATTTTTATCTATTTTTAAAAACAACATCATCAGAGATTATAAAAACCAAAAATATAGTTGAATATTATGGAGTTACTAAAATATTGAAAAGCTTTGCTACTCAAAAATGTAATATAGCAGCCTGAAATACTAGTAAGCTCTTAATCTCTTCGGTTATTTTTATAGGTTAATTTATATAACATGAGCTATAGCAAGAATTTAGACAAGCTGAAGTGCCTTCCTCCATTGAGCACTGCATGACCGCATGACCATGTATACATTATACAACTAATGAAATATAAACATCTTCAACTATGAACAATTAAGCAGAGAACAAATTGTATTCCCAGAAAAACAAGTGATATCTATATCTATATCTATATCTATATCTATATCTATATCTATATCTATATCTATATCTATATCTATATCTATATCCATATCCATATCCATATCCATATCCATATCCATATCCATATCCATATCCATATCCATATCCATATCCATCCACACCCATACTCATACCTCTATCTGTCTGTCTGTCTATCTATCTATCTATCTATCTATCTATCTATATCCCTCAATATCTATCACTCCTCTCCCTGGGAAAACTTTGAAAAGTATTTTACTGGAATAACACACTACAGCATACCTTCACATTTTTCATAAAATTTGAGGAATAAATTATGAGAAGAGAGTAGTAAATTCATACTAAGAAGACGCAGTATAAATCTTATCCATTTTAGGAAAGTCTACTTATTGTGCTGGTGTTATGAAAATTGCTATGTATCTACAATCCAGAAAACCTGAAAATCTTCACTTCTTGAATTTAAATATTATGACTCAAATTTTTTCTAGATTTTCTCTCATGCCCTGTGTGTCTTGATCTTTAGGACAGTATTTAGGGGCAGTAATGAGATGAGGAAAGGATTGACATACATCCAAACACACAGTATAGCTGGGGTCAAGCAAGTTTGGCTACCATCAAAAACTAAAAATATCAGTGTGTTTACTTGGGGCAGTATGGGGAACAGGTATGAGCTAATCTCGTTAGGAGATCAATTTAAGCCAGAAGGCTATAACATACAGGAGGGGTAGCTGCAATTGCTAGATTTGCATGCATACTAACTACTTGCTCATAAACACTCATATTCAGACCTCCAAGGAGTGCCATGTTGTGCCATTTTTCTTGAGCCTTGTCTATATGTGCAATAGCTTTGCCAAGTTTCAGTGGCTCCAAGACCTTAAAGTCCTTTTCCCATAACAACATTCTCTTGGTGCTTTTTCAGCTCCTTACACCTTTCCATTCTTATTTCTTAGATGTTCAAGATGAATCTTCATGCCTACTTCATTGGCAGTTTGCTACATTGCCAAACAGCAAACTGCAAAGATAAAAGGAAGATTATAACCACAGTGTAGCGCAACAGAAAAGGATGTTTTAACAACATAAAAAGGATTAAAGTTTCAAGCACCTCGTGATCCTTTGGGTAGAATATCTAAAGAGAGTATCAACACAAGCTTTTGGCACTTCAAAGATATGCTGACATAATTGGACCATGGCCAGGTTATTATCATTGTTGGCCCCAAAACCCAGAAATTTGGCCCTCAATTAATTCCCAGATGTATTTATTCTCATTCTTTGGAGCTGCTATCATCATACATATGTGTTGGTAATCTGTGTAACATATTAAACCTTGTCTAAATCTCAGGGCTGTAGCTCATTTAGGATAGTTGAACACAGCCTGTTGGAATTACAAATACTTAAATAGATAAGCTCCCAAATAAAGGGGATCATTAATATAAACATGTGTGGAAGATTGTCATAAGAACACTTGATAAAAATGTTGTGTCCCCAGGACAGAAATCCTGCAGGTGTTTCTCCTGACCAGAATTATGGAAATGATTACCAGACATCTCATAAATACAGTCATTCAATTGTTTCACAATCTTAAGCCTCATAATACTTGAAATTAGTGTCCTTCCTGTACCCTAATTGGCAGTCCTACACCTTCAGAGAAGATGCAGGCATACCTTCACATGCACATAAGCACAGGGGCGAAGACATTTTTCCATCATGACATTAGCATTCCTCTTAAGGCTTTACTCCTATGTTCTTTGGAAACCAATGCTTTTCTGCGGCAGTAAGATTTTCTCCTATACTATAATGTAAGTAAGGCTTTGTTTAGAAGACTGCAGCAAGAGCCACACCTTCAACTGGCTTATGTAATTTAATTCATTTTTAGTGAAGCAGTGTAAGAACTACTAAGGATCTCTTTAGCGGTCTTGTCAGCATTTTCAAAAGTCAATATTCTAAGTACCTTTACTGTTTTTGGTTCATTGGTGTCATGTAGCTTACATAAGATCCAGGCCACAGAGTCTGGTTTCAATTCTTCTAGTCCCAGATAAATCTCAGTTAACTATTTTTTTTTCAATATGCCTATCCAATTTTTCTTCTTTTTTTTTAACTTAATATTTTTTTTAGTTTACATTTCAAATGTTATCCCCTTTCCCTATTTTTTCCTCCAGAAACCTCTGCTTCATATGTGTGTTCCCCCACCCACCCACCCACTCCCACCACAGTTCCCTGGCATTCCCCTGCACTGGGACATCAAGTCTTCACAGTACCAAGGGCTTCTTGTCCCATTGATGCCCCGCAATGCTGTCCTCTGCTACATATGAGGCTGGAGGATTGGTCCTTCCATGTGTACTCTTTAGTTGGTGGTTTAGTCCCTGGGAGCTCTGGGGGGGGGGTCTGGTTGGTTGATACTGTTGTTCTTCCTATAGGGTTATAAACTCCTTCAACTCCTTTAATCCTTTCTCTAACTCCTCCATTGAGGACCCCATACTCAGCCCAATGGTAGGCTGCAATCATCCGCCTCTGTCAGGCTCTGGCAGAGCCTCTCAGTAGACAGCTCCTGTCAGGCTCCTGTGAGTTAACTATTAATAGTTCAATTTTTTTAAAAGCAGGAAATCTACTGGGTTATTTAAGTAATTTGTTCAAAAGCAATACTGACAGCCATTTACAACTGTCAAGACTTTTTCTTTCAATCAGATACCTCTGTCGAGTCTGATTTGAAAAGCTAAAGACACTAACTCACACTCAAAACTTTTGACGCAAAATTTATCCTGTCTATGAGGAATGGAAGCGCAAAGTTGGAACAAAGAAAGACTAAAGGAATGGACAACCAGTAACCAGTCCAACTTGAGACCTATCCAATGGGTAAGCGCCAATCCCTGGTGCCATTATTGATACTTAGTTATGCTTACAGAGAACTGTCCTCTGAAAGGCTCCACCCAGCATGTGACTGAAACAGATGCAGAGACATACAAACACTGGGCTGAGAAGAAGTCATGGAAGAGCTGGCAGAAGGACTGGGGGCTGCCAAAGGGGGGTTACTCCACAAAAAGATGAGCAGAATCAACTAACCTGGAACCTTTGGGGCTCTCAGTGATTGAACAACCAACCACACAGCATACACTGGCTAAAAGCAGCCCCCACACGCACACACATACAAACACACATATGTGTCAAATATGCCTCTTGGTCTTCGTGCAGGTCCATAAATAAGTGGATCAGGGACTGTCACTAAAGATGTTGCCTGTATATGGAATCCTTTTTCCTAACTGAACTGCCTTCTCTGGCCTCAGTGGAAAAGGTTGTGCCTAGCTATGCAGAGACTTGATGTGTCAGAGTCAGGGGAAACCCAGGGAGCACATCCTCTCAGAGGAGAAGGGGAGGGAAAATGGGTGGAGAGACAGTGAGAGGGAGAACTCAAAGAAGGTGCAGTCATCGTAATTTAAAGTGAATAAATAAATTAATGAGTAAAAAGAAGTGCATTGAAGAGAATTGCAGATAATCGGATATTGAGAATAGAGTTTTGGAGTTTGGTGTGGCTTTGATTTGATTATGACTGTGGCCTGGTTGTTCCCTCTTGAAGTACAAATGTATTTAATTTATTCTTGATTTTATAGGAACCACATTTGAGAGACTAAATATTTTTAAAAGACTTTAGGTTTTAAAAGAGACTTCAAAGACTGAATTTTAAAGTATTAGAATTTGTAGACACTGGGGTATTTAAGGTTTATAAAATGTTTTATATTGTTGTGTTGATTTCAATATATAATCTTGGGGATAAACAACAAAGGAAAGGTTAAAAAAATACCCTCTGTGACCTCCCACTAGTCAAGACCGGTACTGTCCATGGTGCTGAATGAGCATACCTATCTTTTCCTGTCTCTGCCTGTCCCCTGGCCTATTTCACACACACTCACATGCCTCACTTACAAAAAGGACTCTCCAAAGCAGGCTATTGAAAATGGGCAAATTTTTGGAAGTCCCCTCAGCCCACACTGTTTGGCAGGACAGTGTTTGCTCTATTACCAAGTCACCTGCTTATTCTCTAGAAACTACGTGCATGTCTCCATGCTGCGGTGACTTTCCCCCCTTACTTCAATTGTTTCTCAAAACACCAACATGTAACTGCCTACTTCTTGATTTTAACTTTTTTTTAAAATTCTCTTTCAAAGCACTAATATATCCTTTCTGTTTTTTAGATCTACTTGTCCCAAGTTTTGCTTCTGATAAAATTGTGCTCCTTCCTATTCATTCATTTATTTATTTATTTATTTAATTTTACAGCCCAATCACAGCCTTCTTCTGGTCCCTTCTTCTACCATTCTTTCCTTCCTCCTTCTTCCTTCTCTTCTCTGAGGGGGTGGGTCTCCCCAGGGTATAACAACTTCCTAGTACATCCTATCTCTGCAGAATTAGGTGCATTTTCTGTTCCACTGAGGCCAGAGAAGGCAGCCATGTTGTGGAACAGATTCTACAGAAAGCTACAGCTTTAGGGACAGCTCCAACTCCAGTTATTGAGGAAACTACAGGGAGAATGAACTGATCATCTGCTACCTATGTGCTGGGTGCCTGGATCCAGTCAGTGTATGCACTTTTGTTTAATCCTTACTTATACCTTTACTGCATTTCTCTTTGGAGCATTACCTCATATGACTGTATGTTTCCTGTAGTCTTGTCCACTTCCAGTTCCTGGTTTATGAACCACTTACTATGATCCTTGAGCTTGGGTGCAATGAACCTTGATTAGGGATGAAGAGGGAATGATGAAAAGACAGGCATACAGACACAGGTAAACATACAT
Organism: Rhabdomys pumilio; assembly: GCA_030674055.1. NCBI lineage: Eukaryota > Metazoa > Chordata > Mammalia > Rodentia > Muridae > Rhabdomys > Rhabdomys pumilio. Next base: position 51,877,495 of record JANHMN010000011.1, on the reverse strand, counting down.
CAAAGCTAAAATCAGGTCGGTCCTGCTACAGCTCCAGCCTAGAACCTCAGCTTGTTTATTATGAGTGAATCAAGGTAATGATTTAACAAGTCACCACTGAAGTTCTCTCTAGGCGGGCAGTTCCTGGTTATAAACATCCAGGAAGAAGAAGGTGCAGTTGATAACTTTTGCATGTACCAATCAGCCATTCATAAATGGTCATATCATGGCCAGAAATGAAAGTTTTCCTATCACTTTTGAGCCTGTCCAATGTGAATCATGCGCATTTCCAAGTCTCAGAAATCACTTTGCTCATGCCTTCCTCTACTTCCTACAAATTTGTTAAAATTGTACTGTAATGTAAGCTGAATGAGCAGTAAACCACATGGATGCATAGTATTCTCTCTACTTCTTTCATTAGAGTGACCAAACTAAGTTGAACAATAGTATCTATGTATCTCTTTCACTTTTTATTAAACCTTCTGGCCTAATAATCAAATAGCCTATTTATAATTCTGATTGTCATAAATGCTAATTTTCCAAAACACATTGACATGTCTTAGTTTTTACTCCATCCTAAGAGTGGCTAGATGTTAGCATAGACACATTCTAGGGCAAGATTTGCTACAAGGTGACAGATGTTTGCTCCATATGCATGCCTTTGTTTCATTTGTAGCTGTGAAATGTTGCTTGTGGACAGTAGCAGCAGCAAAAGTATCTCAGAAATATTGAAAACTCATCATTCTGGGACAACTTTTGATAGTGAAAATTAAACAAAATTGAAATACCAATAGCTTTAGGATATATTTCATGAAGTTTCCAGAAAACCATTGCAGAAATGAGCCTCTCATCATGATGATATCAGTGACTGTTTCTGTATTAGATATTCCCTTCTTTTCAATTTTGCTATCTACTCAATTCCTATTTACTGTATCTATTAATTTACTATATCTAATAATTAGGTACTTTCACATGAGACCTTGTTTCAAGCTCTCTATTGACGGTTATACAAGTTCAGTAGTCATTAACAAGACTAATCTTTCACAGAACACACTAATGATTCTAGAAATGTTTCATTCATTAATGAGACTACAGGAAAGCCTCTTACTGATGAAGAATAAGGGTATGAAAAATTATAGCACAATTAATAAGACTTAGTCTGCAATCAACTGAAAAAGTACAAGTGGAAGAGTATCCTTAAATTATTTCTCTAAATAATTTATGTATATTTGACTCAACATTTTCTTAAGTTTAAAAATAGTTTTGCTAACAATTAAGTAATTTTATACCTTCTTCAGAAAGCCATGAAAAACAAAGAAGAAATTCAAGTTTAATCAAATGTTAATCTGAGAGAATGCTTAGAAAACCAAGAATTCTAAGTGACAGTGTTTAAAAGGATGTATATCTCACTGTTCTTTGACAATCTAGAATGTAACAGCTCAATAACAGGGAGGCAAAAGTTTTGCTACTGTGATGCAAACCTACTTATTAGTTATGGGCTGTGAATAGCTTGTTTGGATACTGTATTTCACATTGAAGTTCAGTATTCTTAAAGATTTTGAATAATGAAATTTAAAACATGGGTAAAACCACAAAAGAAGACAAAAGATACATCTTTGTGAATGTCTCTTAGATATTATTCACTCTGTAAGATTAACATAACAGCTAATTAGGTATAGTAGTTAGTATTGACAACAAATATCATTTGGTTCATACTTCTATTACATTTGCAATAGGTCATTTAAAAGAGTAAAAATTGTAGAAATTATATAAATATCTATGAATCTGTAAAGGAGATTGGATTGTCCTCAACCAGTACTGAGATCAATACTGATGCTTATAAATGTTCACTTTGTCATGAACAGAAATCAGAAATCTGACATTCTTCCTTCATATTAAACAGAAAAATATAGCACATGTAATAATATGATGTGCACAGATTCATGTTACTAAGAAAACTAAAGGAACTGTAAGATTAAAAATGTAGATTTCTTCTTCTTTGTTTTACCATCATCATGAACGTGACAATTAAAAATATGCTAATTTTTTGAATATTTTTATAATATAAAAAGTATAAGACACTGAAGAATTTAACAGAGAAATAACAAAACCTAAACTCATTGGGGAGTATCCAGTGTGATAATATTGTTACAGAGTGAGTGTTCCAAATCCGAAACCCAAAAGTCAAGATCCAAAACTCTTGCAAACTATGTAATACAAATATATACGTCTCCTGACTTGACATTAGGTTAATGCACAGAGTTGAACTACCATGTAAATCTATCCATGGTGAAGTTGTGTACGAAGTTTATGTTTAACCTGGAGGCTCATGTTGTCATGTATGTTTCAATATGCCAACATGTGAATGCATAAAATACAATCAAATATTTCTGGACCTAGTGATTTATGATTTTAGAAAAGAGGTATTCAATCTATACCAGATGTACAAAATTTCTGCAGTAAGGTCAGGGAGGAGACACGTACATGGTTGAGACTAGGTAAATGTAGGGAAAGTGGTGAAAGAAGATGAATAATTCTAGTTGCATACATGTACACACACACACTTCACACATATTTATGCATTTATTTGTAAAGGCATTGACTAAATTAAAAATACCATCAGAAAAGATCCACTTAAAAGTCAATCTCTACTCTCAAATATCCTGCTAATGTATCAAAGGTATTAAACTGTAAAAATAAAGAACTTTTTTTTAAAATTTTACACTCATTTTATTAACTTTTTAGTTATAACTCACAGCAATTCCTAAAAATATATAAGGAAGAATAAGTCTCATTTAAAGTTGGAAGACTGTTTTAATAGCAAAGGTAATTCTACAGGCCTTTGGGAGGTGTTGGTTTTATGTCCCCACTGCAGCATAGATGCTTCCAGAGAGTCTGCTGCCTGACAGAGCATCGTGATGTTTACAAGGCCACAGCTGAGCCACCATTCATTTATCTATAGAAATGATGTCCTTACCATCTATGCTAAAGTTTACTGAAAAAAACTGTTACAAAATAACTACTTTCTTCTATTTATAATATATTTCCCTTTAGTGTTACCAGTGGTGGCTCTTCTGCATTGTGTTTTGGATTTTGTGAGGTCTGTTGTTGTTGTTGTTGTTAACTAAATTCACTTTTGGGGTCACTTCTACAAAGATAAGACATCAAATATGCACAGTCCCATTTACAATAATGTGGCTTTATGTGCCAGACACAGTTTTCTTCAACTATGACCTGTAAATTCCTGGCCTCAAAAAGCTCTCAGAGACTTCTTACACGCAGTGTATCCCTTGTGGGTTCTTCTGTCCCTCCTCTGCAGCTGCCGCTTATGTACTTTCTAACAATCCCTGGTTTAGCAGATGGAGAAATTAAAAAATAATGAATTCATAGAGTTTAACCCATTACAGTAATGAAGTTTCATATAAATGCTCCTTACACAAAAATACAATATGCTTTGTTGGCACCATGGAAGTCGAGTAAACCTCAGAAAAGAAAGCCAGTATCTCTTTTATTTATATTACTTTTAAGTAGCCAAATAGCATTTAAAACTTGCTATATCTTTTTTTTCTTTGCTAATTAGAATTGGCTACTATATGTACATTAATACATAATTAATTATGGCAAAACATCATCCATATGGATCATCAAAGAATATATATATATATATATTCATATATATATGAATATATATATAAATATATATGAATATATGTATATGATTGTATGTAATATTTACAGAAAAAGACTTAACTATTAGTGAAATAATTTGCTTTGTTTATAATGTTCCAAAGAATGCATTAGATTGAGATATAAAATAAGTTCGGTTCAAATTTGAGATTCAATTTATACATGATAAACACAATTCTCAGGGAGATGAAGTGCCCTGTTCAAGGACAGATGGCTAATTATCTGGAGGGTGGGGACTAAAACTCAAGTCCCTTAGCTATCAATTAAACATCTTTCATCTACAGTGTCACAGTCACTAATTGATTAGGATTTTCAAAGATGTGCAAAATTATAGTTTGTCTTTGAAAAGTACGAATTTGTAAGCATAATTAATAGATAAAACACCCACAATTTACTAGTAGAAAAATACACATCGTATCATGTAGCATACATGTATGCTCTGTTACCTATAAAGAAAACATGTCTCATAATATTAAACTCAAACTTCTACTTGTAAAAGCTGATAAAGTGTCTAAAGTCTATATCCTTCTTCAGGGTAACATTGCATCTGCTGGAAAATGTCATTTTTACTGCAATTTCAGAGATTTGAATTATTGTCCAGATGGGTAATGATTATTCACTAGAAGTGCCCCCTAAAACAAGGTGTCTCTCTGGATAATGCATAAATATTAATAAAGACATTTTTCAGGAATCAGTGCTAAGATCAGAGGAATATGAAGAATCTATATCAATAGAGTGGAGCTAGCCTAAGGGGCAGTAGAAATATATAGGCTATGATAAATCACCTTAATAATAAATCATGAAGGGAGATAATATATCTCTGAAACCTAGTAAACACAATTTACTAAGGACAGAAGTACAACTAAAGGTAATGGGAGAAACATAGATATTTGCTTTTTAAGTACAGAGAAATGAGACATAAAATTAAAGAAATATTTGAAATACATAGTTTAGGTAAAACTCTTGCAACAAAAGAAGAAACAATGAAAACCAAATATTAAAAAACTATTCATAACCCATGTAAACCAGTTTTTCTTCTATATGTGCAGATTTGATCGATTTAGGTATCTTTAGTTTAAATAAAACGCCTAGTCTCACACTTTAGATGATTCAAAGATGACACAAAGCAGAAACTGATAACTTTATATTTTCTCTGAGTATATTACATCACATTTTCCTTTGTAATTACAGGGGCATTATTTCTCTGGGTGTGTCTGTTTTTTATTTGTTTGTTGGTTGGTTTGTTTTTCAGAAATGTTTTATTATGGCAGTTCATCCTTGTACTCTTAGGAAAGTTCGATATTCCTATAGGAAAAAAAAAGAAATCTTTAAAAAAATAAAAACATAATAAACAGAAGAAAATAGTGTGAACAACTTTTAAAAAGTCTAACAAAATTTCAAAAGCTTTTTATGAAAATTTTTGCTTCTCCTACAGAATCCCAGGATTTATTTCAGTGCACATAGAATTCAAGCTTTCATAGTGCTTCAGTGCATGCCCTAGTGTTAGTGATGTGCAGTGTTGCATGTCAGTTTGAGTGATCTCTTTAGACCTTGTTTCCACATGCATATATTATCTTACAGACATCATACACACACTCATTTTTACCTCCATGTTGTGGTATAAAGCAATAGTTTTAGTTGCTATGAATTTTCTTTTAATCCTGGGGGGGCTGGAGAAATGGCTCAGTGGGTTAAATACTTGTTGAGAAAGTATAAGGACTTGAGTTAGGATAAACAGTACATATATAAAACACGATCTATGGTAGCACACACCTCATAAGCACACATTTAGGGAGAGACCCTGAATCAAAATATACAGTGGAGAATAATTCATAAAGATACACAGCATCCTCCTCCAGCAGCCACTTGAACATATACATGTGCACATTCATACATACACATGCACACACATACATGTTTGTCCCGCAAACTCACAAAAGAAAACTCTAGTTTTCTATTCATATATGTTGAATTACCCCTTTTTTGATTTTTGTTTATTAAAAGTAGTATATATAATTTTATTTGTTATTGTTAACAATTGTAAAATATATGTGTGCATTAATACAGGTCTTTATTTGATGTTGTTAAAAATAAAACTACAGTCTTACAAGTGTATAATACTTAGAAAAGTATGTCCATTAGCAATAAGCCATTAATTGCCAAATAGATTACTTACAGAAAAATGAAACTGAAGTTATCTGGACAATTATGTCCTTGTGACTAGAACAGACAATCTTCCATGACTATAATCATTGGTTAATGGGTTGAAACACTTTGTGGTCTCCAGGCTACAGCACCAAAAACTGAATCACAAGCAATAAGAATAAATATATACTTTAATGGATAATAGAAGATATTTCTCTGGCAATAATCCTCATGAACTGTAACTTGAGTCAGCTCACAAGAGCCTTTGAGAGAAGTCTGGGATTTCTCGGCAGGCATAATACCTATGCTGATGGGAGGACTCCACTCAAAACTGGTAAAGTGCTAACCATGTCCACTACTTCCCTTATTTCTTTGGCTCATTTGGATAATCTCTCTATTAGGTATCTTGAAACCATCTTATAAAATTCTGAGGCAGTTTTAAAAGTCAGGGTGCTGACACCTTCATTAAAGCATACCTTCTGTCCGTCTGCCAAAGCAGTTGGCAGTGTTATTCCTGGATGAGGAATTGGTAGCCATAATACCATGGCTGCCTTGTGCTTTCAATGTTCCATGGTGTTACTTGTGATTATACTCATTTGTTAATTATAGGCTTTAAAAATTCAGATGTAAACTATGGGAAGACAGGTAAAAACTGCTGGAAATACTTAATTATGATTTAGGATCCTAACGACTTGCTTACAATGATGGTCTTTGGCCCAAATTTTTGCAACATTAATATTCTTAATTCTCCTCACCCTTTTTAACACTCTACAGTAAAATTTTAGATCTTAGTTTTGTTTGATAGAAATGATTACTTCATTTGAGATTTATCATACAAAATTCTCCTTTCCATTTTCTTAAGAAAAATTCTCCTATATAGTTCTCCTTGCTCTCTTCAAATTTATGTACTCCTTTAAATTGATTTTTACTGCAAACATATGTAGATTTGTATGTTGAGAGTTGGTCTTGTATTCTGTGTATTTAGATGCTGATTTCTGTGCCCAGAGAACTAATTCCAGTCCTGACAGGGGCATTGTCATGAATATTGAAGAATCTATTATATCAATGTGTTGTAAATAATGTTTCCCAATTATCTCTGATTGGTTAATAAAAAGCTGAACAGCCAATGACTGAACAGAAGAAAGAGGAAGACTGGACTTCTGCTCCCAGCCAGGTATCTAGGGGGAAAGAGCCAGAGAGAATGAGTTTACCAAAAAGCACATGAGGGTCTAAGAAAAAAAGGGCCATGATGTGGATGAAGAAGATGTCATGAAGTCAGTCATGTTCAGAAGTCATCAAGGACATGTGGTTGGTAATTAGCTAGGTACCACAAAGGATTAGAAACACCTCTTCAGTTATTGTGTTTAAAGCTTATTGAATAAATCTGAGTCTGTATCTCAATTATTTGGGAGATATCTGGGTTAGATAAAACTACCACCACCACTGGGTGGTGGGGCACGCCTTTAATCCCAGCACTTGGGAGGCAGAGGCAGGTGTATTTCTGAGTTCGAGGCCAGCCTGGTCTACAGAATGAGTTCCAAGACAGCCAGGGCTACACAGAGAAACCCTGTCTCGAAAAAAAAAAAAAAACAAAAAACAAAAAACAAAAAAAAAACCAAAAAAACAAAACAAAAAAACCTTTAAATTTCATCCTAAATTTGTATATACATATATCTCTGATTATAACTAACTTAGTGTGTATAACATTGCACAAAATAGGTAAACCTCTGGCACATACAAATACACTTACTATATTTTCAACTTTAACTCCTGTCATTTCTCTAAAGAGTAATCACCTAGTTGTAACTATTTTTAAATTCACGTTCTTCTTTCTTACTTGTTTTGCCAACAATTTAGAATTATTTACCTTTCTTACCACATATTTGAAACTCTCAACATATTATTTTTTGACATTGACTTTTTGGTTGATCCTGTTGTGCTCTGAGAACCAAATGGTTTAATTTATATTATTTTAATTTATTAAACTTAGATAAGTTGAAGTTTATTGTTACTCACTTTATACCTTCCCATGTCAGGATCTCATTTAGTTTTTCACAAGTACCATAATTACTGGGACATAGTATTGAGTATCTACTTTTTAAAGTTCAATTTAGGGAAAGAAAAAAGTGAAATACCAATGAAAATACAAATAAAGCCAAAAATCAGTAATTACTGAACAAATAACACAGACAATTAGAATAATGCACCTAAGGCTGAACATCTTCTCAAATTTATATCACATTCATCAGAATGGGTTTATCACCCATTCTGATTGTATGGATTGATTATAAGGATTTTATTATTTTGAACTCAAAGTTGCTGCTGTTATGACCTTCTAATGGAATGCAACTGCTCTAAAAGTATTAAAACAACATTTAAATAGCTATGGAATATAAAGCAGTATAAAAGTAAGTATATGTCAGATATAATATATGCATATATACTTATATATTATATATTATGTATTATATAGTATATGGTATACAGTATACATTATATGTAATATATGTGATATATCACATAACACACACACACACACACACACACACACACACACACACACATATATATATATATATATATATATATATATATATATATATAAACAATTTTATGTGGTGAAAGTTTCTCAGAACTGAAATGTGAATATAAAAAATGTGAACTACTATTGACTATTGATCATTAAACAGCAGGTCTAATTCTCTGGTAGGAATCTTTCTAGTCGGTAGTTGCTTCATTTTTCCAAGATCTATGTCTGAATTATGTGGTAGTTTCAACAATAATTTCATAACTTCGTATTTTGGGAGGCAACCTAAAGCAATAGCTGTTGCATATATTATTTGGGGTGGAAGGTACTTTGGACCCTGATGAAAAAAACTTGAACTGAGTTATTCCATGTCATAAACATTGGATAGAGTTTGGGAACTCTTATGGAAGATTAAAGCCCTGAAGGGGATATAAACCCCACAGAAAACACAACAGGGTCAACTAACCTGGACCCTGAGAGTTCTCAGAGATTAAGGCACCAACCAAAGATCATACACAGGCTGGACCAAAGCAGCAGCCATACAAATAGTAGACATAATGCTCAGTCTCCATGGTTGACTAGGTTGGCCTCAGTGGGAGATATGCCCAATCCTGCAGAGACCTGATGTGCCAGGCTGGGAGCATACCAAGGGGATCACCCTCTCAGAGGAGAAGAGGAGGGAAGTTGGAGAGAAGAACACTCTGTGAGGGAAGGGCCTGAATGAAGTATAGCATTTGGGATGTAAATAATACATACATACATACATACATACATACATACATACATACATACATAGGAAAAATAAATGGATTTTGTGCTAAATTGTGAAGGGTCTGAATGAAGTATAGCATTTGGGATGTAAATAATACATACATACATACATAGGAAAAATAAATGGATTTTGTGCTAAATTGTGCATTAGTATGATAGTGTGTGAACAGAATATCATCTTATAAAGTAGGGGGACTCCATTTAAACCACACATTTATTTATTTATTTATGTGTTTATGTGTGTTCATGTGTTTGTGTGCATAAATAACCTTACTAAATAATAAGTTTCCTTATTGTATTTTATATTCTTATTTATTCCTCCCTCTTACTCTGTCTTACTCTTAACCCTCGCTTCAGATAAGTACCACCCCGGCCAACCCAGATAGCCTTTTCTCATTCACAACATCTGCATCGTATTGTCCCTCCTTCCAAAGCTAGTTCTCTGACCTTTCACATTTGATCCCTTTACAATCCTGACTTCTGTACTCATTCCAGATTATTGACTCAAACCTAAAAGCTTGAATCTAAGATCTTTATATCACTGAGAGAATGATGTATTTGTTTTTCTAAGCTTAGATTACTTCACCCATGATAATATTTTCCATTTTAAATTTTAGAAGCAAATTTCACTTTTCCTTACAATTGAATAGAATGCCACTGTGTATCTATCTAGTCTGTTTTCATCATCAATTCATCAACTGATGGATATCTCAGCTGCTTCCAAATAGCTATTACATTCATAGAAGCAATGGACATGATTGAGCATGAATCAATGAACATCAAAGTGCATGAATCTCTGTAGTAGGATATTAAATCTTTGGAGCATATGGCAAGAAAATGGTATAGATGGTCACCTGGTAGACCTATTTTTTAATTTATTTATATCTTGCACACTGATTTCCATAGTGGTTACACTAGTTTTCAACACCACCATCAGGAAATAAGAGTTCCCGTTTTCCATCTCCTTTCAACATTTGATATTAGATGTTTGATTAATTTTAACCATTCTGGTTAGGGTAAGATGGAATCTCCAAGTAGTTTTAGTGTGTGTTTCTTTTATTGGTAAGGATGCATTTACTTTTTGAGATATTTCTTAACAGATATTTATTTCTTCTTTTGGGACTTCTGATTGTTTTCTGTCTGTATCTAAGCTATTTAGTATTCTTATGAAATGTATTTGAAAATAAATTTTTTAAAAGTTGTGAAAATAACAAGAAATGAAATGTAACATTATTATTAACAGTAGTCATTATATAACAGTTTAAGAACAAAAGTATGTCAAATCTAAACAAGAAACTAATCTGCTACAGATAATGAATATTGACACTAGCAGTTTCCTTTATACGAGTCTATTTTCTTTATATTTGGAAGACATTGTATAAGTGACCTTGCAATTGCTGTGAATAAGTACCTGGATAATCAACTTAAAAGGAAGAATACTTATTTTGTGTCATTAATTACATCCATATTCACTCGACTGTGTGGTCTCTAGGCTGTGCTAGGAAATTCTTCACAGAAGACGTGATGGAAAAATCTGATCACCTCACGGCAGCCAAGAAATTAGAAGCAATACATTTTGCTGAGTTTGCCCCAGTGACCTCCTTTCTTCTCATTACTCCTACATCCAAAATTTCTCAATTCTCCCAATAGTACTACAGACTTGTAACCAAAAGCATGAACATTGGCGATACTTTTGGAACTAAACTTTGAGAAAGAAAGGTAGCCTTCTGTTATCACAGAACAGTCTGTAACAGATTTCTGGAGTGTCTATTTGATGCTCCTGGCAAAAATGAAAATTGGTCTTAGTCTGCATTCATTCAAGCACACTTTATAATTCAAATTTCTAACGGTACAGTTAAAAAGAAAAATAGTGGTGATATAATCCTTATTACAGTCCATGTCTGTATGGAAAAATTGGAGGTATCACTCAACAATTGACCTAATAATATTCAATTTAGAATACTTAATAGATCAGCAATATTTGACTTTCTTCAATCTTAAGGAATATTAATGTAATAAAAATCTGTAAAGGTCTAGCGATCTGGTCATTCTTACAAGTGCTATACCATAATATCTTTGTCATTTATAATTGTTTTCAGTTTGAGAGAACACATTTCAGCTGCATCAAAAGATGTGTCCAAGTGAAACAAATGATGCTTACTTCGGCCAGAACATTATTGAAATTTTTATAAGAATAACTCTGAAGTGCTTATTGGATTATGTATACTGGACTTAATTTTAATAATTGTAATTTTGACAGAAATATTCATATTTTCTTGAAACTTAAATGCTTAAACAAATGGCAGTGGTTGAGCAAGTGAACAATTTTCTTAAGTATCTTATTCTATGTTATTTCAGAACTTTTCTATTTAAATGTAAGAAACTGCATATAATCTATGTTTTCAGGTAAATGATTTTAATGAATTCAGTATACTGACATTGTTAGTTAACATTTATGTACTCTTTTATCTCAAAATCCAATTAAGTTTGTTTTGTCAAATATTTTGGAGAATTATTTCTTTTACTCTCAAGAGAGTATATGATAGGACATCAGTCATCTTACTACTGGGAATTGAGAGGAATAAGAAAAGAGAAAAGGTAAAAAGAGAATTTAAAAGTATCCTACACTTGTTTATTTTTTAAAAAAATTAAAAAAGAATGCTCTATTAGAATTGTTCATTGTCCAATTACATGTTTCTATTTTTATTTCTAAGCAGTTTCCAAGAATTTGTTTGAAATTTTCTGTAGGTCAAATCGACATCATTTGTTGACAAATGTGAACTAATTTATAAATAAGTGAAACCCACTGAATGTGTAGTCAACATGACATAGTAAGAAAACACTCTTGGATCTCTGTTGCTCATTAAGTCTTCAGACTTAAAGCTTTCATTTGCCAAGCTAAGAAGATTGATGGTAGTTATCTTTCAGTAGCTTAATAAAATGCTTCCTTTCTGAATTTTGGTTTGGGGCTTTAGTGAGCAGTGGAGAGGGATAGGATGCTATGGCTAAATTGCTAATTACAATTAGGAAAGTTTTCCTAGGGTAAAGGGTATAAAGAAGTCAGTCAACACACACTTGCGGTGAGTCATTTCACAGTATTAAACCCGATGTGCCTGCTAGGTTTAATGTTGCATTAACTTCAGATCCATTAGTGACTTATGTGTCCACAAATATCCTTTCTTTGCCAGCATTTATTTGTAAGATTCTTCAACTTGCACTGAATTTCCTGTGCTGCCTTCCAATAATGACATTGTTTCAGCTGTGAGAACTTATTAGAAAATATATGATGCTTGCAGTTTTGCAGAAGTCAATTCCCCCCTGTGGAATAATCTGCATTCTAATGTGACTGGAAAATCCCCATAAATTATTTCCATCTCATTTTAGACTGGGACATCTTTCATTGATTGGTAATAGCCTTAAATTACCTTTTATTGTGATTGTAATGTTTTCTTGTCAAATGGCAGGAAACAGTAAATTATAGAGTAATTTAACAGGTGGAAATATACACAAGCAAAAATTGTTAGGAACAAAGATAAACCATTAGAACAAATTGCTGTCTGCACATACGTAATCAGTTCTTCCATGTCTGCAAAGGAAGGAATCAGCTTTTTCTACCACAAAGTTTAATTAATCTGAAATCCTGAGCTTGTATGCAAAATAAAATGCCTATGTTTAGAAAGCACAGAATCAGAAAATTACAAAGCAAGAAAATATATTTCCTGACATTGATTTGGCTGAATGAGACCTTAACTGTGTTATCAGAATCTCCTACTAAAGGCTCAGTGATAAACTCTTGTTAATGATGACCAAACAAAGACTCCATGACCTGAAATAGCTCTCCTCAGCACTCTCAGACATGATGTCATCATTCAGTCTTACAGAAGTAGGTCAAATACAGGAAGCATAACTGCACAGGGAGCATTGTAAGCACATGGCTTTCATGGAAATGTCTTGGCTTCTTCAGATGGAAGCCCTCAGGGATTTCTAGTGGGCTCTAATCGGAAGTGAACATTTATGAAAATCAGTGTTCTTTGTAAAAAGGCTGAGTCTGCAAAACCTCTGAGTTATTTGAGTGGCAATGTTCTGTAATCAAATGTGAGAACTCTATTTCTAAACCAAAATCAGATGCATTTTTAGTGTCCTTAGAAAATTTCCTGATTTTTTTTCAAAAGCTAGTGACATTCAAGTGAAAATTCATTTTGGAGACTCAACAACCTCTTGGTAATTATGAAAGCCAAACTTATGTAACCTTACTAATGAAATGAAAAATAATTTGAACTGTACTTAAATCCAATTATATGGTGTACCCGTAGTGCACATATGCTAAGTAGCTTATGATGTACCATTAGCTAGAGTGTGAAGAACAGAATTCAGTGAGGATCTGTACTGTGAACTTGTGGAGAAATCTCCAGGCCTATACTGCTCAGCCCTCCTGTCCCTGTTGGCTTCTAAGAATGATGAATTCAGGGACTGAAGATTCTTGAAAAGTCTCTGGCCTGGTTTCCAATGTTCTACTAATGAGCACTTGATTATCTTTTATCTTTATAAAATCTGTGTGATTGAGTGCTTGTGTGTGTGTGTGTGTGTGTGTGTGTGTGTGTGTGTGTGTGTGTGGTTTGTTTGACATTTGGGCTATTTGGCATTCAATTATTTTCTAATTAATTTTTGAGAATTACCTACATATAGTCAATAAAAGATAATACCTACCCCACATTTTCTTCTTTCACCTCCCCAGAATATTCATACATGTATGTATGTTATATGCATGTATGAATATATATATATATATATATTCCACACCAAGCATCATCTCATTTTAAGTCCAATTAGTATTGCCTATTATATACATAAATGTAGCCCAATCCACCAGTATATAGACAAGTTATACGGCCACATAACCCCCAAAACTGATTCTCCTTTCCATAGCAACTATCAGCTGCCCATGATATATCAGTTCAAGGTTGAGTCTTAAGAACCCCTCATCAACAAAGCTAGCATTTTAGCTGTCTTGATCTTGTGAAGGTCCTGTGCAAGTATGAATTAATGAATCTTTATCCATGTGATGTCAGAGAGTATTTCACGGAATACCTCCCAAACATCTAGCTCTTACACTATTTTCATCTGTCTTAGTTAGGGTTTTACTGCTATGATCAGATACCATGACCAAGTTAATACTTATAAATGACAACATATAATTGGGGCTAGCTTACAGGTCCAAAATTTTAGCCCATAATCATCAAGTCAGAAACATGGCAGCATCCAGGCAGGCATGGCACAGGAGGAGCTGAGAGTTCTACATCTTGATCTGAAGGCTGCTAGCAGAATATTGACTTCCAGGCAACTAGGGTAAGGGTCTTAAGGCTATGCCCACCATAACACACTTGCTCCAACTGGGCCACACCTTTTCAGAATGCTACTTCCTGAACTAAGCATACACAAACCATCACACTATCTCATCTTTCATATTCCATGATTGTTGGAATGGGAATGAAAGGTTAAAAAATATGCTCTGTTCAGAGTTGTGCATTCACAATGTACACCATTATGTTTCAGTCAAGTGCTAGTTCTCTACAGCACCATTTTGTTTAACATATGAATAGTGGGTTATGTAAGATTTTAAATAATTTTCAATTAAAATTGCCTTCAAAATGTTAAGCCCTAACAATGCCCATTTTAATAAAGATTTCTTAAGTTTAAACAGTTATTACTTAATTAATGGTTTTGTAGTCAGTGATAACTAAGTCACTGTCATCTAGGCAACAACAAATATGAGTGATGTTTGTAAGTCCTCCAGTTGTGCAGAGTCAGCCACTAGGCAAGAACTGCCTCTTTCCATCTACAGACAAATTACTGTCCAGAAAAGGACACACTTGCAGAATAGTTGACTATTTATATCTGCCTAGGCAGAGTAATCAGCCCTTAATAATTCTGCATCACTAAGGTCTGTCAGATAATTCTGGGCCAGAAGGCTAAAGATTTGATGCTCCAACGTTCGGTAGTATAGGGGCTGTCCAGGTGTTCAGTGGTCTCTATAAATTGGCTAAATTTTAGAAGCTATGCTTAATGCTTCCCATAATTTCAGAAGCTATGCTTACTGCTTCCCATAATTTCAGTTAACTCAGTAATTCTGGATTTCTGACGGTGTTGAAGACCTATAGTCTCATAGCCAATCCTGGCTATTTACTATGAGAGAAAAGATCTGAGTGGATGATTCTCAGCTGACATTCATTCTAAAGCCAAGAAAAAAGCCAGGTTCAAAATTTTTAGGAGAGTTTTAATTAGGAGAGATGACAGAGGTTCTGGTTAGTCAACAAAATGATGGACTGGGTATTAGGACTATCTTGTACCTCACTGGTTCAAATAGGAATAATTATGCTCTAATTGTATTTTGAGAGAAAAGTTTTATTTTATCAAGAAGGGTGATATGTAGGAGGAGCTAAGGGGGAAGGAGTACGAAGAGGAAGAGATGGAGAAAGGAGGGGAGAAGATGAAGGAGAGGAGAAAGAGAGAAAAAGAGAGGGGAGGACATAAAGGCAGATGTTCACGTGTCTCCACCAGTCAAAGATAGTTTATATATCTAGGTTGGGTATTGGGTTACATGTCTGATTGAACATTACCATACTTATAAAGCCTTTGATTAACATTTTAAAAAAATTGTATAAAAACAAAAAGGAAAAGGGGGCATGGGATAGGCATTTTCTAGGGAGGGGAAATGGGGAAAGGGGATGGCATCTGAAATGTAAATAAAATATCCAATAAAAAATATTAACAAAATAAATAAATAAATAAATAAATAGATTAAAATGTGTTAAAAAAATAACTTCCCATTGAATTATGAGCGTGATATAATGTAAAATATCTTGTCTCAGAATGTGTACCATATATAATTTTCATTATTTCCCAACATGAAACTTATTGAAACATGTCATATGATTTCTGTTTGAAACTCTTCTAAACATTAAAAGGACACTAAAATTTGAAGAAGGAAGAGGAGGAGGAAAAGGAGAAAAACGATTGTTAGGTCCAAAGTAGTTCCCAAAATGACACAGTGTGCCAGTTTGTGCCTTAAGAGCCTCTCACCATCTACATAGTAGTCACAGTGTGGTCACAGTTTCCTAAACAGATGGACTTTGTCTGGACTTTGTCCAGAAAACAGAAATCTAAAGACAGGTTTCTGTTTGCCAGAAAGCAAAATCTACCCTTATCTGCCCACAGAGGTAAACAAACTCCAGCAAGGACATTGAGTTTTCTTGATTCCAAGAGCCTGTATCAGTTCAAAGGCCACCATTCTTTTAGCTCTCAAAATTGTGCTTGTTTTTCCCTCATTTTGCTCCCCATCCTGAGTGAGCAATTTGATTTCTAATAAACTTTTCTTTCTATCCATAGTGGTATCAGTGTGCCCTCATTTACAATTACAAAACAATTTCTATGACCTGAGGGTGAAATTAGAACTATAATCATGGCTGTAGTAACATTCTAACGTAACTTGGCATTTAGGTTCACTATAAACTGACTACATTTCTGTGAAAGTAAAGTACCAACTTGTTTTGTAATTAGGTTTTTTTTTTCCTTACTCTAGACTTACCGATTTGGTAAAAGAAACATTTTAGACTACATTAGATTAACAGGAAAATTGAAAGGTAGAGAGATTTTGCATCCAGCTTCTGTCTCTGTCATAAGCATTGCTTTGATTCTTGTCAAAATCTACTTGATCATTTTCCTATGAAGAATGACCTCATTTTTGAAACATAATATTAATAGTAATCAACAGTATAAAGTATGGCTTATTCCAGGTACTATACATTCTATGGTTCTGACAATTTTATAATAATACACATCAACCATTACTATAGTATACAGAATATTTCATTCTTCTAAAATTCTACTATGTTCTGGTTATTAATTCATTAATCCCTCTATTCACAACTCTGGAAAACACAGAATGCTTTATAGTTTGAATCAAAAAGAATGTATCATGTTCAGTTTGGCTTCTTTCGCTTAATAATACACATTTAGTTCTCTGAAACTTTTCATGGATTTTTTTGTTTTAATTTCACTAATGGGTTTTCAATGGTCTTTATAGACTATATTTCATAAATTAACAGTATGAAGAACAGTTGTTACTCCAAGTTTTAAACAATTAGTAAATTTTAAAAATAAATGATGCAGGCTTTGGAGAATAGAGGATTTTTTTATTTGATTGCAAGCCAATATATATCACTTTCAGTAGGATTTCTGAAATATGTATTATTTTGATAAAGACTGCCAGACTTCCTTCCTAAGTGCCTGTACCATTTTATATTCCAACCAGCCAGAAGTGAGATTTTTTGCTACGAGGTCCTGCCAACATTTGGTGTCTTTTCCTGTTCAATATTTTAACAACAGTTTTAGATGTGTAGCTTCAATCTAGTCCCTGTATCTTTCCTCTTCCTCTTATACTCGTGGTTGTGTTTGTTTTTTTTTTTTTTTTTTTCTTTTGATACAGGGTTTCTGAAAGTCTGTCAGATTAGATCCTGTGTTTTTCTTTTATTGAAAGTCAAATTTTCTTTGTACATTTGGGATAATATTCCTTTATCAAATGGATCTCTTACAAGGATTTTCTCCCACTCTGGGTTTGTCTTCTTATTCTTTTAACATTGTCTTTCTCAGAACAGAGTTTTATTCTGAACAAACTCTATCTTATTGGTACTTTCTCTCATGGATCACATTTTAGATTTTCTGTCTTGAAAATCATTTGGACACTGTGGGTTAAAGGAGGTGAGGTGTGTCCATAGCATTCTTTATCATACCTTATCACTTGGTCACCCTCACAGCTGCGACACCATGTGATCTTTCCTCTCTTTAACCTTTTGTAAATGTTTGATTATTTCAACATTTGGAATCTCTGATTTTCCCTATTGCTTTCCTGTTATCAGTTTCATTGAGTTAGGTTCTAATTCTTATAATTTACTTTTTCACAATTTGTAACTTATTTTTTTTCTGATTTTCTATTGTGAGAACTTATACCATCAATTTAAATTTTTTCTTTTTCTTGAACATATAATCTCAGTACTATAAACTACTACTTTTGCTCAATTTCATCATTTTTTGATGTGCAGTTTTTGTTTAGTTTTAAAATGTTCTCTTGATATGTTTTCTTTGACCAATGTGTAATTTAGAAATGTGTTCCTTAACCTTTATATATTCTATAATGTTTTAGTCACTTAATTTGATTATATACACATTATATTCTTTGTGGTGCATTCTTTACAGCACTGATTGTTGTATCCCCTGAGAATGTACATTCTACTGACATTAGATATCACCTTTACCCAATTTATTAAAGGTTGTCTTTGTCTTCATGTTCTTTACGGATTATTTTTCTCTGTGGTAGTGTCTCATGCGTTGTGAGCTGACTGAGAAATCATAAAGTAGTCAAGGATGACTTTGAACTTTTGATCCTCTGCTGCTCCCTTAAAAGTTCAAGGGTTACAGGTGAATGCCACCACACCCAGCTTATTCAGTGCTGAGGATCAAACTCAGTTCTGTTCATATCATTCAAGCAGACAGCTGACCTAGCTGCATCCTTAGGCCCTTATCGATTTTCTACCTCATGAAACTGCTCATTTCAGACATCGGGATATTGAGGAATCCAACTATGACAGCTGATTTTTCAATTTCTCTTTATAGTTCTTCCAATTTTTACCTCATGTAGTTTAATAATTTATTGTTAGACATAGAATATTGTACCTTCTTGGAAAATTGACTCTTTTACTATTGTGTATATCTTTCTTTATCATTAACAATGTCTCTTTCTTTAAAGATGGTCTAATCTGAAGCTGATATTTCTGCTACTACTTTCTGTTGGTTTGTATTAGCATAATATGGTTTTTTTTTTTTTTAGTTTTCCACTTATTTTTATAGTAGGAGTCATTATATTTTAAAGTGGGTTCCTTACACACACACACACACACACACACACACACACACACACACACACACATATATATATATATATATATATATATATATATATGAGTCTTATGTTTTATTGAATAATATAACTTTTAACTTTTCCATTTGAAATATGGATACTCCAAGTTATTATTGATACTGTTGTATTAATATATAATATGTTCCTGTTTTTCACCTCTGCTCCTAGTTATCAAAGCCTGGTTTTGTCTTACATTCTGTGCTCTGTATTTTTGTGGTTTTAATGATTTTATATAATATACTTCATTATTTCTTAGTAATATTTATATTTATTTCTAGGTATTAATAGATTACTTGCTTAATAAATTTAATTAATATAAATATTTCTAAGTAATATTTATAGGTGGATGTGTACAGTTTAAAATATGTAATTATAGTGAATCCAATTATATTTTCAAATTACATTATCATAATATCAATAAGTAGAGTATAAGTATTTCTTCCAATTTCACCAATTTTATCCTCTTAACTCTTTTAAAATTTCTGTCATGTCTCTCACATATATATGCCAGTATATATGAGTATAGATACTGATTCCACCTATATCTACATATAGAATCATGTGTTATAAGTACAAGAACTATGGCATTTAAATTTTCAATTGTGTATTCTTTTCTACTGTTTTTCACTTGTTTAAATAGATCCAAGTCAGAGCTACATATGGTACAATATATATGGAACTAGGGAAATTTTTGAACTTTTTCTGTACCGCACATCTACTAAAAATAAATTACCTTAAATTATTTTAAATTGTAAATATAAATAATAATAAATTATATGTGCAAGTAAACTCATCTTTTTTTCACATTTGAGAAATAATTTTACAAGGTTCATCAATGTTGGTTGATGTTTTTTACTCAACATTTTAAATGTTTTTATACTACTTTTTTAAATGGCTAAATAAAATGCAAAATTTGTCTTTGCTTCTTCATAAATGAAGATATTTATTTTTTTTAAAATATAATTAAGTTGCTTAAATATTTCATTATCTCCAGTCACCTCCTTCGTGTTCCTACTTCATTCTTAAATCAATAACCACTTTTCCTTTTATTGATACACACACATGTGGTTGGACAAATTCATAAATAAAAGCTGACCCTTTTTCTTCTTTGGGTGTATATTCTTTCGGGGTTGACCACTTCATGTTGGAGAACCAACTGAAAAACTGATCCCTAGCAAAGGCTAATTCTCTTTGTTTCAGTATTCTTGAATTGTTCATAGTTGTCATAGTTGTCTCTCAAGGGGTGGGACCTATTGAGAATGAGAAACCCCCTTTCACATTAACACATCTGTTGATATAATCCTTCTGCATTTCTGTTTTGTGGCTTTCCCACAGATCTCCAATATTATTTTGTTACTATTTTGTCAATCTTTCTCTTCATTTTTTTTTTCATTTTAAGCTCCTTACTGAAATACTGCAATTTCACCACTTAGTTATACTACTTAAAATTACTAAATTACTCCCTAACTAATTTATGTAATTTCTCAATTATTTCTAGGTCTCTTTGTCACCACCATGAATTCATATGAGATAGGAAGACTTCCCTTCCCACAGACTGGGGGTATGAGATAATACTTTATGGTAGATTATACTTGACAGGTTTCTCCTGAGTGTATGTCTTATAAATAGAGATTTCTGGCATCTTTCAAAAATATCCTTACTCCTCACCCTGCTGGAAACATGAGGTGGTTCATCTTTGATATTTATTTTGGAAATCTAAAGGTGAACTTTTCTAGAGGTAGATTTGATAAAAACAAGATTTCTTAGGACTATGTCCTTTTAGGCATTATAACAGCCAGAGTTTTCTGTACAAAGTTGCAGCAATTTCAATTGTCATTTGGGTTTCTCCCTACAGCAGAAATTCCAATGGAAGGGCCTTCTCTTGTGTCTCCTCTACCACATATCCTCTTCTCTTTCACACACCCAACTTTAAGATCTTGAAGATGGTGTTATTTCCTGAGTCTTCATCTTTTTGTGAGATTATGAAAGCTTTTATTTACCCTATTTTTTTGTACTTGCTAGGATGTACTGTCAGTACCCAACGTTCATACATGTTGATTTGGAAACTGAATACAGGGAGAAAACCATTGCATGGAGTACTACATTATAAAACCTTGTGAATGTGTTCTACTCTACAGGTGGTGGATAAACTATATTTCCAGAAACAATAATCCAGTTCTTGGGATGTATAATCAAAATAAAGAAAAAATACATAGTAGATAGAAAGAATTTAGATAAACATTGTTATTCAAATTACTGGGACAAGCACATTTACTATTTTCTTTTAGAAAAAAAATCTCTGTGCTGAATGTATGATCATGTAAGAGACATGCTTGAAACAAAGTCAGTAATTATAGTAGAAAAACTATGTTTTGAACATTAAGTGTTAATAATAAGATGACTATAAATTGGTTTTTGTGCATTTCTCTCAATGCCAAGAATCAAATCCAGGACCTTGAACTTGCCAGACAACTATGAGTTACATATTCACACAAGTGATGGCATTTAGGTAAATATTCAATATTCTAAACACATTTTCACTGAAAATAGGAATTATATAGTGAATTATAAATAAAAAGGCATCTATAAAGCAGTTTTAGAACATATGCATATTTATTAATTTAATTAATTGGGTTAACAATTTAATTAATTAAAATTATTAAATTAATTAAAATAAAAACCAATAATTTCAATTAACAATTTGATTATATGTATATATAATTTCAATAGATGTGATTTTCATGTGACTAAATCAAACAAAAACATGTACATAATATGTCAAATAAACTTTACCTCTTCATCATTAAAAGAAGTTTGACATTAATTAGCTGTAGATCAATTTGTTTGTAAGACACAGTCTAAACAAGTGAGAATTTAAAGGAACAGTAGATACTGTAGAAAATACACTTATGAATACTGTATTAGGCCCCTTGGTTGGTCCATTTGACTGGGCAGACACGTAAGTGGTCTACTCTTGTGAAGATACCATATCCTGAGCCATCCTAGAGGAATCACTGCACTCAGAGCAACAGAGGAACCACTGCACTCAGAGCAGCAAAGGAACCACTGCTCTAAAAGCACCATGATTTCATGAACCCTGAAACAGCCTGAGTGCCAGGAGCTCTTCCACCCAGGAGCTCAGGATCACAGGATCAAAGAGACATCTGGACTCTGGAAAGACAGGCTCCAGTCAGAAACAATAGGTGCAGGTAGCACTAGAATTAACCAGAGGGCAAAAGGCAAGTGCAAGAACATAAGCAACAGAAATCAAAGTTACCTGGCATCATCAGAACCCAATTCTCCTACCATAGCAAGTCCTGGACACCCCTTCACACTGAAAAAGCAGAATTCAGAATTAAAATACCTTCTCTTGATGATGTTAGAAGACTTTAAGAAGGACATAAATAACACTCTTAAAGAAATACAGGAGAACACAGGTAAAGATGTAAAAGCCCTTAAAGAATTGCAAGAAAACACAAACAAACAGGTGAAGAAATCAAACAAAACCATCCAGGACATAAAAATGAAAATAAAAACAATAAAGAAATCTCAAAGGGAAGCTACCCTGGAGATAGAAAACCTAGGAAAGAGATCAGGAGTCATAAACACAAGCATCACCCACAGAATACAAGAGATTGAAGAGAGAATCTCATGTGCAGAAGATTCCGTTGAAAACATTGACACAACTGTCAAAGAAAATGCGAAATGCAAAAAGCTCCTAACTTAAAATATGCAAGAAATCCAGGACACAATGAGAAGACCAAACCTAAGGATAATAGGCATAGATGAGGGTGAAGATTCCCAACTTAAAGGGCCAGTAAAAATCTTCAACAAAATTATAGAGGAAAACTTCCATAAGCTAAAAAATGTCCATGAACATACAATAGGCCTACAGAACTCGAAATAGACTAGACCAGAAAAGAAATTCCTCCTGTCACATAATAATCAAAACATCAAATGCACAAAACAAGAAAAATTACTAAAAGCAGTAAGGGAAAAAGGTCAAGTAACATATATAGACAGACCTATCAGAATTACACCAGACTTCTCACCAAAGACTATAAATGCCAGAAGATCTCGGATTGGTATCATACAGACCCTAAGAGAACACAAATGCCAGCCCAGACTACTATACCCAGAAAAACTCTCAATCACTATAGATGGACAAACCAAGATATTCCATAATAAAACCAAATTTACACAATATCTTCCCACAAACCCAGCCCTACAAAAGATAATTAGATGGAAAACACAAAGAGAGAAACTAAAACATGGAGAAAGCAAAAAACTAATCTTCAAAGAAACCCAAATGATGATAGCTACACAAACATAATTCCAACTCTAATAACAAAAATAACAGGAAGAAACATTCACGTTTCCTTAATATCTCTTAACATCAATGGACTCAATTCCCCCAATAAAAAGCTGTAGATAGCCAGGCGGTGGTGGCGCACGCCTTTAATCCCAGCACTTGGGAGGCAGAGGCAGGCAGATTTCTGAGTTCGAGGTCAGCCTGGTCTACCAAGTGAGTTCCAGGACAGCCAAGGCTATATAGAAAAACCCTGTCTCGAAAAACCAAAAAAAAAAAAATGTAGATAAACAGAATAAATACATAAACAGGACCCAGAATTTTGTGCATACAGGAAACACACCTCAGTGACAAAAACAGACACCACCTCACAGTAAAAGGATGGAAAACAATTTTCTAAACAAATGATCCCAAAAAACAAGCTGGAGTACCCTATTCTAATATTGAATAAAATCGACTTCCAACTAAAAATAATCAAAAAAGTTAAGGAAGGACACTTTATACTTATCAGAGGAAAAATCTACCAAGATAAATTCTCAATTCTGAACATCTATGCTCCAAATACAAGGGCACCCACATGCCAAAAAAAAAAAAAAAAAAACAAACCAAAAAAAAAAAAAAAAAAAACAAAAAAACAGAAAAACAAAAAAACAAAAAAACAAAAAAAACCAAACAGACAAACAAACAAAAAACAAAAACAAAAACAAAAACACCTTTACTAAAGCTCAAAGCACACATTGCACCTCACAAAATAAGAGTGGTGGATTTTAACACCCAACCCTCAGCAATTGTCAGATCGTGGAAACAGAAACTAAACAGAGACACAGTGAAATTAACAGAAGTTATGAACCAAATGGATTTAACAGATATCTATAGAACATTTCATCCTAAAACAAAAGACTATACCTTTTTCTCAAAACCTCAAGGTACCTTCTCCAAAATAGACCATATAATTGTTCACAAAACAAGCCTTAACAGATACAAAAAGATTGAAATAATCCTTTGCATCCTTTCAGATCATGATGGACTAAGGCTGGTCTTCAATAATCACAAAAACAATGGAAAGCCCACATGCAGGTGGAAACTGAACAATGATGACTTGGTCAAGGAAAAAGTAAAGAAATTAAAGTCTTTTAGAATTTAATGAAAATGAGGACACATAACAACAAAACTTGTGGGACACAATGAAAGCACCACTAAGAGAAAAACACATAGCTCTAAGTGCCTATATAAAGAAACTGGAGACAGCATACACTAACAACTTGACAGCCCACCTGAAAGCTCTAGAACAAAAAGAAGCAAATACACCCAAGAGGAGTAGATGGCAGGAAATAATCAAACTCAGGGCTGAAATCAACCAAGTAGAAACAAAAAGAATTATATAAAATATCAACAAAATCAGGAGCTGGTTCTTTGAAAAAATTAACACGATAGATAAACCCTTAGCCAGACTAACCAGAGGGCACAGAGACAGTATAGACATTAATAAAATTAGAACTGAAAAGGGAGACATAACAACAAAAACTGAAGAAATTTTAAAAAAATTCATAAGATACAACTACAAAAGCTATTACTCAACAAAACTAGGAAATCTGGATGAAATGGACAATTTTCTACACAGATAGAAGATACCAAAGTTAAATCAGGAGCAGATAAACCATCTAAACTGTCCCATAACACCTAAAGAAATAGCAGCAGTCATAAAAGTCTCCCCACCAAAAAAAGCCCAGGACCAGATGGTTTTAGTGCAGAATTCTATCAGACATTCAAGGAAGACCTAATAACAATTCTCTTCAAACTAATTCACAAAATAGAAACAGAGTGAACACTACATAGTTTGTTCTATGAAGCCACAATTATGCTCATACCTAAAACACACAAAGCCAGAGCAAAGAAAGAAAATTTCAGAACAAGCTCCCTTATGAATATTGATGTGAAAATACTAAATAATATTCTTGCAAACCGAATGTAAGAACACATCAAAACAATCATCCATCATGATCAAGTAGGCTTTATCCCAGGGATGCAGGGATGGTTCAATATTCGGAAATCCATAAATATAATCCACTATATAAAAAAACTCAAAGAAAAAAAAAAAACACATGATTATCTCACTAGATGCTGAGAAAGCAGTTGACAAAATTCAACATCCCTTCATGGTAAAAGTATTGGAAAAATCAGGAATTCAAGGCCCATACCTAAACATAATAAATTCAATATACAGGAAACCAGTAGCCAACATCAAACTAAATGGATAGAATCTTGAAGCAATCTCACTAAACCAGGGACTAGACAAGGCTGCCCACTCTCTCCCTGTCTATTAAATACAGTACTGGAAGTCCTAGCTAGAGTGATTAGACAACAAAAGGAAGTCAAAAGGATACAAATAGGAAAAGAAGAAGTCAAAATTACACTATTTGCAGATGATATGATAGTATACTTAAGTGACCCTAAAACTTCCACCAGAAAACTCCTTAACTTGAGAAACAACTTCAGCAAAGTGGCTCGATATAAAATCAACTCACACAGATTCTGTAGCCTTCCTCTACTCTAAGAATAAACAGGTTGAAAAAAAATAGAAAAATGACACCCTTCACAATAGTCATAAATAATGTAAAATACCTTGGTGTGAATCTAACCAAGCAAGTGAAAGATCTATATGACAAGAACTTCAAGTGTTTGAAGAAAGAAATCAAAGATCTCAGAAGATAGGAAGATCTCCCATGCTCATGGATTGGCAGGATTAATATTGTAAAAATGGCCATCTTGCCTAAAGCAATCTACAGATTCATTGTAATCCCCATCAAAATCTCAACTCAATTCTTAACAGAGGTAGAAAGAGCAATTTGCAAATTCATTTTGAATTACAAAAAAAAACAAAAACAAAAACAAACAAACAAACAAAACAGGATAGCAAGAACTATTCTCAACAATAAAAGAACTTCTAGGGAAATCACCATCCTTGACATCAAGGTGTACTACAGAGCAATAGTGAGAAAATGTGCATAGTATTGGTACAGACACAGGTAGGATGATCAATGGAATAGAATTGAAGACCCAGAAATGAACCCACATACCTACGGTCACTTAATCTTTTACAACGATCTAAAACCATCCAGTGTGAAAAAGACATCATTTTCAACAAATGGTGCTGGTTCAACTAGATGTCAACATGTAGAAGAATGCAAATCAATCCATTCTTATCTTTTTGTAGAAAGCTCAAGTCCAAGTAGATAAAGAACCTTCACATAAAACCAGCTATACTGAAACTAATAGAAGAGAAGGTGGGGAAGAACCTTGAATACCCGGGCACAGGGAAAAAGTTCCTGAACAGAAAACACCAGTGGCTTATGCTATAAGATCAAAAATTGACAAATGGGACATCCTAACATTGCAAAGCTTCTGTAAGGTAAAGGACACTGTCAATAGGACAAAATGGCAACCAACAGATTGGAAAAAGATCTTTACCAATCCTACATCCAGTAGAGGGCTAATATCCAATATATACAAAGAACTCAAGAAATTTGACTCCAGACAACTAAATAACATTATTAAAAATGGAGTATAGAGTTCAAGAAAGAATTCTCAACAGAGGAAACTCAAATGGCTGAGAAGCACCTAAAGAAATGTTCAACATCCTTAGTCATCAGGGAAATGAAAGTCAAAACAACCCTGAGAATCTACCTCACACCAGTCAGAACGCCTAAGATCAAAAACTCAGGTGATAGTAGATGCTGAAGAGGATGTGGAGAAAGAGGAACTCTCGTCCATTGTTGGTAGTATTTCAAGCTGGTACAACCACTCTGGAAATCAGTCTGAAAGTTCCTTAGAAAATTGGACACAGCATTACCTGAGGACTCAGCCATACCACTTTTGGGCATATACCCAGAAGATGGTCCAATATATAACAAGGACATATGCTCCACTATATTCATAGCAGCCTTGTTTATAATAGACAGAAGCTAGAAAGAACCCAAATGTCCTTCAACAGAGGAATGGATACAGAAAATGTTGTACATTTACACATTGGAGTATTACTTAGCTATTAAAAACAATGAATTCGAGAAATTCTTAGGCAAATGAATGGAACTAGAAAATATCCACCTGAGTAAGTTAACCCAATCACAAAAGAACACACATGGTAATCACTCGCTGATAAGTGGATATTAGCCCAAAAGCTTGCAATACCCAAGATACAACTCACAGACCACATGAAGCCAAGAAAGTCCAAAGTGTGGGCGCTTTGGTCCTTCTTAGAAGAACTAACAAAATACTCAAGGGAGCAAATATGGAGACAAATCATTGGACAGAAACTGAAGCACGGTTTGTCTGGAGACTATTCCACCTGGGTATCCATCCCATGTGTAGTTCATCAAAGGTAGATGCTGATGTAGTTGCCAGGAAGTGTGTGCTTACAGAAGCCTGATATAGCTGTCTCCTTAGAGGTCTGCCAAAGCCTGACATATACAAAGTAGTACTTTCACGTCTAACCATTGAACTGATTATGGGGTTCCCAATAGAGGAGAGAGAAGACTGAAGGAGATAAAAGAGTTTGAGGCCTCATGGGAAGAGCAACAATACCAACCAACCAGAGCTTCCAGGGTTTAAACCACCAGCCTGGGAGCACATAGGGAGGAACCCATGGCTCCAGTTGTATATGTAGGGGAGGAGGACCTTGTTGGGCAAAGATGGGAGAGGATGTCCTTGGTTCAGTAAAGGTTGGATGCCCCAGTGTGGGGGAATTTGAAGGTGGGGAGGTGGGAGTGGGTGGGTTTGTGGAGGCAAATCCTCAATAGAAGCAGCAGGAGGGGGGATGGGATAGGGGGTTCCTGGGTGAAGGGTAAATGGGAAAGGGGGGATCACATCTGAAATGTAAACAAATTATCTAAAAAAAAGAATATTGTATTAGAGGAGAGTAAAACTAGTTAATGGCATCTACAAGAAATATTCTGAAATTTTTTAAAAAGCAAAATAGAAGAACAGGCACCTAGAAGCAGTAGCAGTGTATCAAAAATGTTATCTTGAAAATAATCTGAAAGATCAAACCATGATATCTGAGGACCGTGTAGATCATGCCAGCCTCAGACTAAACTAAAACCTTCTCTGCATATGAACATTGTTTATTAGTCCTACAATAATGGACAAGTTCTAATTCAGGAAGAAATGTTTATCGTCCTGAAATTATGATGCAATCTACATTGGTCGTTCATGTATTTTGCTTTGAGGCTTATATCTTGTATCTAAGAAAGCCATGATTCCTCCACAAAGAAAAATAATAATAATAAGTGCACTCCTATAAAAGTTATTTCCTTATTTACCCAGAGGCAATTTTCAAAATTACTAAATTATGATTGTCTGGATATACAACCCTTTATTATCTGCTAGTGTCTGAAAAACAGTACCATTTGTATAAATGTGGCCACTGTTAGAATTTTTTTCTATCTGAATGCATATATGTATGAATGACAATTCTTAAAATAATAATAATAAAATCAGTGAAGTTACAAAAGAGAGGATTTTACAGTGTAGTCTCAGACATGCCAATAACTCTGCATTTAATTTTAGACATGGGAGGAATACTGAACAGTATCAAAGACATAAGCAAGGACACTTTGCTTGAAGTTTGAACTATTCTCTTTTATGAAATTATTCAAAATGACTAAAGCTCCCAGGGTGTGAAATGTCTGAATGCACTGGACCATGGTGGCTTTAGATTCTATGTTTCTATATGTCCAAGAGCATTTTCTCAGCAGATTAGACCACAGTATCCACAGAGCACAGATGTGTGCCTTTCTCAAAGTGAATCCGCTTACGCTGAAATGGCTTATGTTTCATCCCCCTAATACCTCTGCTACTTGAGGAAGCAAAGATACTTTTGGTTTTCCAGACTTAGCAGTAAAACCTGTACTTTAAAAAGCCTTTCAATTTGGGAGCATATTACCCATTACTTTTGCTTCAAGCCTTAGCTTAATCTCGTCATCTACTTGATCCCTAAGTCTTATCTCTGCACCAAGTCTCTCTTTTGCTGAATCAGCACTCCCGGTGCCCTAAAAAGAATGGTTATCTCTCAGAACCCCTGTGATGATATTGATTTAATATTCTGTTTATTTTTTTAAAAAGAAAAATGATCTTGCAAAAGAGCTTTAAGTTCAGTTGTTTATAACAACTCAATTAAGTGTCTTATAAACTGTTTTTGTCATCTTTGCTTCCCTTTGTTTTCCCCTAAACACCATTTGATTCAGTGTGATGATTTTAGTTACAGCAGATAACAGATTTAGTTTTCTAATTGAACACAAAATAACGTTTCCAACCTTGCCAAGTATCAATGCAGGAGTTCTTATGTGTAACAAGTTCAACTAGTGAAACCAGATAGTAAGTCAATCTGTGCTTATAGACCAGGTAGAACTGCTAATAATGTCTTTTAAAATAAATTTTCATCATAGAAGCTGATGTATAAAATAAAGAATTCATAGCTATGAACAGAGAAATAAAGACAAATCTCTGGGGGAAAATGCTGGATTTAAACATGTTTACCTTTGTTGATACACTTGAGCAGAATTAATAAATATAAATGCATTTTCCATGCTTAGAAATCATGTAAAAGTCATGTTTAACTAATAAACATCCAGAAGAAGCTAGACAAAGTTATATATAGTCATATTTAAGGTATAATACTAATCATTTTACTGTTTTCTGTGTCTTCATGTGCACGTGTGTATGTGTGTATGTATGTGTGTGTGTGTATGCATGTATGTCTGTGTGTGTCTGTGTATGTTTATGAATGGTTGTATATGGTACTGATCAGGAAGCCAGAGCCCTGTACCTCATTCCATATATGCAGCACATACTGTATTACTGGTTTATATTTTCAAGTCTATATTACTATTTTTAAATTAGCATAATAATCATGTTTTCAAGAACTGCAAATACAGAAATTCTTTCGTCTATATCCTTAACAATAAATAAGTTAATTCCTGAAATGACTGAGACTCTACTTACCCTCTTTAAAAGAAGTTACTTTTTCCTAAATAGCTTGAAATTTTTTGTTTTGTTTTCAATTATTAATATAATCTCCTCTTTTGGTAATTTATAACTATTTAATATACTTTGTTAACACTTTGAGAATTGTATGCAATCCCCTTTTAATATACTGACCTCTTTCAACACATCCCTGTATCACAGTTTTAACCCTACTATCTCCTTCCATCCAACTTTGAGACTGTTTTTTCTTCCTTTTACATTGTGTCAAGTTTCTATTTCCAACTCAGTTCTTAAGATTGGGCCCTGCCCTGGTGTATAGTCATTCACCAAAACTGACTATCCCTTTTCCAGCAATTACCAAAGGCTAATCGCTCCTCAGCTAGTGGTGGGATTATATATCAATGTACTCACCCCCTTCCCCACTTATATGCTAGAGTTTTGACTCTCTAGAACATGTCCAGGTTTTGTGAATGCTGTAGCAAACACTATGAGTTTACATGTGCATCTTTCCTATTTCATCTGGATAACAATATTTTCTCTAAGTTTCTCTTACTTTCAGCACTTAGAATCTTGCTGCTGCCTCTCTACAAGGGTCTCTGAGATACTGGGTGAGGTAGGAAAGTCAGATTTAGAGTTGCACATTCCACAATCTTGTTTACTGCATATGGTCCATTTGGGAAATCTTACCATCTACTATAAGGAGAAACTTCTCCCATCAGTGCTGAAAGATTCCCTGATCTATGAGTATAGAAATAAGTCATTTTAAAATTGTGAACTTTTCTAGCCATGGCTCCTTTACCCCTTTAATAGAACCAGCTATCAGTGAACTGACCTGGATTTAATCAGAAAGAAGTTGTTTACTTCTATTTCTTTAGCTTAACTATTTCATCAGCAGGCATATCTTATCAGGAAAGCCATTGTTGTACCTTGAAAGGTTGTAAGCTGAGTGGTACTGAGGTTTACTTTTCTCCTCCAGTACTGTGCACAGCATCTTCCTGAACCCCAGTGGGGACGAAGCTTGCAGCACGAAGCTTGGTAACTCCATGTTCTGTGCCTCAAGTATGTAATGTATTCAGGAATTGGGTCCTACTTTTCACTTCTAAGGGGTTACTAGGAATATGAGCAATAGTCTATAAGGCACGGCAGTATATGTGACCCCATTGGCCAACAACTCATAACACTGTAGCTCAATACTGTTCCTAGGTTGTTATTTGTTAGCATGAGGTGTCAAGTTTCTAGTTCAGGTATTGTCTTCCTTACAGGTTAATATTATTAAACACATAAACACAGTTGTGGTAAATATTATTAAGAGGTTTCTACCGCACCTTAGATCATTTAGTTCCCAAATAAAAATAGAAAATGTTTGTACTTATAATAAGCCTTAAACTACTGGGCACATATGAAGTCTCTATACCATTTTATCTATTTTCCTGTCAAGAACCCAGAAATATCACTTGCCATGTTCTGCCTGGTTTGGTCCTACTCCAACAGGCTTACGCTCATGTCCAAAACGTCACAATCAACCTATATCCCTTGGTGTCTTCTTTTTTTCTCTCCCTTCTTCCTCCTGCTCCCCCAGCCAGGTAACTTAAAACTTGCCCCCTCTACACAGACAGACAGACAGACAGACAGACACACACACACACACACACACACACACACACGCCAAATATATACATATATATATATATATATGTATATGTATATATATATATTTCTGTGTGCGTGTTTCTGTAGTAGTAGGTTTCTGTATGGATTTCTTTTCTGAAAATTTGAAATCGGCATTTTTCTTACATAATTGCCTTTAAAAAATTTTTTAAATATTAAGAACATCTTTACTCTTTCCTTTGGCTATGTGAATTTTCTCTATGTAAGTTTCAACCACCATTTATATTTAACATGTAAGCTATAAAGTTGGTATAGCTTACATATAAAATATTCTCAAAATGTCTCATATTTTTAAGGATTAGTCTTAAGGACTATTCAGTTGAAGGATCCAACATTGAGAAGCAATTATATCATTAAAGCTCTGACTTCCTCGAAGGATTAATTCACATTGAACTTTAAAATAGAATCTATTATTGTAGAAACTTCTACAGGTAAGGATGATTTGGAGTAAGTAGGTCACCATGAGTATGCTTCAGAGTAGTTTGCCCTCACCTCTTCCTATGTTTCCTCCTGAGTCCTGGATGTCGGAAGCTGAGAAACCTATCAACATGTCTCCACAACCACACTCTTGTGGATCACTTCAGCTTCAAAGAGATGGATCCAGTCTGCTTTAGATGGACACTTCTAAAACTGAGCCAAATACTCCCTTTTACATTGTCTGCCTTAGGTTTTTGCAAGAAACACAGAAAGCAAGAACAGAGGTGGGAGAGGGATGGAATATGAGAGAGAAAGAAAGGAAGGAAAGAAGGAAGAAGGAAGAGAAAGAGAATGAAGGAAAAAGGAAAGGAGGGAGAGAAGGAAAGGAAGGAACAATGGAATAAAGGAAGAAGGGAAGAAGAAGAGAAGAGAGAAGGAAGGAGAAGGAAGAGAGAATGGAAAGAATGAAGTAACAAAGGTAGGAAGAAAAAGGGAGGAACTGAGAAGAAAGGAGGAGGAAAAAAGAATGGAAGGAAGAAACAAACAAGTGAGGTAGGGAGGGAAGACGAGAAGAGAGAGACTGAAAGACAGAGAGAGAAGGACCGCAGAAAAAAGGAAATAATATACTTCTTTTATTTCCAAATTCTCTGAAAAATTCCAACTTAAAAAAGTTCTCAAAAATAAAATCAACATTTCCCAAATTGCCTCAGCATATATTTAACTGCAAAGTTAGTTGAATTATTAAGTAGGGCTTTACATAGTTGCAATCTGTACCACTATTTATTTCAAACCAGTGTTCAGGTGCCTGGGAGGTTCGGGCCACTACTGGCCTGCCTCATTTCATCGCTGCACACTAAACTGGTGATGTTGCTGCTACATATGCCTCCACTCATGCTGCTTACCTTGCTGGGGAAGGATAGCTAGAAACCATATGTGGGCTGCAAACTTAATGGTTGTATCTAGGGGTACTGGTAGGGCAGCCAATGATGAGGCAGGGTGGTATACAAGATCCTGGACCTCACAAAAGTCCTACCCCAAACACACTGACTGACCACACAATCACCATTACTCTGTGCAGCAACAAGTCACCAGAGATGAAGAATGGCTCATTATTTTTTTATTATGTCTCTTCAAAGACTTCTCTGGTCCTTTCTACCACCAGCTCTGTAGAAGTCCGTGATCCCTACTGCCACCAAGGGCCAGGTTGTTGTCTATGGTCCATGATGCTGGCAGCTGCTATAGGCAAGGAAGGTTCTTTTGCAGTGGCATTAACATCTGGAGACTCATACCTGAGAAATGGAGACATTGAAGGCTTCTGTGACAACCTCTCCACAGCACCAGAACATAAAAGAAACAGAATAGATAGGAAGCCATTTAAGAGACTTCTTAAAAATTGTACTGGAGTGTACCTCTTCATGGTTGAGGGCTTCTGGTGAGATGTGGGAGTGTGGGGGTTGCTGAGGGGTGTGAGGGTCTGGGGGTGGAGGTGTGGAGATGTGGGGTTGTTGGTGGATGTGGAGGTATCAGGGTGGAGATGTGAGGTTGTGGTGGTATGTAGGAAAGAACTCAGTTTTCTTTAAGGGGCTGTTCACTGGGAGTTTGACCAGTCTCCAGTAAGTGTATGAGCAACACAAATTTAACTGGGTCAGTGTTGTTGTTTTTGTTGTTGTTATTGTTATTATTATTATTATTATTATTATTATTATTAGTTGTTGTTGTTGTTGTTATTGTTGTTTGGGGGGCACACAAGTATGGGAGAATGAACCTGGGAAAATAGAATGTATGGATGGAGTTCATTGTATAAAATTCCCAAATAATTGATAAAAAGATTATATTTGGGGAAAATACATAATCTTTTACAAAAAAAAATGGAGATTGATCTAAGATTCTCTTTCATGGTTGAGTCTTTGTGTGGTTTAGGTACCAGAGTTACTGTGGCCTCATAAAATGAATTTGGTTGTGTTCTGTCTTTTCTATTTCTTGGAATTCTAAAGTCACAAACATTGTCACCCTTTTAAAATTTCTGTTTAAATACATT
The DNA here is from genome assembly GCA_030674055.1 of Rhabdomys pumilio. Lineage (NCBI taxonomy): Eukaryota > Metazoa > Chordata > Mammalia > Rodentia > Muridae > Rhabdomys > Rhabdomys pumilio. The sequence goes on along the minus strand of JANHMN010000011.1, from coordinate 51,843,000 downwards.
GCACATGTATAAAACACTCTGAAGATATTGGGCACTTAACAATTGTTTCTTTATTAAGTAAGTAAATAATGTAACTCTCATCTTTTATTGTTAAATCTTATAAAAATAATTTACCCTTAGACAAATCAACAATGCACTTGCTTTTTTTTTTAAGTAGAAACTAGATTCACATTCTCATGTGACTAAGGTGCAATATATATCTTTGGTTATAGACAAGAACATCTGTAAGTCAAAATCAACATAAAAACAAGTGTGCCTTATTCCTTGAAATGCCTGTGAAACACTTTAAAAGTCTCTAAGTTATGATGTAATATTTGGAATTCTACCTTCTGTGTATATGAATCAATTTATGAAAAGAAAGAATCACCAAACAGTAAATTTACGTCTCCCCCACCCTGCACAATTTGTACACTCCAATTAGATAACCAGTCTTATACTTGAAGTTTAAAATGGCATCTGGATTTCATCCAATTTAAAAGTATACCCATATCATTAATATCTTCAACTAATGAGGATGTTCAAAAATGTGCAAATTTAAATGAAATTAATAATACAAATTTTTTATCATAGAGAGATATTGGATTTGGTCATAGTCTTTTCACCATCTAATGAGATGATCATGTGTGTGTGTGTGTGTGTGTGTGTGTGTGTGTGTGTGTGTGTGTATGTGCACACTCGTGTGACTATGCATATTTATTTCATTTATATGGTGGATTATATTGGTAAACTTTAGTATGTTGAATCATCACTACTATGAATACTACTTGATAAGGTGGATGATATTTTTCTGCTTTGTAATTGCTTTATTTGTTTCTTTTTTAAATTGGATATTTTATTTATTTACATTTCAAATGTTATCCTCTTTTCTGGTTTCTCCTTTGCAAACCCCCTATCCCAACCCACCTTACCCTGCTCTATTAGGGTCCTCCCCCACTCACCCACCCACTCTTGCCTCACCACCTCTACACTGGGGCATCAAGCCTTCACAGGAACAAGGGCCTCTCCTCCCATTGATGCTGGATAAGGCCCTTTCAGCTCCGTCATTTCTTCTCCTAACTCCTCCACTGGGGTCCTTGTGTTCAGTCCAATGGTTGGCTGTGAGCATCCACATCTGTATTGATCAGGTTCTGGCAGAGCCTCTCAGGAGACAGTTGTATCAGGATCTTGTCAGCAACTAGTTCTTGGCATCCAAAATAGTGGCTGGGTTTGGTGTCTGCATGTGGGATGAATCCCCAGGTGGGGTAGTCTCTGGATGGCCTTTCTTTCAGTGTCTGCTACACTCTTTGTCTCTGTATTTCCTTCAGACAGGAGTAATTCTGGGTTAAAATTTTGAAGATGGTTAAGTAGCTCAGTCCTCAAATGGAGGGCCATGCTTAACCTCTGGATATGGTCTTGACAGGTTCTCCCTCCCCTTTGTGGAGTATTTTAGCTAATGTAATCCCTGTGGAGTCCGGGGAGGCTCTTGATTTCCTGGCATCTGGGGGTTTCTGGTTGTTACCCCCAGTTGGCCATCTCCCATTGCTACACAACTTTGTTCAATTTCTTAACCCTCTGTACATCTCCTCCATCTCCTCCCATACGTGATTATTTTCTTCTTTTTTCCCTCCACCTCTTCTCTTTATCCCAAGTCCCTCCTACCCTCTACTTCCCTTGACTGTTTTGTTCCCTTTTCTAAGTAAGACTGAAATATCTACTCTTTGGTCTTCCTTCCTTTTAAGCTTCATATGTTCTGTGAGTTGTATCTTAGATATTTCACCCTCTCTGCCTAATATCTATTTATCAGTGAGTACATACTATATCTTTTGTTACTGAGTTACCTCACTCAGGATGATATTTTCTAGTTCCATCCATTTGCCTGTAAATGTCATGAAGTCATATTTTTTAATATCAGAGTAGTATTCCATTGTATAAATGTACCACATGTTTTGTATCCATTCCTCTCTTGAGGGACAACTGGGTTCTTTCCAGCTTCTGGCTATTATAAATATGGCTGCTATGAACATAGTGGAGTACATGTCCTTATTACATGTTGAAACATCTTCTGGGTATATGCCCATGAGTAGTACAGCTGGATCCTCAGGTAATATTATGTCCAATTTTCTAAAAAACTTCCAGACTGATTTCCAAAGTAATACCAGCTTTGTACTACAAAGTAGTGCCCACCAACAATGGAGGAGTATTTTTCTTTCTCCACATCTTTGCCAGCATCTGCTGCATGTCACCTGAATTTTATATCTTAGCCATTCTGACTGGTGTGAGGTAGAATCTCAGGGTTGTTTTGATTTGCATTTCCTTGATGACTAAGGATGTTGAACATTTCTTTAGGTGTTTCTAAGCCATTCACATTTTCTCATTTTAAAATTCTCTGTTTAGCTTTGTTCCCCATTTTAATAGGGTTATTTGATTGTCTAGAGTCTATCCTCTTGAGGTTTTTTTTGTATATATTTGGATATTAGCCCTCTATTGGATATAAGATTGGTAAAGATCTTTTTAGAATCTGTTGGTTGCTGTTTTGTCCTATTGACAGTACCTTTTGAATTTGTTGATTCTTGATCTTAGAAAATAAACTAAAACCTCAGAAGATGGAAAGACCTCCCATGCTCATGGATTGGTAGGATTAATATAGTAAAAATAGCCATCTTGCTGAAAGCAATCTACAGATTCAGTGCAATCCCCATCAAAATTCCAACTCAATTCTTCACATAGTTAGATTTAGAAAGAACAATTCTCAAATTCATTTGGAATAACAAAAATATAGACACACCAGAATAGGAAAACTATTCTCAATAATAAAAGAACATCTAGAGAAATCACCATCCCTGACCTCAAGCAGTACCACAGAGCAATAGTGATAAAAAACTGCATGGTATTGGTACAGTGACAGGCAGGTACATCGACAAAATAGAATTAAAGACCCAATAATGAAAAAATAATTAAAGACCCAAAAAAGACAACATTTTCAACAAATGGTGCTGGTTCAACTAGATGTCAACATGTAGAAGAATGCAAATCAATCCATTCTTATCTCCCTGTACAAAGCTCAAGTCCAGGTGGATCAAGGACCTCCACATAAAACCAGATATACTGAAACTAATAGAAGAGAAGGTGGGGAAGAACCTTGAATACCTAGACACAGGGGAAAAGTTCCTGAACAGAACACCAGTGGATGATGTTTTTGATGTGTCCTCAAATTCAGTTTGTGAGGATTTTATTGAGTATTTTCCCATCAATGTTCTTAAAGGAGATCTGTCTGAAATTCTTTCTTGGTTGCGTCTTTATGAAGTTTAAGTATTAGGGCTCCTGTGCCCTCATAAAATAAATTTTGCTGTTTCTTCTTTTTCTATCTTGTGGAATAAATTGAGTAGTATTAGCTCTTCTTTGAAAGTCTGGCAGAATTTTGCATGAAAACCATCTAGAAATGGGACTGATTCTACGTCCTTAGAAATTATAGGATGTTTAAATTGTTTTCCTGATCTCGATTTAACTTTGATAAGTGGTATCTATCAAGATAATTGTCCATTTTGTTTATATTATCTCTCTGCCTTTTAGTTGATGTGATTAGGGGTGTGTTTATCTTTTTGATTTTCTCAAAGGACCAACTCTTGATTTTGTATTTTTTTCTATTGTTCCCTTTGATTCTAATTTATTGATTTCAGCTATGATTTTGATTATTTCTTGGCATCTATTCCTTTTGGGTATATTTGCTTCTTTCTACTTTAAGAAATTTCAGGTGTGTTGTTCAGTCACTAGTGTGAGACTTCGCTAAATTTTTATGAAGACAATTAGTTCTATGAACTTTGCTCTTAGAACTGCTTTCAATTTTTACCATAAGTTTGGGTCTGTTGTCATTCATCTTCATTGAATTCTAAAACAACTTTGATTTCTTTCTTTATTTCAACCTTGACCAAGTGGTCATCGAATAGAGAGTAGCTCCATTTCCATAAATTCGTAGGCTTTCTGTTTTTCTGTTGTTGTTTAAGTTGAGCTTTGATTTATGGTGCTCTGCCAAGAAAAGTATTGGAGAGACTAGGGAGCTTTTTCCATCTTCTGATATCTTCTTCAGTTTGTTTCTTCAAAGACTTGAAGTTCTTGTCTTGCAGATCTGTCACTTGCTTGGTTAGTGTTACACAGAGATTTATTGCATTTTTGTGGCTATTGTGCAGGATGTTATTTACATAATTTCTTTTCTTTCTTCATTCACTAATTAATTTATTTACTTTATAAACCTAATCCTAGTCCCTCCTTCTCTGTCTAGTCCTCCTCACTTAGTCCTTGTATCTTCCTACTTCTTCTACTCTGAGAATGAATGGGGTGGGAGGGTTCACTGGGTACCACCATGGCACATCAAGACACTACAGGACTAGACACATCCTCTCCTACTAAGGCCAGCCAAGGCAGCCCAGCTAGGAACAGAATCCACAGGCAGGCAACAGAGCCAGGAACAGTCTCTGTTCCATTTGTTGGGGGACCCACATGAATAACAAGCTGCACATTTGTTACATATGTGCAGGGGGCCTAGGTCCAGAACATGTATGATATTTAGTTGGTGGTGCAGTCTCTGGGAGATGCCAAGGATTCTGGTTAGTTGTTTCTGTTAGTCTTCTTGCTGTCCCTGTCCACTCTAGGTTCTTCAATCCACCCCCCAGCTCTTCCACAAGACTTGCTGAGCTCCATCTAATGTTTGACTGTGGGTCTTCCCATATGTTTTAGTTAGAGGCTGTGTAGATCTTCTCAGAGGGCAGTTATGCTCAGATCCCGTTTTCAAGCATAACAGAGTGTTATTGATAGTGTCTCTGATTGGTTCTTGCCCTTAGGATAGGTCTCAAGTTTGTATGGTCCTTGGTTGTCAATTCCTTTAGTCTCTGTTTCACCTTTGGACCTGCACTTCTTGTTGACCTTGGGTTTATGTTGGGAGGTTTGTCTTTATATCTCCTCTGGAAGCCCTGCCTGGCTACAGGAGGTGGCTACTTCAGGCTCCAATATCCTCTAATATCCTCCACTGCTAGAAGTCTCTGTTAGAGTCACCCTTACAGACTCTCTGGGGCCTCCCTCAAAATTCCATGTCATTGTTTCCTTAATTTCTTTCTCAGCCAGTTAATTATTTGTATATATCAGCACATTGTATCAGTAGTACTGATTTGTATCATTTATAGTGCTATAGACAAACACTGAAAGAGCACACTACTTTAAAACATTTAACTTCCTCTTGGCTACTGATTTTTATGAGTTAATTTTATATCCAGCAACTTTTCTGAATGTGCTTGTCAGCTTAAGAGCTGCCTAGTAGAATTCTTCAAGTCAGTTATGTATCTTATCAAATCATCTACAAATAGTCATACTCTGGCATCTTCCTTTTCAACTTGTATCCCCTTGATCTCCTTTTATTTTCCCATTGATCTAGCTAGAACTTCAAATACTTTATTGAAGCAATATAGAGAGAATTAGCAGCCTTGGTTTGTCCCAGGTTTTAGTGAATTGCTTTATATTTCTCTCCATTTAATTTGATGTTGGCTATCAAGCCAATCCAGCCACCCTACTACTGATGTTTCATTATCTTGTTCTTACTGTGTTACCTATTTTAGCCTATTCAGGTGCTAAGTGTGCCCTTCCATCATGTCTTCCTTCCTATCTTTCCTATAGTGTGACTCCCTTTTTCACACAGAATCATTCTTATAAAGTCATGGAATATTAAACATCCTCCTAAATAAACTAATTTCTTGCTGTAAAATAGCCTTTTCATAACAAATAAAAATGAGATTTGTATCATTTAAGAACAGTTACAAAAGTAATAAGTAGTTCTATTTGCAAACACTGAAAGAGCACTTTAAGATATTTAACTGCCTCTTTCTTCAGAATGCTAATGAAACTGGTAATTTCATACTAAATGCATATTTTATTTAAAATTTATATTCTTGATTTCTTAACTATAAACTTACAAAACCCTAGATTATCTCCTTTTGAATACATAAAGATGTTGCCTGTAACTTGTTGAAGTAATTATTTAAAACAGCCTCTGGTCAGGCCGACTATCTAAGCTGTGGTGGCTCTGTCTAGCTCAGTGGTCATGTTCTGTGGGCAGAGGTCACTTGCGTGCCGCACCTAGAAATGGCCAGCCAGAAACACCAGCCTTGCCACCCACAAGACGCCAGCGTGGGAGATGGCTCTGCCAGTCTTCCATGCTGTCTCCACAAGGCTGGGCATTGCCCAGGCCATTCCACCATCCATTCAGACCCAGTTAAAAAAAACGAGACTCTAGTGCTTAAATACTAATCAAAGACTTTATATGTTTACTAATGCTCGATAACAATATGCCCATACAAAAAGAGTTTTCTCCCAATTATCTAACCTAAATAAAAGTTGTTACCAGAGGCTGCTCTCCATATGTGCATGGCTCTCCATTGCTCCTACATCTCTGCTCTCCCCCAGCTCCTCCTCTTCCTTTTCCTCTTTCTCTCCTTACTCCTCCTCTTCCTCTCCTTACTCCCCCCACCTTAGCTCCTCCTACAGTAATTGACAATGATTTGAAGAATTTATTGAGAAAGTGACTTTTTCATTTTACTAGGGAAGCACATGTAGAGAGAAATGAAACTTTGTAAGCCATTTACATCTTAGAAGATTTCCAGCAGGGAATGTCAAGCTAGAGGAGGAACATATACAATTACAACCTATTTTCATTTGCTTACCATTACTGTGACAAAACCCTAACCAAAATCAAGTTGAGGAGTAAACCACTTATTTGGTTTACATATCTAAATAACTGTCCACAATAAGTCAGAAAAGTAACTTGAATCTTGCTTCTGAAGGCAGGAACTGAAACAGAGACCATGTGGGAATGCTACTTACTGATGTGCTTCTTATGGCTTCTTTATTCTACATCTTCATATAACCGAGAAGCACCTGTCATGGTGTCACTGCTCATACAGGCTGTATCTGGTCACATAATTGGCTAAACAAAAAAAATACTCCACTGACTTCTTTGTAAACAAATTAAAGTTACCTCTTCCCAGACATTTCCAGGGTGTGTCAAGTTAATAATGAACTAGCTACTACAGCTACCTTTAGTTATGCATGAGAACCACAAGATAAACAAATGCCTATTTCTGGAAGAAAAAAAAAAACAGATCTTAGTAGCAGGACCTAGGGAAATTAGGAAAGACTTGAGCTAGAATATTCTCTCAGGCCAGCTAGTCCTCATCATACTAAAAAGTGATATGTCAGATCACAGAGAAAATTTGTAATCAACTGTCTTGTCTAACAATGAACCCTGTGTGTAACAATACTAGCAGTCAGGCAAGGTAAGACTACTAGTGTAATAGCTGCAAGTCTGTTATATAAGTATAAACAACTGTTTTCTAATAGGGTTTGGTATGCAGTCAACAAGGAATAAAACATAATTCCTAAATTGAACTGTAAACATCTTCAAGAGTACATGACTTGGGAGGTCATAGGTTCTAGTACAAAGGATACTGCTGCTGCTTTGTTAAGTGGGCATGATGTTCCTGTCCAATTGCCTTCAAAATAACTCTGCTTGTACTCATAGAAAAGTGGTGCTGTAAACGTTGGTCACAGAATTTTTTATGTTCAATGGTATCTGTTTTGGCAGATACTCACAAAGGGTGGTAAGTAAATGGTTGTCCAATTTACAGCCATATTTGTGACATCTGCACCACCCTCTTTAAAACTCAGGAGAGATCACTGAAGAGGGGGTTAAAAGAATGTGAGAACCAAAGGAATTGGACAAATATGGTATGATGACTTCAGGGCAAGGCATATCTGTTGTTTCCTTGAAGTCAGGTAGCAACAGTGACTACCTGGGACCTGAAAGAGACCTCCACAAGGTTGGCCCATAGCACCCTGTCATGGAAAGAGGCAAATTTCGTGCATCTCTAATGTTCTAATCCCCTCTGATGACTTATACACAATTCACAGTAGACAGTGAGACATATTTTTTTAATAGCTGTAGTCTCTAGTAGGTGGCTATATTTCCATTAAAGTACTAAACAAGTTCTCACCATGACATTCTAGTCAATCCAAACAAAAATTATGAGGGCACACACAGACACATAAGAAAAGAACCTAAAAGACATAATAGCATGTCTAGTTATAAATAGGAAGGACCTATTTAGACTGATAAGTGAAAAAATAAGAGTACCAAACTACATTATATACACATGAAATATCATAATGAAGCCAATTATTATACATAATTTGTGAGTGCTGAAAAAAATATTAAAAGTGTATCACATTAACTAGCTGACTAAGTGGAAGCATTATATAATTAAGTATCTACAGAAAAGTAGTCCTTGTGTAAGTCTCTAAGAATTATGTTTTAAATTCTAAATAATTAACAAAATCTATGATGGAAACTCACCATAACTAAGTTTGAATATATGTTAACGGTAAAATGATATTTATACTATGACTCTTTTTTTTTTTGGTTTATGTATTCATTTCCACTTTTAAAAGGTAGATTTTCCTCCTTCTCCTCCTCCTCCTCCTCCTCCTCCTCCTCCTCCTCCTCCTCCCCCCCCCTCTTCCTTTTTCTTCTTCTCCTTCTTTTTTTTTTCTTTCACAAAAAAAAACATCATCATCATCATTCCCTTTCACTTGAAACATGAGAATTAACCTGAAAAAACTTCACTACCCAAACTACAAAGCAGTACAATTTAGTAGCAGCATCATGACTGTTGACCACAGGATGCACAATAACTAATGTAGATGCAACCTCTTTTCCATAACCATTGACAAAGGGCTTGTCTTGCATGTGCCATTTCTCTTTTTTCTTTTGGGGTGCACATGGCAGTGAACTAAAGTCAAATCTTCAATGACAAATACAGTTTTCACAGCATAATTTTTATAGTAGTCTTGTAAATGTTCTATTGTTCAACTTCTGATAAAGTCTCATTTTAATTTTAAAACTCTGAATCAATAATTTAATCTAAGAATTTTATTTAATGGACATAGGGTTTTGAAACAGGATTAACTAATTTGATAACAAATATAATACTAGGTTTGGGGACTTCTTGGTAAATAACTGGAGTTTTTTGAATATTTATTTTCTTTTAAAATCATGAGTATATATGTCTGTCTTTATGTGTCTTGGTATGTTCACATTAGTACTGGTAAGGCCCAAATATAATGATTCCACAGATGGCAGAGTTATAGGTGGTGGAAAGTCACCCGACATCTATTTTAGCAATGAACTTAAAGCCTCAACTAGAACACTGGGCGAGGTTAACAAAAATGTCTCTAGCTTTGCTGATGAATTTTGAGAGTAAAATAGAGCATATAATTCAAAGTCTGTTTTGCAATGACTTAGGTCTTGTATAAGTTCTTTTATTTGTGGGTAATTTGAACATTTGTGTATAGTTTCCAGAGTTGTTGTTGTTGTTGTTGTTGTTGTTATTGAAAAGGAAATGTTACAGCCTTTTACTTTTTCACCTCTTAGTTTATGGTTAAAAGAAGGAAGCTAATTGGAAGAGTTACAAGTAAAAATAACAGCAACAACAAAAATGTCCCACAGAATTCAGTTCTAGAAATAGCATAGTACAATTATGTAGAACTATGTGTAATCCTGGGAACTACTCATAATACATTTTTTTCTGCTTCTTAATAAATATGAACCAGAGTTTTAAGCCAAGCATATCATTAACTAATAAATCTCATGATCAATGTATGTCTACTCCTTAGCTATCATTACTTTTATTCTAAAACAGTAATAAAAATGTCATAGATGGAAGCCTAATATATATTAGAATTAGCACTGGGATTCAAACTCTGATCATTGAAATACACTTCAAACTGTGTATTTGTGAGTATCCCAGAAGGATTCCTACAGTGCCACTGGTACTTAAAATATTGATATTCATGCCTATTGTTTGGAAGTCAAGAAAAAAAATACTTTTGAGAGAATAATTTTTTTAATAAATTCTTGTTCACGTTCATGCCACTTAGATCACTTCATTACCCATAAAAATGCTGGCCTTATATTGTGATCATTTTTACTAGAGCAGTCCCTGGCCTAAGGAATTATGGGAATAACCACACAAATAAATATTACATACAAAATACGAAGAGATTATGTTATAAGAAACCTGCACTCATATAGTCTTTTTAAAGAGCCAGTAAAACTAAGAAATAACCAGTCTCATAACGTGAGTATTCCATTTCATTAGATGTTTTCTGCCATTGGATGTTTTTAAGTGTATGACAATCTATCTTTCAGATATTAAAAAAGAATTAGGTGAGGCCAGATGTTAATCAATATATGTCTGAATTTTAGAAATATAACATCAGGATTAAAACACTGGGAGATTCATTTGTCACTTTACATATGCTATTTCTTTAAACAACTCTGAAAGTAACTCTCAGTTAAAAAAAAATAAAACTGTAGCTCAATGAAAGAGGCCCAACATCTCAAATAGTGTAAAAGACAATATGAAAAGTGGAGGATGAGAAGGAGGGTGCTGGGTATAAAAATAAAGAAGCTACTATTCATCAGTTTCCAAAATGTAGAACCGGACTTACAGTATGGGTAAGTTACTGTGAGTTTGTGAGTTTCATTGCTATAATTTTCAGTGTCAAAGGTTTCAGATTAGAGGCCACTGGAAAGTTACTACTAGAGAAGTGATGTCTAAATTGTCACTATCAACAGATTCAATGACAGAGATATCCACTGAAGTATTACCTGATAAACTCCACAGTGGATTTTTGTAATCTTTAAGTAAAAGTAGGGTCAAGTCTGGCTACTGAACAAGCCTTAAAAGTGTAGCTATCCTTGTGCCTGCTCATTCTACATTTCTCATCCAAGTCCATCCATTCTTATGCACAACGTTTCTCCTGGGATCCAGGGTGGGGGGGGGGGAGGGGGCGGGAATCATTCAGTAAATGTTTGCAGTCAATCAGTCATGCTTTAGAAAACTAGCCAACATGTACAACGATCATCCATCTGGGCAAAGGCTTTATCAGCTTTTAGACAGTAAATGAGTCACGCTGTAAAGCTCTTTCCAGACTAATGGTATCTCTAATTTCTCTATTAGATGGACTAGGGTATTAAGGAGTGAAATCTATGTTATTATGCTCCCACAGAATTAACTCCCCGCAAGCATACATGAATATAATAGCTGATAAAACCTTGAAAAATACAAGGTTAAAATTGTGTTTATCTGAACCACACCATCTGTATCCCCTAACAGCTTGAGCAGGAAGGATTTGTTCCTTAAGCATTATTAGTTTTGCTAAAATTTGCCCTTGTTTTCACTACCCTGAGGAAATAAATGGCATTGTAAAAATGAAGCTGCGCTTATTATAACCTAACCTATGGACCACTTTTTCAAAAGCAATTTGGTCATTTGACATCGTTTTTTCCCCAGCGAGAATAAATAGAAATATGTGGTCTTTTCCTATTCAATTCAATTTGCCCTTTATGTCTTCTTTTCTGCCATATTCTTATTTTTAGAGGAAGGGGTCAGGTCATTCAAAACAAAATTGCTTTGGGTTTTTAAAAAATTTCTTCATAAATCTCTCCTGGACTTATCTGTCAATTTTAACTTTTTACTATTTTATTAACTTATCATGCAAGAAATAAAAATGGAGATTTTCTGTGAGAGATACTGGCTAAAAGAGGCCTAAGAACCTGCCATGTGTCCTAATACTTTCCATATTAATGACAGGGCTGACCTCACAGTTGCATTTCCTTGTATGATGAGTCAGCAATCTCCACACAAGGGTTTTGATTTTTTTCCACAGGAAATGTTTTATTTTAATGAAATTTAGTGAAATTAGTTTATGTATTTGTACATCTCTCCCTTCTCATTCTTCCCTCTTTCTCTGCTCCATCTCCCCACCTCTCTCTCTGTCTCTCTGTCTCTGTCTCTGTCTCTCTGTCTCTCTCTGGCTCTCTGGCTCTTTCTCTTTGTGTGTGTGTGTGTGTGTGTGTGTGTGTGTGTGATATAGTAATATCCAAAGTACTGGTTCAATAAGCTTATAATAGAATTTGGAAAATGAACATTTGCTTAAGACAGACATATTTGAAAACTTCCTAGATTGACATTTGATGAAATTACAAAGTATCATAGGGTTTTATCATCAACTAAAACAGAGTAAAAAGTTATTATTTTAAAGTAATTTTTATTCCCCAAATTTGCTACTATGGTATGTTTTGATTACATGTGATTACATGCAAAGTACTGTGATTACATGCAAAGTCTTTCATGACTAGTAAATAATGAAGAATCATATAGAATAACTTCACATGCTATCTGAATATTCATGTATTCATCAGAAAAGTCATAAGGAGCACTGGTATGTTATATAGTTTGGCTGGTTAGAAAGAACTGTTGCTATGGTGAAAGTTTATTTACAGCCTTTAGTAACATGAGAAATTATGAGAGATTATTATTGAGTGCTTTTACCTTGGCTACAAAAGAGATGACACTCCACTGTTTACAAAGAAATAGATTCTTTATTAAGTACACAAGTGGCATTATTAACAATGAATTAAACCTCTCAAATTTTCAGGCATACTGTTAATATGACAGCTTACTTGAATGCTTTGTTATATGTAATATACTCACCGGTCCCATGACAGACATCATAAAGCAGCATTATTTGTGACAAGAAAGATACTGTGAAATACACATTATTAGTAAGAACTTCAGATGAAATTTTAATCATTAAGGTTTCATAAAATCTAGGTTAGATTGTCAAGTGTTCTAAATGTCTTTCTACCACTTCACTGGGGAAAAGAAGATTTAAATATACTTTAATTTTGTCACTCAGAGATGAGAGTGGATAATTCTTACTAGCAGAGCAAAGTGTGATAATTTCTGCAAACGTGTTGGCTTGATTTTTTAAGTAAAGTGATTTTCTCAAGATTAAGTAAGATCAGATACCATTCAAGAAGGTTATATGCACTGTAATGGTATATTATTAAATAGATAATTTCTGTCACGGAATAATATGTCTGAATTACCATAAATTCACACTCACACCCACACATACACATACAAACACACACACACACACACACACACACATGCACACGCACACGCACACACACATGCATAAGCACACACATGCACCCACAAATTTTTAATGAATGTTACTTGCTCTGGCAATTCTCTCAACAAAAGTAGTAGACTCTCTAATAAACACACCACTACTAGGCATGAGAAACTTTTATTCAAGCCATGGTATTAATTCAACTGATTCCCAAAACAATAGATCAATTGCTGCTGCCCTTTGTGGCTTCTGAGAGACTGAAGGTACATTTTTATTTTTAAAACCACTACACAATTCAAAGACAAATCTCAGAAAGACTCAAAGGTTTGAGCTGAATCTAACTAAAAGAGACCTTCCTTTGGTCTATTTTTCATACTACGAGAAATTAGTATAAAAGCTTCCAAAACTCAAAGAAATAAATAGTCCTAAACTGAAATGAAGGCTAGGAACTACAACAATGACCACTATGGCCGAATATACCTAAAATTGTCACAGTGGTGCCCATGTCTTGGTGGTAACCAATAGCTCTGTAAATAGACTGAAGACACACTCAATAGGAGAGAGACCATGGCTTGTGTTATAAATCTAGCCATCTATTGAAGAAAGTATGCTCATGGATATTAGAAGGGAACCTATTGCTGCCACATTACATGACCTCCATAATTCTTAACTACACTTCAAAATTTATTCTTACACTGAACAATAAGTGTAGCTATCATCCCTCATCAAGAAATGTTTTCTTTATAGGAAATGGAGATTACAGAAAAATCATAACCTCACACAATACAGAGATTAATGTTTACTTCATATCATCAATATGGCTGCCTAAAAAAGACCCAAACAATGACTACATATATATGTATGTATGAATATATATCCAGAAGTGGGAAATTTTACCTAAACAGAACAACAACAACAACAACAAAAACCATTACAAGAACTTATTGAGTGGTAAGAAGGGAAAATTAATCTTCCCTAGGAATGAACCTCCTAATTAGTTATCCAGTACAATGTGGTCAGCTACAAATTTGTATGTTCCAAGGCACACTAAATGAGCTGAATAGGATATATATATATAGCTGAATAGGATATATATATATATAGCTGAATAGGATATATATATATATATATATATATATATATATATATATATATATATATATATATATATATATATATATATATATATATATTGAGTGAGTGTGTGTGTGTGTGTGTGTGTGTGTAAAACAATAATTTATTTAAAGAAGAGGTTATCACTTTAAAAGGAAGTGGGTCAACAGGTTGAAGGGAAGGAGCATGGGAGGGCTTTGAGGGAAGAAATTGGAAAAAAAAGAAATGTTGAGGCCCGAGCTGCCCCATACTTGGCACCAAAAATGTTAAGAACTGCACTACCACACGTTTGGGGGCCAAAACGTCACAGACCGCTCTGTCAAAAGCCTTGGGGGCTAAGTTGTTAGAGTTTCCACTGCCCTAAGCAGCTCCCGTCTGTGGGTTGGGGTTCAGCAAGAAAGAGAGTGAGGATGAACGTGAGGAATGGAGATCAGACAGAGTGTGATTTAATCCCGTTTATTCTTCAGTCTCTCTTCTTAGTCTAAGTCCCAAGTCTTGAGTTCCTATTGTAGGCTATTGTAATCAAATCTCTTGCCAGGGTATATGGGTCAAGATGGCTGCAAGGATGATAGCCGCCTTCTGTCGGCTCCCCACAATACTCTAGTTAAAAATAATTCAGAATACAAATAAAATAGAAAAGATTCAAAATCAGCTTTGCTATCATAGTGAGAGTAAGAAATATGTAATCACTTTATTACACTAGAAAATAGAGCTTATGAAATTTAAAAAATTACTTATAGAAATACCAGTCAATGAAAAAGCAGATATATAGATATCATAGTTTCATCACACTAAACACTACAACAGTTGATGTGATTTGAAGAATGATTTATTGTCCATTCCTCCTTTAGTCCACTGTTTCTGTAATAATATAATTGAAGAATGTATTATTCCTCCCTCTTCTACATGCTTACCACTGGTAGCAAATCTTAATTTTCAAACATGAATCCTTCTGGAATCAACTAAATTCAAAGAGCTGGGCAACTGCTTCAAGGATTTATCTAATTCTGGGTCACAGTGGCAGCCCACATAAAAGTACATGAAAAAAGGAAGCTTTTGCTTTTTGTCTGCTTTCCCTCACTCATGCTGGCAAGTTCATATATCCTGCTACTGAGTCATTACTTTTCCAATTGTATTGAAACCTATTTCTATGGAATTGTAATGTAGATAGAATATCAGCCATGACCTCCAGTCTTATGAACTGAACAACTAACTACTAGATTGTTGGCCTTTTAGTTAGCAGATAGTGACTGTCAGTCTAGCCACACCACAACCCTCAAGCCACACCCATGAATCTCCCTTTAATATATACACATTGATTCTATCTATTCTGCCTTCTTGAAAAATTGGACTTATAGCTAACTTACCAGGCAGATTGGTTAAAAAAACAAAAAAAACAAACCTTTAATACAATGGTCAGATTACAAAGTATAATAGAGAGACCAATATGACATTATATGTCTTTATTTATATTGTTCAATGAAGGTGCATCATCTCCCAATATCCAAATTATTGATAGAAAATAACCCTTTGATGTTATATCTTATAATGTTATTTTCACCAAAAGAAAATTGTGAATATATAAAACAAACAAAAAAGTTTTTATATTTTAGTTCTATTTTTTTTTTTTTATTTTCTTAGAAACTTAACTTTTAAACAAGTCTGGGTGTCCCCGTGGTTGAAGAAAACTCATGGTTACATGTGTACTATTACTCCAAATGGCAACAAATTGAGAGTTATGGTTGCTACGGGCAGCATCTTAACAGATTAAAGACTTGTGAATGTCACTAGGTCTCTGAATACCATAAATTCTATTCATTAGAATTCTCAGGTGTAAAATGAAAAAGTTCAAGTCTACACTGAGCTCCTGATCTTTGCTTGCCTGTGAGTGAAGTAAGTGTTAGACAGGAAAAGGCTTAATCGATGGCTTGAATCATTCCAAGGAAAGCACAACCTTCTAAAAGGCACATACTTAATTATAGGCATTGACCACCAGAAAAAAGATGTTGACTCACCTGAGTGTAGAGAGAAACTGGACTGTAGATTAAATCCTGCTTGAACCCACTCATCTGTATTCTGTATAATAGTATTCTCCCCTGTGATTCTGAGCTTTTTATTTAGAATAGAAAATCTGAAGATGAAGTTTAGTGATAGGGTATTTACCTTGTATAAACAAATTGGGGTAAATACAGAGCATATATAAACAATAATAAAATAATAAAAATAGTAACAATAATAATAAAGCAATAAATAACCTCAACAATTCAAGCATCTTATATGAATTACTGAAGTCTTAAAAGACACTAATGAATTTTGTCACAGATATGAATGCATGTGTCTACACATCTATTGGAGATATGCAAAATATATGTTGTGGAAGAAGTTGTCTCTTGTTGGATCCTTATAAATCTTTGAAACAGTTGATGGCAGGTATGAGCCATCAACTCTATATATTGAGATACTATGTACTGCAAGTGGTAATTAACTTAGTCAAGGTGAATTCATTGTCACTCTTGATGAGGATAATATCATTTAGATTTAGTTACTTAAACCCAATGCAGCAGGTGGGGGAATGTGTTTGTAGAACAGGGTATAATGGCTATGAATACATATTGAAATTTTCTTTTGCAAAGAAACACAGTTATAACATTAGAAAGAAAAAACTATTTTGAAAGGACTGAATTTATCATATTTTTTGTTTCTTTGCTTTGCTTATCTCATACGTAGCATATTAGGACACAATTTGCACAATTTGCCCTTCAATGACTTCTAGATAACACAATAGGCATTTTTCTCTTCAAATAATTAAGAAAGATCTTTGAAAAAATTTAGAGTTCATAAAATTAAAAGTCAATATTGTTTATATCTCAGCTGTGTGTGTGTGTGTGTGTGTGTGTGAGTGTGTGTGTGTATAAATGTTGAAAAATGGCAGAATCCATTTTCATCATTATATCTATTACAACAATGAAATAAAATATGATATTTACAGAGAAACTCTACAGGGTAGGGAGGTTCTGAGTTCAGTTAGGGGAGGTGAAACCATGTATAGAACATAGTATGATAATAAAATAAAAAATCGGCTGAAAACATTTCAAAATTTGTACACTACAATTTTTTGTTCTGTTTTGAAAACAAGAACCATATGAACTGTTTTGAACAAGTTAAGCATCTAATTGTTTTTTCATTTTTATAAGTGTAAAGTTGAATGTCATGGGATGCATTGTAGGAATCTGTGATGATTCCATCTTCTAAGGCCTCTCTTTCACAAGTATGTTCTACATTCTTTTTTCTAATAGCATAGGTTTGGTTTTTTTTCCTTTTTCATCTGTATTTTCTGTGTGATTTTGAGCCCTTCAGAAGATTAGTAGCGTGGCTGAGTATGGATATAAATAAATATAGTATGTTTTCTGCTTCATCTACAAGAACTATTTCTCAGAGGTGCACCAAAGATGCTGTAGTCACAGATAAGAACTAATATTGCCAATTACCTGCAGATATTTTGATTGGGTTTCTCCTGACTTGAAGGCACAGATGGCTGACTTCAGAGGCCAATGAGGTGGGTATTAAGGTCCAGTACGACTTGAAAGATCTGTGAAATAAGAAATTGGTGGAAATCCTTCATTTTCCTGCTATTCAGCACAATTCTGCCTTCTACTGCGCTAAAGGCACCATCAGTTTGAGTAATGAGACTAAGAGTCAACACAAGATTAATTACTCCAAGCCAAGTGTCTTTCAGATTGGAAGGAGCCTTAGATGGATTAACTACAAATTTCATAGTAGGTGGCAAAGGAGCTTGGAGAACAAGTAAAAATAAAAGTCCTCAGAGGAAACCATACCAGATATATTTCTTTTTCATGTTAGAGCTAGATATAAATATCTATAACTATTAAATTTAAATATCATCTTTGAATAAGAGACTTATGCCAGGAAATCATGGGACTACAGAGTTTATTAAGTGGGAGTTTCAGGACTTGAACACAAGTTTGCCAGGATACTTTAGTCCAGTGACTTAAGTAGCTTTCTTCTCACACATTTACTGGCTTGGCAGGTCAGTAAATGAGTCAAGGCAAAACCCAGAGATGAAAATGCTTTTCTTTTCTGTAAGTTCTATAAAATGGAACTCATTAGATATTTATTGCTAAAAATCACCTCAAATGTATCATTTAAATTATTTTAATAGGAAGTTATAGATAAATGTTTTTACTGAAAAACATGTTTTTCATACAAAATTGTTTGATCACACATTTTCCCTCCTCCAACTCCTCTCTGATCTTCTCACCTCCTCTCCATCCACTCCCTCATTTCACTCTTTGCCTTTAGAATAAACTAGGTAAATAAAAGACAAAGCACACAGATACAGATACAAAGAAACATTTATTTAGCTTTGGGGAGGGAAGTACAATATATATGCGCCAAGCATCATATATGCCAAGATACAACCTACAACCTTAGGAGTTTTGTTTCACAGTGGATATCCGAGGACAAACTCAGGTTATCAGTCTTAGTGGAAAATATCTTTATATATTGAGCCATCTCTCCAGCTATATCTGTTTTTGACAAGGAATCTAAATCTACAGTCTAATCTAGCTTCAAACTTGTGTTGCTCTTGCTCCAGCTTTCCAAGTGCTACAATTACTAACAGGCACCACTTTGTTGTATGTTTTAATTTGCAATAATTATCACTTATTCGCTTGTAGATATAACTGTTCAGCATCTCTTTTTAGTGTCTTACACAGAAGAGAAAAAATTATTCAAGGAGCCCAAAGTCTTTTATCTAATGGAAAGTTACAGCATATATCCCAGTGAGTAATATAGATGAATTAATATTCTGCCAAACTAAATAAACCAGAGCCTCTAAACACTAGGAAAACTGGAAGACTGTAGTACTGCATTTTCTATACAGATTGCATTTCTTAAAGTGTTTGAAAGCTTTACAGGAAATTGAAGTAGTCATGATATAATTCTTGGTAGTGAAAATAAATTGTCTTCTTATTCCTTATGTCAAGAATCAGAGAACCCAATTGTCTCAATAATGCTAGTAATAATGGTCATTATAATTTTTTCATGTTTATGAATAATAGTTATTTACAAGGTAAGGCCTTGCTTCTAAAATCACCACAAGCTATAGATACAGCAAATAGACAGTGATGCTAAAACTCAGTTAAACATTTTCTCCTCACTGGCTAGTTGTGATAGTACAAGAAGGTACCATGCAGGCTGATGTGAGGCAAGAGCAATCAACAATCTTACCTTTCGTTGACCCAGTATACTGTATACAGAACTTCTGGACATGATATACTCACTGGTACAATAGTGACATGGTTGGGGAAATGACCAACAGCTTTCTGACTAGAACTGAAGCCACTGAAAATATATGTGTTTAATAATTTAACCCTTGCTCAAAAACCTATGGCTAAGAACCTTTAGGCTTATTGGGTAAGCTACAACTGATGTTATTCTAAATGAACATATTTTCTCGTTACCTTTAAATTGTTATGTTTATATACTTGGAATTGTGCTGCTCTCGGTCTTAGTCAGAGAAGCTATTTTTATAAAGAGTAATGATTGATAAAGATTCATAACTGGTCAAAGTACTGAAAGCTAGTGACTGCTGAGTATTTAGCCCTATAGAAGATGGCTATAACACCCTCTAAGACTCAAAGAACATCTCAGATCTGAGAAACAGTAGGAGACAAAAAACAACAACAACAAAAATAAGAATTAAAAAAAAATCACTGTAAGTGTTGTAGGACAAGAGGAATGCTGGCTTTTAATTATGGTGTGGTCAATGCACAACAGCTAGAGTTACTGACAGTATCTGCAGGTAAAATGAATATGAGTGGTAATTAATTAGGAAGAAGAAAATGGTCAGCTGATATAGGAAGAAGATAAAAAAGCATAATGAGTAGTTAATATATTTGCTATACATTGTACATATGTATGGAATTGGAGGTTTTACATAACTGAAAAACAATCACTCTTATTAATGAAATGTCTGGGTGTTTGGGTAATAAAAGCATTTATATATTTCTTTTTATAAGAAACACTTTTGGGTGCTTACTAGACAAAAGCAGTTTTTGTTTTAAATATTTGCAGCTAATTTACTTGTCTTTTTCTATTTTTAAAATTTTATAGACAAGTACAATATTTACATCATTTACTACCCTCCTTCTTCTGCCTCCAACCCTTTCATGCTCGCCGAGTCTCTCTCACATTCATATCCTTCTATTCTTTAATTAGCATTCCTATGATGATACAGATACAGCCTGTTGTGTCCATTTGCTGCCTTCTACGTGTATATGTTTTTAAAGTTGATTATCCAGAATTAGGTAAGCTATCATAGGCTTGCCCCTCAGGGGCTTCCAAAGTGAATATAGTTGATAGAGATGTATGTAAGAGACCTATGTTAGGGAAAATATCTGTGTATCTGTGTAGAACCAAGGTGAAAGTACAATAGCAAGTGCAGAGGTTTTCCAGACCTCCAAACAGGAATGCATTCTGTCATGAAAACAAAAGCGAAGAAAATCCAGTTGTGCAAAGAGAGCAATAACTGGAGCATAGTCCTGAGAAAGATGCAGTAATGTGGACAGGGAGAGCCTGTTAGACAATAACATCTAACACTCTGCACTGCCTCAGTGTGCCTCGGATCTCTTTCAAGGTCAGCCATCAACATGAAGCCTTTCTACACTCTTGTGAATGTGTCAGTTCAAGTGCACTGCAGGAATCAGAGTACAGTAGTTTGGGACCATCAGTCAATACCCTTTTCCTTCTGTATGTTATTTTTCTATAGGTCTACTAAGATTGTTAGAGCCTCTTAAGCCTCTTCCCTAAACATAGCAATTGCTACTGCTTACAAATCCTTCAGGGCTTATGGGGCCATTTTAGTTCCTCCCCCTCTTATGACAGGATAAAGATGGGCCCAGAAATGTGCAAGTTTTTACATTATTTACAGGTGCTCAGTAATTACATGCAAAAACCATGTCATTCCTGGAAGAGTTTCCACAGCACATTATCCAAAGCTCCAGCTTTTACAGTCTTGCTTTTCTTTTTCTTTTTTTTTTTTTTCTTTTTTTTTTTGAAGTGTTCCCTGATCAGTTTAGAAGATGATATATATATGTCCACTGTATGGTTTCGCATTCAATGGTCAGTTATTCTCTCTGCAATTTGAACAGTTATGAATCTCTTTGCTGACAATTTTAATTAGAGATATCAAAGCACTGCACTCAGGCATCTATTACCCATTCTTTCTATCTTGTCTTAGAATTTTTTATTGCTATCAAGAGATACCATGACCATCACAACCCTTACCATTTAATTGGGGCAGGTTTGCAGTACATGGGTTTAGTTCATTATTGTCATGGAAGGAAGCATGCTGTATAGCAAACACAATGATGGACATGGAATTGAGTGCTGTACATCTTGATGTGCAGACAGCAGGAAGAAAGCTGAGATACACTTCCTCCAAGAAGGCCACACATTCTTCATCAAGAACTCTTAATACTGCTACTTCCTATGAACATATAGGAGCTAATTTTATTCAAACCATAATATATCTTCAATAAATTATATTTTATTATGATTCTTTCTTCACAGGAAAAAAAAGAGGTTAATATATTACTAATAGCCATATATTTCTGTATTGCTAAACTAAACAGATTTTCTTATAACTCATATTTTACATATGAGCTGAAAATTTTTCATATATTTTCCTATTCAATTTGGTTAAAAAAATATAAGTCAATAATTAAATCAGCATGTAATTCTACATGATAGATGTAAATATTTACCAACTATCATTCATGAGAGGTTTTTAAATTCTACTCACTGTATATTTCACTAAAATAAAGGTATTAAAAGTGTTATAAAAGTAGATGCAAGTTTTAGAAGAGGGCTGATAAACAAAACTAATAAAATTTGAAAAAAATCACTTCTTTTTTTTAAACATTTTTTAAAATGTAAAATACTATTGAAAATTGCTCATGTAAAGAAAGGGTTCTGATTCTTTGAAGTCTATGTTTAGAAAATAATTTTTCATTTTTAAAAAATCAAATTTGACCATCTCCTTGGGCCAGCACTCAACAATGAAAATATTAGTTGCCATTGTTTTTAAATCCCCTCAACATCACAGTATCAATAGTAGAAGTCAAAGAAACTGTTGCTTGGAACATAGCAAACCATTAAAGTAGTTTGCAATCTCTTTGTATATATGTCTCTTCCCTATTTTTTTCTTTATTCCTTTTCTGCCTACAAAGAAGTAGATAAATTCTTAGTAAAATATAAAAAATACATTTCATCTAAATTGTCTGAGAAGCTACAAGTAGCAACAAAAAAAATCATACTTCATGGACTAAATACAGAGAATCAGATTAAGTAAACAAAAATAGAGCTGGAGAATATTCTAGAAAGTTGTAGATGATAGACATGATTGCTGGTTAGATTTGGAAGTACATAAATCATGCCCTATAATTATAGTTATTTGTATGCATCGATCTACATATTTTAAATTGTAGTATAGAAAAACATTTCTGCATTCAACATGAATTGAATGCAAGTATTCCATTATATTGAACATATATTTCTCTCTAGTATTATATGATTAAGAAAACATTATTTTAAAAATACTGGTACCAAAATGTTGCTATTTTGAGTCAAATCTTGCTTATTCCATAAATTACCAAACCATACTTTAAACATTTCTAATGGAATACTGAAGTTGTATGCTTCAATTATTTTTAAAGCATTGTCTGTCATGATAGATTAACATATTAAAAGTATAAATATGTGGCATTTATTAATAATAGAATTTTATAAAATGATGTGTGCAAAACAAACTGATTGTTCTATCAGACACTCTGCCTGTTTAGAAATTCCATACCCCTACTCCATAGTCTGAAATTTCAGCTGAATGATGTTTTTAATTTACGTTTCTCTATTTCTAAGCATCAGCCAAAGATTACCACTGCATGTTACAATTACTTCTAGTCCTTATCTGTAAGTGAAATTTGGAAACATGAGGTGAACACAATGTACTGCCATCAGAAGTAGAAACACAGCTCCTCTTCCCCCTATCACACCATGTGTCAACATGCTCATCCATAAGAAGAAAGATGCACCTTGAGAAAATAATTGGATTACACCTTTATCAGCACAACTAACATTGCCTGTTTTTGTGTAACATTCAAATACACAAAAACATTACACATTGATGTGTATTTCTAGGAAGCATGTCAGAGCAGCATTCTCAACACACAGGAACAAGACACTGGGTTCTGTCTATATCTTTGTTTCTGTCATATAACATTAAAAGTGCACAAAAAGAACATTTTGCAGTGTTTGTTGTTCATGTTTTAAATATAATAAATCATTGGATAAATTCTGTAAATAAATTCATCAAATAATTTTAATATATTTACATAACATTTCTGCTTCTCAGAGAACGAACGTTGTCTTCTTTTTCCCAATATATAATTTAATCTAGAGTTTATCATTCCTTTACAGGAAGTCATTAGAAACATGGCTACAATACTTTGTTTTGAGACCTTGTTCTCTGTTCACTACTTAGACAGGGGAAAAGTATAGGGTAAGATTAAAAAGAGACACAAAATTTAAAAAATTCTTTCACACATGGAAAAGAAATATTTTAAAGTACAATTTACTTTAGTGTTGATCTAATTAAAGATATATTCATGGCGCTTGCAGTAAAGAAACCGTGAGATAGATGTCATATCTGTGGTTGATATCCAAGGGCTATGATGCTCTAGTGAGAGATTCAAAACATTAACGAGAGATTAAAATGTCTTCAAGCATTCTGTCCTGAATACTTCAGAAAACATAAGTCTGCAAAATTAAATGCAAGAAAATCTACATTCAAGTTTCTACTTTCACACTCATTAGATATTTGCCATTGGACAATCCATACATTTTTCTCTTCTTAATAAAACCTTTATATTATATTTATTTATTTGGTGTGTGTGTGTGTGTGTGTGTGTGTGTGTATGTGTGTGTGTGAGACAGAGAGAATGAATAGGTGATAGATAGATAGATAGATAGATAGATAGATAGATAGATAGATTGATAGATAGATTATACATACATATAAATATATACATACATAATACATACATATATATACTTAGATACATAGGTAGATAATAGTTAGATGATAAAGAAAGGAACTGTGAGTATAACTACCATGGCAGGCATGAATGGCTAGTTTAACTTGTAGGAGTCACTTCTCTCCATTAATATGTGGGCCCTCAGGGTTCAAATTCAGGTTGTCAGGTTAGACAGCAAGTGCCTTTAAGTGCTAAGCTATGTCATCAGCCTGAGTAAGACATTTATGAACTTACTTTTTGTCTTCTTCAAACTACTATTACCCTCTAGAAGAAATAAATGAGATGATAGGAATGAAACTATTCTGTGGATTATAAAATAGTCCATTATATGAGGTATATTGTTATGACAGCAATCACTGAGTACTTCCACAATAATAGAAATTGTGCTTTCTGCACAATATGTCATGAAGAAAAGCATTATGTAGTGCGCAATGCATACTATCAAGTATTATATATTGCTCAAGGGACATTTCCGTGAAAACTTGGCATTGCTATTCTTTCAGTGTCAAATGCATCATTATGGCTGCTATACAGAACACCATTATTTGGGAGATCTTTCACAAATTTCCCATATAATAAATATACATAATTTTTCATTTTGAAGTAGAAATAGAGGGTTTTGGTTCCTTATCATGAAATGTTTTGGAATTTATTGCACAAATACATTTTTATCAAGGTCTCTGTACCCTTGTCTCGACAACGCTTAGATGCCCTGGTCAGAAGCATTCCATCATGGCTGATGAACTGTGGAACACACACCAGGAGGAATATGATGCTGTTCACAGTGAGCAAATAGAGCTGTCTAGTCTGCACTTCCTGTTGTGCAGTGCAGATGGACTTTGCTGTGGTGAGGCAGAAATAAAGCTAGGCATGTGCCTGGTTTTGCACAACATGAGAAGCAGCCTATAGCCAGCACTATTGAATCAGGGGCCCATCTCCAGGAGGTATCTGCTTATCCTGAAAATGCTTATAACAAATATAAATTTCCAAGTCCTCTGATGGTAGATTAGTTACATAGACACTACTTTTGTTCCCTAGATAATGATTAAGATAGCAAGAAAATTCTTCCATATCATACAAGGTAGCAAGGTTGACATTTCTACTTTCAGAAATTCATTCTTTAAACACTACATGTATGGAAGTGTCTTTGGTATATTTTATGTATGCCATATTACATATATTACATGCACACAAATATCCTTATAACATGAAGTATTTATCTCTGTTTTCTCTTCCACCTTATTAATATATCAACCTACACTTACAGAAAGAGAAGAATCATTTTACTTCAGTGTTCAGCTTATAAGTGTCTACATTTATGTAACAAAAATATTCACCTCAATCCTGTTTAACAATTGCCACAGTCAATACTGATTTACCATAACAAATCAATACACTTTTTCCAAAGTCAATGTGGGTGTGCTCTTGAGAGACTCAAGTTTGCTAGTTTGGATCTCTGCCTAACCCAGACTTGTTGAGGGCTCTAATCAGAATTCCAAATTATTGTCCTACTTAAACTTTTACATAATTTAGTGTTGTGAAATTGAATCTTTCTCTTGAACTTCCAACTCAAAGTAAAGATTCTTCCATAAAGAATTAGTCAATTTTGATGTAGACAAACCACATTTTTATTTTTACAAATCAAATTGTTTGTATCAACTATAATAAAACCTCAGATATGCATAGTAATTACCTTATTTAAAGATTTAAATAAATATCTTGTTATCATTGTTAGGATATATAGATATATTCTTCATTTTAAATCTATATACATACCATTAATGCTATTATAATTTCAGACATATATTGTATGTGTTTTTTTTTAAAATAAAAGTCTATAATGGAAGTAAATCTCATGTTACAACTTAGCCACTAATTTATTATTATACTGCCTGAAATTTCTCCTTCAGAGTTCTGGAAATTCACTATAATTTTACAAAAGATAGTCTAATTTCAAAGCTCTTTACATACATGTAATACTGAAAAGGAAGAAACATTTTAACATACAATTAAAATAACATTAAAGTACCTATTTGGTATACACTTGAAGCATACTTATGAAATATTTTTTGGCAACCAGAAAACCAGAAATTGTCGATAAGTCATAGAAATGTTTTTATTTGAATGACACATGGGTTGATAGAAAGAAAAAAAGAAATAAGAATGTATGTGTGTGTGTGAGAGAGAGAGAGAGAGAGAGAGACTGCTTGTATTCTTATGTTAATTTGTATTCCCAAAACTGTTTGCATGAGAACATCTACACAAATGTAGCTTCTGGAAATCTGTCCTCAGTTGGTTCTGATTGGTACATAAAGGTGGTGACAGCCAATGGCTGGGCATGGCAGACAGGTAAAACTTTTAGGATTCCCTGGCTATGGACAGAAAGAAGGAATGGAAAGAAGGTGATCTGCCATACCAGGAAAGATGGAAGAAAAAAAATGACACCCCTGAGAAGGTGCGTGACAGAGAGCAAAGCTACCATGTAAGTACCTGGAAAGAGTGGTCCAAGAGGGCTACTCAAAGGGGTCCATGGCATCCAAGATATATTTAGTAAGTAATAACTGGAGATTATCAGCTCTAGGTGAGTTAATCGCTTGGAGGTTAGGAAGTGGTCAAGTCATTGAGCTGATTAAGGCGTATAAAGTATAAAGGTTGCATTTGTGTCTTTCACTGGTTAACTCAAAACATTGGGGAGGGTAGCAAGGAATGCGCTACTACCAGGGAATATTTAATTTTTACTACTATGTGTATAAAGACTATATCTAGATGGACTTAGTGGAAAGTTAACCTAATAGTGAGAAATTTTGAATCTAGGCTTCTCATAGGAGAGGAACCAAAATGTTATTAACTTCATTTGAATTTTATAAAATGAACCATTCCAATTATCTAAACTGTAATGCTTCAATTCTCATCTTAATGAGGATGTTTAGGGTTCTTTTAGTTATTAATTGGCCCATTTAAGCCGGTACCCTTTATGTCTCCAGGAATGTATAAGAAAGAATATAACCATCAAGAAAATGTAATTTTAAAAATATACTTTTTCAATCATTATTGTATGTACTTTATAATTTTACTCATATACATATATTAATGTTCATATTATTGCTAAAAATGGTAGTTAAAACATTTATAATCATTAACTTGTCTCTCCTTAAGATGTAAAGTGATAAACACAATATTACTAACGTGGTTAATCGCATATCTGATTTCAACTTTTTCTTTGAAGAAAGTAATACCATGCTTAGGTGCCTCTCCGCAGGGGGTGCCTGGGTGGAATCTCGCAGGTCTACATTCCCTCCAAGCATCTGTTTGCCAGGTAGAGAGTGGAGGCATAGCCCCGAAGAACAGAACCTGGTCTGATTGGGAGTGAGAGCGAAGAGTATTGGAAGAGCAAGAGGAATTAAAGCCTTCCTCAGGAGTTTTAGGCTCTGATCTTTAAGAGACACTACACACACATGCACGCGCGAGTTCGCGCGTGCGCACACACACACACACACACACACACACACACACACACACACCATGATCCTTAATAAAACAGCTCGCTCGCTGAGATGATCCTTGCTTATTCATAGTAGTTTATTTGACAGTAGGTGTAAATGCATATACTTTATTCCAAATGAACCAGGGATTAAATACCTTTTGTAAGAAGGTATACCCAGGAAGAGAAGCTTATTGTTTCAAGGCTTGAAACAAGGCTATCTGAAAACCTCATCTGCATAATGAAAACTCCAGGTGTTTATGCTACTTGACCCAGTGCCCATGATCCTCAGTGGGATATCTTGGTTATGTGTTCCAAAACAGGCCAAGAACAGCTCCACTCCTTTCAGTCTCAATTCTGAGATTCCCAGGGTTTGAGTTCATTCAACCTTACCATTTCTTATGCCTGTCTAGTAATAAGATCCCAGGTGTCCTACTCTTAGGGCTACAGAAGAAGCCCCCTAAATCTAGCTTTTGAATTTTAAAAGAGTGATTTGTTTTCATAGTAAAGTTTCATATTAGTGTGGCTGTTTTTTGACAGTAGAAAATATTAGTAGACAAATTGATACAAAAATGAAATTTAGAATAAGATGACGGAAAAATACAAATTTATTGGCATAATGTACTACATGTTGCAAATGTCAATGAAGACATCATTAAAAATCTAATAATTCTGAAAGATTATTCAGTACAAACCATCAGATTTCCCTCTTAGAAAGTATGATTCTCCTGAATCATAGCCCAGTTGATAAATCATTATTGAAATTTAGATTCAATATTAAAAAGATGATATGAAAAACTTTATCATTTCATTCATTTTTCTTAAAACATTTGATATAAAATTATGACAATAAAATAGAACAGAGATTATCCTAAAACCTTACTCTGATAATAAGCTCTAAGTGGAAATATATGAATTGAGTTCAGGGTTATGATTGAAACTCCGGTGTAAAATATGTGAAACACAACTTTATATGCTGTAATGGAAACCTTTCAGTTGCAATTATATCCTCAATAGAAAGTTTGTTATTTTAGAATTACATAAGGTTCTGAAGTCGATGTTTGTATTTTGTATTCAAACACATAGTTAACTCTGTAATAGAATGAGTGACTTGGTTTACCATATTACTATGCAGTCTTTATTAAGGAAATTTTATTGAGAACTTTAAATAATGATATGAACTAAACCTTTTTTTAAAAAAAAACAATGGAATAAATATTAAGCTTTATATTATAATGTAAAACTTTTTCTTGGCAGAATAAGATTTTACTTTATATTTCAACACTGTGCCTGCTATGCAACGACTTAATCCTAAAATATGTCATACTATATTTAGTACTTTTACCTGTATTTTCCAGCAAAAAATAGCTCTGGGAAATCTAAGTCAGAGTTATAGGAAGCTAAGCTTGATCCGTGTGAACCTGAAGGCTATAATTTATGATGAAACAGTGCCCAGAGGGTAGCTCAGGTATGAGACTGCCTTCAGTATTTGAATACCACAGGGAAGACCTTATTTCTTCTCTGGTTTTTTATCTGATTCTATTTGGTTTTCTAGCTCTAGATTAGTTTTCTCTAGGTGAAAAGAAACAATGACTTTTACTAGTTTGCAGACTGTCATTTTTATGAATGCAATCGCCTATTAAAATAACATACTTTAAATTCAAGTTTAAAAATTACAACTAAAGAGTAGTTTCCCAGTTCAATCCTAAACCCAACATCATTTCAGCAATCAGTTAATTATGCCTAGGGTTAGGGAAGCACCAGTTTACTCTGCCTAGAGCAGCAGTCATGAAATAATAGTGTGCAGTAACCAGGATAAATATTAGGTCACTAGAAAGAAGAAAGAACCAAGAAATGAGTCATCTTATCAAATCCTAAAATTAGATTTTTTTTTAAAACAGCACAGAAAATACATTGTGACAGTCACTTAAATTTGCTGTGTCAAAATATTTAAATTAAGTTAGAAGTGTGAGTGTATATATGGTTTCAAAGATTTCTGTCTATGGTTGCTTGGCTAGCATGCTTTGAGGCATGTCTTCTGCCAGTATTTATGACTTCCATTGTATAATAGAATAAAAACATGCTCAGTCATGGTGGCTAAGAAGAAAAACAAGCAAAGGTCTGTGTTTCCAATATCTTCTTCAACCACCCTCCTCAATGACCTATTATTTTCCCTCCTAGGACCTTCTTCTAAAGGTCTCAGCATGCATTAACAAAGATCAGCTCAGGATGGCCACCAAGCTTTAATAAGTGTGACTTTGAAGGACACTTAAAACCCTACCTATAACAACAGACCCACTTGTCCTGCTTAGGGTTTCTATTTCTGTGATGAAACTCCAGGGCCAAAAAGCAAGTGAGAAACAAAAGACCTTATTTGACTTATACTTCCACATTGTAGTCCACCACTAAAGGAAGCAAGAACAAGAACCCAAATAGGTCAATAATAGGCCATGGAGCATCACTTCTTACTAGCTTTCATATCCTGCTTTCTTATAGAACACAAGACCACCATTGCAGGGATGACATCATCAACAATTGGTGAAGCCCTTTCTCATTAATCACTAGTTAAGAAAATGTTCTATAGGCTTGCATACAGCCTGATCTTATTGAAGCATTTTCTTAATGGAAGATTCCTTTGCTCAAATGACTTCTGCTAACATGAAGTTGACATTAAATTAGCTAGAACACCCAATATGGAACTTTCTCTAGAATATTTCTGATGTGTGATCTCCTTTGTCTAAGGAACTCCCATTAAAATGTATCTCTATCATGATAGCTATTACAAAGTGATGACAGGCTGTCAAGGACCTGCCTCAGTTCTGTCCAGAGAGACGGGAGCAATAGAAACAAAGAACTCAAAGTCAAATCCTGGGACCAAGTTGGTGACATATTTTCTGTTGAAATGGCTTTTCAGACTGCTCTTCGGCTCTCTCTTGCTCTCTCTCTCTCTCTCTCTCTCTCTCTCTCTCTCTCTCTCTCTGTGTGTGTGTGTGTGTGTGTGTGTGTGTGTGTGTGTGTGTGTTCTGCTCTGCTCTGCTCTGCTCTGCTCTGCTCTGCTCTGCTCTGCTCTGCTCTAGACAGCATTTTCTTGCTGTTCTAAAACCCCTTGAATTAAGATATCTTGCTTTCTGTTCCAGATAGCTCTCTCTGTTAGTAAAAATTCTAAAAGCTCTCTGGAGAATTCATGAGTTTTCTTACCAAAGTCAGAAAAGCAGCTATAATAAATTTTTTGAATCTTAGGGTCGCTTTGATTTGCATTTTTCTGGTGACTAAGAACTTGGAAGATTTCTTTAAGTGCTTCTCAGCCATTTGAGATTCCTCAGTTGTGAATTTTGTTTAGCTCTATACCCCATTTTTTGATTGGGTTGTTTGGTTTTTTGGAGATTAGCTTTGTTAGTTCTTTATATAACTTGTATATTAGCCCTCTACCAGACGTGGGCTTAGTGAAGAATTTTTTTTTCAATATTTAGGTTGCCAATTTGTCTTATTGACCATGATCTTTGCCTTATAGAAGCTTTCCAGTTTCATGAGGTCCCTTTTATCAATTCTTGATCTTAGAGCCTGAGCCATTGAAGTTCTGTTTAGGAAATCCTCCCCATTCCCTGTGACAGTGAATTTAAATCTCTTTCTCACTTACTCTTCTATTAGTTTCAGTGTATCTGATTTTATTTTGAGGTCCTTGGTGCATTTGGACTTGAGCTTTGTGCAAGGTGACATTTATCCATCTACTTTCATTTTTCTGCATCCAGACTGACAGATAGACCAGTACTATTTATTGAAGATGCTTTCTTTTATCCATTATACATTTTGTTTTCTTTGTCAAAGATCAAGTGTCCATAAGTGTGTGGTTTTTTCCAACAAAGTGAGAAATACTGTTAGAAAAATTCTAAAAGTAATTCTTGGGTATTCTGATCAAAGTCAGAAAGCTAGAAGGAAAAAAAATTCTAAAAGCTGTTCTCACTCTTCAGACAGCCTTCTCTGGATAGCTGCTAAAAAACATTCTAAAAGGGCTATGTCAACTCTAAGTAATTCTGGCCAAGGTAAGATTTCTAAAATTGTACCATTCTAAAAGAGCTGTATTCACTCTTCATGGATTCTCTGACTAAAATCAGACATCTTGTTAGGAAAAAAAAAAATCTTGAAGAGCTGGTTTTGCTCTCCAGAGATCTCCAGACAGCTCAGCTGTCCACAGAGAGAAATTGTAAAGAAGAACTGCTATCACTTTCTGCTAGCTCATCTCATATAGACCAAAAGCTCAGTTTCTTATTTACATATCAATTCAGTTATTTGTTTTAGGTTCCATTTGCTTAATAATCCTATGAATTAGCATGCAGTGATCTCAGCCCCATGATTCTTAGGTGACAGCAAGAACATTTTTTTTCTTTGTAACATTGCAAAAGAATTCAGAAATCTGCCTGCCTCTGTGAAACACAGAAGATAAGCTAGCTGGGTGGGACTCCACCCTGGAATTACTACTCTAACCATACCTGGTCCTAAATTTGTTCTGTCCCAGGATGACCTTGAACTCAGGAATCTACTTGTATTTATATCTCCCTGCCTTTGTATCTTTCTGACAAGTTGGCTCATAATATAGCTGCCTCTGTTACTGTAGATATGTGAAGCTCCTTATACAATTCATATTGCATCCAAATATATTCAGATAGTTGAGAAATTATATATTTTTGAACTTATATTTTTAGAGTTCTTTTCTATAGCCTTAAGGTCCTGGCATTTACCATTTTGCTAAAGACATAGAAACACCCTTGACTTCTGAACTCATGCTATTTCTAATTTTTATGGAGTCATTGATGTTACCAGGGAGGACATTCCTCAGAGTAATGTGAAAATATGTACATTATTTTACAAACAAGCCTTATGCCCACAGCAGCCATCAACACTGGTAGAGGCCCATGCCTGCTAGCCCTGTCTCAGAGACAAGAACCATGTCATCCTCTACCATGCCTAACTTGTCAGCAAGCATAATGATTCTCACCATGAGTACAATTCTTTTTCTATAGGAATTTTGAAAAATCCATAAAACCTCCATGGTTCTACTTTTTCCTATAAGAAAATGTGTCCTGGACCAATAATTCTTATGAAAGGTGAATAAAGTAGTGTGCTAGAACTCCATACCTACGTTTAAGTTCAGGGAGCCTTCTGAAAATTATAATTCCCATAGCATCAGAAAGATATTTTGTGTTCCACTATCAACTATTTTGACTTTTTTTTTGTTCATTCTCCTTTCCTTTCTCACAAATCTATGCAAATAATGTCAGAATAATACTCTACATAAAAGTACGTCAAATAGCTTAAGATAAGGAATGAACATTCTTTAAGTAAATGATCTTGATATGTTTTAGCATAAGGTAAAATTTATTTTCATGTTAAAATTTTTATCTTTGCAGATCATTTTAGTTCAATTTGTCAGAATTTTAATTTTAGATTCAGATATGCCAGTCTTTAGCTCTGTATATTTTATACACCATGAAGTCCTTTTCTTTATCATACTCATGAAAGATGAGTATTTAAAGGTATAACTGTCAGGGATAGCTTAATCTCACTATAAAATTCTATGAAAGCTTACATTAATCAATATATTTTGGTAAATACACTTAATAATCTGCCATTCCACTCTAATTTACAAAACTTTTCTCTTCTTTTGCTCTATTCTAAAGGAAGCAAATAAGGCCTGTATCTGTCAATTTATGCAACTGAGGTCTTTAGAAGATTTAGCATAGCATCTGATGTGTTTTTAAAAAGATAAAGATCTAGGGGATATGTTTCAGTGGAGGTATAGTCAGGTATGGGGAATGGTGTGCCTCCTCAGGACAATGCCAAAGCAAACCTTCCCCCTGAGGGGTCAGCCACACAATGCTATAGTATAGAATAGAGTTTATTCAGGGCATGGGAAGGGGAGTAAGAGAGTAGTAGAGACAGAGAAAGGCAGAGAGAGGGAGGGAGAGAGAGAGAGAGAGAGAGAGAGAGAGAGAGAGAGAAGTAGAGGCCCCCGCATGATCACATGGCGAGAGAGAGGTAAGGGGAATGGAAAGAGAAGGGGAAAGAGCAAAAGGACAGAGAGGGAGAAGACAAGAGCAAGAACAAGAGAATGAGGATGGGGCAAACAGCCCCTTTTACAGTGAGTCAGGCATACCTGACTGTTGCCATGTGACTGTGGGGTGGGGCTTAGACAAAAATTCTAACAGCATCAGTAGTCATCACTGAATTGATTCACAAGGATTAACAATGTGTCATTTGCAAGAATTAAGAAATGTCATTGATCCCAACTGGTCTGCTCCCATGTGGACACCATATTCCGAGACATCCTAGAGAAGCCACTGAGCTCAGAGGAGCAGGAAAGAACAGTTGCCCACTGCCCTATGCCCCAGACCTACAACTGGGAGCAGAGAGTGCTCAGGACCCACCAGGCACCCAAAACCTGCCCCTGCAGAATAAACACTGCCCTTTCACCCTTCACCTGGTCCTTGGGGCTGGAGCAGACACCCAGCTGGTCTGCTCCCATGAAGACACCTTATCTTAAGACATCCTAGAGGAACAACTGAACTCAGAGCAGTGGACACCATATCTAGAGATATCCTAGAGAAGCCACTACACTCAGAACGGCTAACACCTAGCTGGTCTGTTCCAATGAAGACACCTTTTCCTGAGACATCCTAGAGGAGCCACTGTACTTAGGGCAGCTGGAGCTCAGGATCACAGGATCACAGAGGCATCTGGACTCTGAGGAGTTCTGACACAAGCAAGATAACTGGAAAAGCAGGCTCCAGTCAGAACCAGTGAGTGGAGGTAGCACTAGAGTTAACCAAATGGTGAAAGGCAAGCACAAAAATGTAAGCAACAGAAACCAAAACTACTTGGCATCATCAGAACCCAATTTTCCCACCATAGCAAGCCCCCGGAACAAACCATCACACTGGAAAAGCAGGATTCAAAATTAAAATCACTTCTCATGATGATAATAGAGGACTTTAAGAAGGACATAATTAACACTCTCAAAGAATATGACGAGAACACAGATAAACAGGTAGAAGCCCTTAAAGAGGAAACACAAAAATCCCTCAAAGAATTGCAAGAAAACACAACCAAAACAAGTGAAGGAATTAAACAAAACCATCCAGGATCTAAAAATGGAAATAGAAACAATAAAGAAATCTCAAAGGGAGACTACCCTGGAGATAGAAAACCTAGGAAAAACATCAGGAGTCATAGAAACAAGCATCACCAACAGAATACAAGAAATAGAAGAGAGAATCTCATATGCAGAAGATTCCATGAAAAACATTGACACAACTGTCAAAGAAAATGCAAAATGCAAAAAGTTCCTAACCCAAAACATCCAGGAAATCCAGGACATAATGAGAAGGCCAAACCTAAGGATAATAGGTGTAGATGAGGGGGAAGACTCTCAACTTAAAGGGCCAGTAAATATCTTCAACAAAATTATAGAGGAAAACTTCCCTAACATAAAGAAAGAGATGTCCATAAATATACAAGAAGCCTACAGAGCACCAAATAAACTAGACCAGAAAAAAAATACTTCCCGTCACATAATAATCAAAACATCAAATGTACAAAACAAAGAAAAAATACTAAAAGCAGTAAAGGAAAAAGGTAAAGTAACATATAAAGGCAGACCTATAAGAAACACACCACACTTCTCACCAAAGACTATAAAAGGCAGAAGATCTGGACTGATATCATACAAACCCTAATAGAACAGAAATGCCAGCCCAGACTACTATACCCAGCAAAACTCTCAATCACTATTGCTGGAGAAACAAAGATAATCCATGACAAAACCAAATTTACACAACATCTTTCCACAAATCCAGCATTTCAAAGGATAATTGATGGAAAACTACAACACAAGGAGGGAAACTAAAACCTAAAAAAGCAAGAAAGTAGTCTTCCAACAGCCCCAAAAGAAGACAGTTACACAAACATAATTCCACCTTGAATAACAAAAATAACAGTAAGCAACGATCATTTTTCCTTAATATCTCTTAATATCAATGGATTCAATTTTCCAATAAAAAGACATAGACTGTCAGACTGGATACATAAACAGGACCCAGAATTTTGCTGCATACAGAAAATGCACCTCTGGGACAAACACAGACACTGCCTCAGAGTAAAAGGATGGAAAACAAACTTCCAAGCAAATGATCCCAAGAAAAAGCTGGAGTAGCAATTTTAATGTCAAATAAAATAAATTTTCAACCAAAAGTAATCAAAAAAGATAGGGAAGGACACTTCATACTCATCAAAGGAAAAATGTACCGAGATGAATTCTCAATTCTGAACATCTATGCCCCAAATAAAAGGGCACCCACATACATAAAAGAAACTTTATTAAAGCTCAAAGCATACATTGCACCTCATACAATAATATTGGGGGATTTCACACCCCACACTCAGCAATGAACAGATCATGGAAACAGAAACTAAACAGAGACACAATAAAACTAACAGAAGTTATGAACCAAATACATTTAACTGATATCTATAGAACATTTCATCCTAAAACAAAAGAATATACCTTTTTCTCAGCACCTCATGGTACCTTCTGTAAAATGGACCATATAATTGAACACAAAACAGGCCTCAACAGATACAAAAAGATTGAAATAATCCCTGCACCCTATCAGACCACCATGGACTAAGGCTGGTCTTTAATAATGACATAAACAATGGAAAGCCCACATGCATGTGGAAACTGAATGACACTCTACTCAATGATGACTTGGTCAAAGAAGAAATAAAGAAAGACTTTTTAGAATTTAATGAAAATGAAGACACATCATATCAAAACTTGTGGGACTCTATGAAAGCAGTACTAAGAGGAAAACACATAGCTCTAAGTGCCTACAAAAATAAACTGGAGACAGCATACACTAACAACTTGACAGCACACCAGAAAATGTTAGAACAAAAAGAAGCAAATACACCCAAGAGGAGTAGACAGCAGAATATAACCAAACTCAGGGCTGAAATCAACAAAGTAGAAACAGAAAGAACTATACAAAATATCAACAAAACCAGGAGCTGGTTCTTTGAGAAAATCAACAAGATAGATAAACCCTTAGTCAGACTATCCAAAGGGCACAGAGACAGTACTCAAATTAATAAAATCAGAACTGAAAAGGGAGATATAACAACAGAAACTGAGGAAATTAAGAGCCGGGCGGTGGTGGCGCACGCCTTTAATCCCAGCACTTGGGAGGCAGAGGCAGGTGGATTTCTGAGTTCGAGGCCAGCCTGGTCTACAGAGTGAGTTCCAGGACAGCCAGGGCTACACAGAGAAACCCTGTCTCAAAAAAAAAAAAAAAAAAAAACCAAGGAAATTAAGAAAATCATCAGATCCTACTACAAAGGCCTATACTAGACAAAATTGCAAAATATGGATGAAATTGACAATTTTCTAGACAGACACCAGGTACCACAATTAAATCAGGAACAGATAAACCATCTAAACAGTCCCATAAAACCTAAAGAAATAGAATCAGTCATTAAAAGTCTCCCTACCAAAAAAAGTCCGGTCCAGATGGTTTTAGTACAGAATTCTATCAGAACTTCCAGGAATTCTCTTCAAACTATTCCACAGAATAGAAACAGAAGGAACACTACATAATTCATCCTATGAAGCTACTATTACACTCATATCTAAACCTCACAAAGACCCAACAAAGAAAGAGAACTACAGACCAATCTCTCTTATGAATACTGATGCAAAAATACTCAATAAAATTCTCAAAAACTGAATCCAAGAACACATCAAACAATCATCCATCATGATCAAGTGGGTTTTATCCCAGGAAGGCAGGGATAGTTCAATATTTGGAAATCCATCAATGTAATCCACTACATAAACAATCTCAAAGAAAAAAAACCACATGATTATCTCACTAGATGCTGAGAAAACATTTGACAAAATTCAACATCCCTTCATGTTAAAAGTCTTGGAAAGATCAGGAATTCAAGATCCATACCTAAACACAGTAAAAGCAATATACAGCAAGCCAGTAGCCAACAACGAACTAAATGAAGACAATCTTGAAGCAATCCCACTAAGATCAGGGACTAGACAAGGCTGCCCTCTCTCACCCTACCTATTCAATATAGTACTGGAAGTCCTAGTCAGAGAAATTAGACAACAAAAAGGAAGTCAAAGGGATACAAATAGAAAAAGAAGAAGTCAAAATTTCATTATGTGCAGATGATATGATAGTATACTTAAGTGACCCTAAAACTTCCACCAGGGAACTTCTAAACCTGATAAACGATTTCAGCAAAGTGGTTGGATATAAAATCAACTAAAAAAAATCAGTAGCCTTCCTCTAATCTAAGGATAAACAGGCTGAGAAAGAAATTAGGGAAATGACACCCTTCACAATAGTCACAAATAATATAAAATATCTTAGAGTGAATCTAACCAAGCAAGTGAAAGATCTGTATGACAAGAACTTCAAGTCTCTGAAGAAAGAAATCAAAGATCTCAGAAGACAGAAAAATCTCCCATGCTCCTGAATTGGCAGAATTAACTTAGTAAAAATGGCCATCTTGCCAAAAGCAATCTATAGATAAAAAAAAATCCCCATCAAAATTCCAAATGAATTCTTCATAGAGATAGAAAGAGCAATTTGCAAATTCATTTGAAATAACAAAAAACCCAGGATAGTGAGAATTATTCTCAACAATAAAAGAAATTCTTGGGGAATCACTGTCCCTGACCTCAAACTGTATTACTACAGAGAAATAGTGATAAAACTGCATGGTACTGGTACAGAGACAGGCAGGAAGATCTATGGAATAAAATCAATGACCAGAAATGAACCTACACACCTATGGTCACTTGATTTTTGACAAAGGAGCTAAAACTATCCAGTGGGAAAAAGACAGCATTTTCCACAAATGGTGCTGGTTCAACTGGAGGTCAGCATGTAGAAGAATGTAAATCAATCAATTATTATCCCCTTGTACAAAGCTCAAGTCCAAGTGGATAAACGATCTTCACATAAAACCAGACACACTGAAACTAATAGAAGAGAAGGTGAGGAAGACCCTCGAATACCTAGGCACAGGGGAAAAGTTCCTGAACAGAACACCAATGGCTTATGCTCTAAGATCAAGAATTGACAAATGAGACCTCATAAAATTGCAAAGCTTCTGTAATGCAAAGGACACTGTCAATAAGACAAAAAGTCAACCAACAGATTGGGAAAAGATCATTACCAATCCTACATCCATTAGAGGGATAATATCCAATATATACAAAGAACACAAGAAATTATACTCTAGACAACCAAATAACCATATTAAAAAATGGGGTACAGAGCTAAATAAAGAATTCTCAACTGAGGAAACTCGAATGGCTGTGAAGCACCTTAAGAAATTCTCAACATCCTTAGTCATCAGGGAAATGCAAATCAAAACAACCCTGAGATACCACCTCACACCAGTCAGAATGGCTAAGATCAAAAACTCAGGTGATAGTAGAGGCTGGCAAGGATGTGGAGAAAGAGGATCACTCCTCCATTGTTGGTGGGATTGCAAGCTGGTCAACCACTCTAGAAATCATTCAGGCAATTCCTCAGAAAATTAAACATAGTATTACCTGAGGACCCAGCTATACTACTCCTGGGCATATACCTAGAAAATGCTCCAATGTATAACAAGGACATAAGCTCCACTATGTTCATAGCAGTCTTATTTATAATAGCCAGAAGCTGGAAAGAACCAAGATGTCCTTCAACAGAGGAATGGATACAAAAAACGTGGTACATTTACACAATGAAGTATCACTCAGCTATTAAAAATAATGAATTCAAGAAATTCTTAGGTAAATCGATGGAACTAGAAAATATTCTGAGTGAGGTAATCCAATCACAAAAGAACACATGGTAGCTACTCACTGATAAGTGG
The DNA here is from genome assembly GCA_030674055.1 of Rhabdomys pumilio. Lineage (NCBI taxonomy): Eukaryota > Metazoa > Chordata > Mammalia > Rodentia > Muridae > Rhabdomys > Rhabdomys pumilio. The sequence continues at coordinate 51,803,349 of JANHMN010000011.1, read as the reverse complement.
ATATTAGCCCAAAAGCTTGAAATGGCCACGATTCAACTAACAAACCATATGAAGCTCATGAAGAAGGAAGACCAAGTGTGGATGCCTTGATTTTACTTAGAAGGAGTAACAAAATACTCAAAGGAGCAAATATGGAGACAGAGTGTGGGACAAAAACTGAAGGAGAGGCCATCTGAAGACAACTCCACCTGGATATCCATCCCATGTGAAGTCACCAAAGGTAGGTGCTGATGTGGATGTCAGGAAGTGCAAGCTAACAAGAGCCTGATATAGCTGTCTCCTTAGAGCCAGAGTCTGACATATTCAGAGGCAGATGCTCACAGCTAACCACTGATCTAATCAAGGTTTTCCCAAAGGAGAAATTAGAGGACTGAAGGAGTTGAAAGTGTTTGTGACTCCCCATGAAGAGAGCAACAATACCAACCAATCAGAGCTCCCAGGGTCTAAACCACCAGCCTGGGAGCACATAGGGAGGAATCTATGACTCCATCTGTATATGTAGGGAAGGATGGCCTTGTTGGGCATAGGTGGGAGAGGAGATCTTTGGTCTCATGAAGACTGAACACCAATTGGCGGGGAATTCGAGGGTGGGGAGGTGGGAGTGGGGGGGTAGATGGGGACACATCCTCATAGAAGCAAGAGGAGGGGGGAAGGGATAGGAGGTTCTTGGGTGGTGGGAGGAATGTGTTAAGTGGATAAAATCTGAAATGTAAATATAATATCCAAGAAAAAAAAGAAATGTCATTGGTATGATATAGTAACACACATGAAAGTAGTTTCTATTGAGAGGCAAGAGTATTAAAAATATCCTGATACAAATTCCACTTGTCATACTTGAAACAGCTACTAAAACTGATTTTAAAGTCCTTGTGATCACCTAGTTCTGGACGAATGTGTTGCATCCTAGCATTTACTACTCTGTAGGAGTACAAGCCTTCTGTTCAGCTTCTTCCTAAATGTAGAAACACAATGTCAAATAATGGTTAATAAAGTCATTTTCTTAGAAAGATTATTTCAAATAATGCGTAGGTCTCTGAGTAGCCTTCAGAAGCCTAATTATTTACAACATAGAATTTTTTTTTTAAACTTTGGTTTCATATGAAGTACCCCTGAGTAATGCAAAGTGTTCTAATGACCAGAGAACTGAATGCAATCCAATTGAGTCATAGGCAGTGCAAACATAATTTGTGATGCTCTCAAGATCAATTTGAATGTATAATCAGACTAACCTGTGGCACTTCCACCTCACAGATTCTTGAAACAGTATTGCTAGGATGGCACCAGGAGATTCGTGTATTGCAAAAGGCAACCTTGAAAAATAAAATTATCTATGAGTCACCTAAACTCTTTCCTTACCCTGGGGATCCTCTGTCCTACTGTGAGCTCCCTATGGCAGAGCTTCCTCCACTTCCAAAATAATGGCTAATTCACAAAGTTCTCTATTTTATTAATAATTTTTATTTTAATTAAAATATAATTATATCATCTCCCTCTTCTCTGCTCCTTCCCCTCAAATAATCCCATTTCCCCTCTTGCTTAAATTCATGGTCACTTTTACAGTGATTATTCTCTCTCTCTGTCTCTCTGTCTCTCTCTCTCTTTTCTTTTCTCTCTGTCTCTGTCTCTCTGTCTCTCTCACACACAAACATATTCACATGTATGAATATAAAACAATAATCTTCTGAGTCACTTTAGTTACTTGTATAATCTATAGCTAATTCTCAGGGAACATGGAGGAGAGGGAACAAAAGGAAAACAGGAGCTAGAGGAACAGGAAGTCTATGATGAGTCTTTAAGAAATGAGGGGGAATCTATACTCAAGGTACTGCAACAATGGCTCAAGAAGGACTCCCAAACAATGACATGATAAAGAGGAAGGGGGTAATCTCAAAGGACTTTCTTCTTAACAAAGTACTCTTAACTAATGAATGCTAAAGGAGACAGTATGTAGTCTTCCCCAGGTGTGAACCCCTTAACTGGTTACCCACAACCTTCTTTTTGTGTTATGCTGCCAAATTTAAAATTGCCGAACACTCTCAATCCAATTATATATGCTTTGATGAGTATTTTCTTAATGAATTAGTTATTTCTTGTCCCATGTAATATAAGAAACATGTCAGAACATAAATCTACTGTCTAGGAAATCACAGTGTTTGGTTTCTCTGTCTTTTTCTTAGCAACCATTTTCATGAATGAAGGAAGGTGATTTGTATTCTTGTTCCTGACTTCAAAAAATAACTATTCCTAGGCTTCTAGGGTTCCCAGGCTCCAGTGTTACAGTATCCCTGATAGTAAACTACTCAAAACATTATCTCTGGACCAGCAGCATTAACATCATTGAAATGTGTGTGGACATCAAGATCTCAGGTCTCACTTGAAACAATCTAGATTTCTGACAAGATCCTTCAGAGAGAGCAAGAAAAACAACAACCCACAATGGACCTTAAAATGAAAATGAATTTCTGAGCAAATTTACACAGGTAGTGCTAGTTTATATGTTATCAGAATTCAGTCTACTCAGAGGTTATTGTAAAAGTCTAGGAAGTACAAATAATATTTGCATTGATGAATATCATCATTTGACTTTTGACTATGTGACAATATACTAGTAATTTAATATTCATAAGGGTCTCATTTCTTGACATAAAATAAGGTTGATATTACTCATCTTTTTAAGTTTTTATGGAGCATAAGTCTAAAATGTTGTATGTAATGTATTTGGTACAGATAAAAATATAGAGAGTACATCTACATCTTTATGATCTTGTAATGTATACTAGACAGTTTGAAAGGTAAGTCTGGGACAAAGACAGTCATTTGACTTTTCACTCTGGGTATTATTATCCCTAGAAACAGTGATCTGGTGGATGGAGATTCAGGGTCTGATTTGCATAATTCCAGTCACCTGGTCTGTGTCTATAATCCTACTTTACTTTTTTCCCCTTATTTCTAATCTATTTCCTTATTCACATTGCAGCCTCTCTTCCTTTCTTCCCAGTCATGCCTTTGCAATTTCCTCCCACCATAACACCCTCCTTTCTCCTCAGAGATCTTAATTTCCTAATACCCAAATTTTCTCAATTGGAAAAGAAAATAATTGATAACTTGAAAAAATAAAGTTGTATTAATTTTTGAAAAAATAAAATTGCTAAAAAATATCCAGTCTTTACATCCCTGTGAACTACATATAAAAATATTTTTTTTCATTTTTCTTTTCTGAGTCTTAACTTCAAACTAACCTGTTCATACACTTAGTACTCAAACCAATTTTCAGGAGCCATAATAGGACAAGCTAATAACTAGGAATAACTATTCCTGAAATGGTCTGCCTCAGATTACAGTATAATCCTGACAGATTCTCTTTCATAGTCAAGGTCCAGGAGAATTCATTTTAGGAAAAATTCCTGCTATTAATATACTTTTCTTGTTACTATTAAACAAATATAGGTACTAGTCTACCCCTTATGAGCAGATCTCTGCAGATTTGCGAAGATGTTCTGTCTTGTAGTGATGCTATATAGACAAAAAGACTTCTAAAGTCTTAATGATGATCCTATAAGAATTCCTAAAATTAATTAAGGATTTTTATAGTGGACTGCTATTAGTTCCTTTTCTGATTATCAAAATTCCAGTGAGAACTCTGTCAGGCTCCCAAGAATCACCAGTTAATTTCCTCTTAGATAGCAACCAGACTTTCTCCTACTCAGAGCACATTCCAAGAGGTTGTAAAACAATTACTCACAGGTCATAAAAAGGGAATTAATGTTTTATTATAGGTGCTAGGACAGAAGATAAAATATTGACTGGGTTTATTTATACCTATCTTCACTAATAACTTAGTTATGATATAAACTTCTATGAATCTGTGGAGCTATGACAGGTGATGGTTGTTTAGCCAACTAATTACTCCTAAAGGATACGCATGTAAGATTCTGTTGTAAATGTCTATTTCAGTTTATGATTTGATTTTATGTGTGAACTTGTGATGAACTTTTAAACATGTGATCATGTATTCGGAAAGATGTTTTAGCTGCTAAAGACCAAGAGAAGAGTCAGGACTGAGCTGAGAAGAATTGAGCAGAGAGAAACTAAGCTGAGAACTTTTTTGGACAGAACACTTCGTAGACTAGGAGGAAAAGCTAGAAAGAATTTTTCCCTTTTCCCACTTAGAATCTTACCCCTTTTCTATAGCTTTCATAGGAAATTTTTTACAACTTAGTAATAAACACTATAATCACTTCTCAAAGTGTCCTTTTTTTCTTCTTGTGACTTCCTAGCAGACCAAAAGTTAGAGCCAAGCAATTCCTGCAGAGTTAGAACAAAGGCCACATACATTACTTAATCCTCTGCTGTTAGGCTAGAGGTATCAATCACCTAAGCCTTTTATCCTCAGAAAGACCAAGAAAGATTTTAGGACATTTTAGAAGTTATCATCAGCATTTCAGTTTAGTTAGACAGCTAGAACATACAGAGACCCTCAGACTTTAAAGAAACAATCAGGCTGGGAGGCTCCTGGCAACTAATAATTACAGCAAAATAGGATTCAAACAATATATTTACATTCTCTAGTAGCAGATAATGTGTTCTGCATGTGGTCTGCTAGTCAGGGAACCACAGCAGCCTAATAGTTTCCAGGAAAATAGACAGAAAACATCAAACAGCATCTACCTGACAGCCACTATTAACTTTTTCTGATTTTGCAGTAGTTTACAGACCTCAAATTAATCTAAAATGTGGAAATTTATTTGAAGATATACAATCTTAATTCTTTCATAAGAGTTCCCTTTTGTAGGACACAAAAATGCTTCTTAAACTTGCTTCACTGATGTGTGTGTGTTTGTTTGTGTGTGTGTGTGTGTGTGTGTGTGTGTGTGTGTGTGTGAGAGAGAGAGAGAGAGAGAGAGAGAGAGAGAGAGAGAGAAGTGGATGTATTTACTAATAAGCAGCAATCATGTTTTGCATTTGGGCTTTTGTTCTTCAAATTCTAGACAGTACTGAAATACCATTGTGCCCAGTCTGACATGGCCTTGGAGAGGTGAAATGACAGGGACATCAGGTCATAGGTCTTGAGTGTCGATAGCTGCTATGGATATGAGGCTTGTTTGTAAAATAAGGCACATATATTCATGTTCCTCTGATGAATGCCCTCTCTGTTAACGTTAATGACACCATGTTAATTAGAGACAGCATGAGTCCAGGAAGCAAAGGTGTAGCTAATGTCTCAGCAAAATGGTAAATACTGGGACCTTTAGGACAGCCCTTAAAGCTGTGGAAAAGAACTCTACAACATGAGGTCAAAAAAATGTATAATTTTTTGACTATGTAAAAATATAAGGATGCAATATGAATTGTATAAGAAGCTTCACAGATCTAAAGAAACAGAGGCAGCTACACTATGACCCAACATGTCAGAAAGTTACCAAGACAGGTAAATACAAATGCAGGCTGATTCCTGAGTTCAAGATCAGCCTAGGACAGATCAAATTTAGGTACAGGCATAGTCAGAATGTTAATTCCAGGGCAGGGCTCCACCCAGCTATCATATTGTCTGTGCTTGTGCTTGTTGTGTGTTCCTAAAAGTCAAGGGACTCAGAAAATGCTGATTCGTGGGATGTTTAAGAAGGAACCTGGAATAAATAACTGAATTGATATGTAAATAAAAAGACTGGGCTTTTGGTCTACATGAGATGAGCTAGCAGAAAGTGATAGGTAGCAGTTCTTTAGAATTCCCCGCCCCCCCATCCAAGGTGAGCTGAGCTGTATGGAGTTTTCTGAAGAACAAAGACATCTCTTGAAGAACTTTTTCTAACAGCATTTCTGATTTGAGTTAGAAAATCAATGGAGAGCAAACACAGTTCTTTTAGAATTTTTCATAGCACTTTTAGAATTATTTCTAATAGGATTGCTGACCTGGGTCCAAAATCTCAAGATAGAGTTAGAGAGTGAACACAGCAGTTTTAGAACGGTTTTTAGCAGATATCCGGAGAAGGCTGTCTGAAGAGCAAACACAGGTCTTTTAGAATTCTTTTCTGGCTTCCTGTATTTGATCAGAAAAACCAAGAATTGGTTTTAGAATTTTTCAAACAGGATTTCTGTCTTGGTTGGAAGATTCATGAATTTTTTTTTTAATTTTTTTTATAGCAGCTTTTCTGATTTGGGTCAGAAAATCCATGAGCTATCCAGAGAGCTTGTAGTATGTTTGCTAGCAGAGAGAGCTCTCTCAACCAGAGAGAGCTGTCTCAATCACAGAGTGCTGCCTCAAGCAGAGGAGGAGTGAGCTAGGGAGAGGAAGAGCATAATCTGAGAAGTAGTTTAGACCAGAACATAGGCAGCCACTGCTCCTAGTCAATCCTTCTTTCAGGAACCAGGACCTAGGTGAAGCTGGCCTTGGCACCATTTGAAACTGTGAAGCAATACCTTTACTTCCGAACAGTTTTCTGGTGTAGAGATGTACATCACTAAGCAATCCCTTAACTGAAGGGAGGAAAAAAATAGACTACAGTCCTTGCTAGTTCTATTTGGAAGGCATATCACCCTGAGATATTGGCACTAATGTTTTCCTTTTATAATATGCAGCTTTGCTTAACGTCATCTACCTCTTAACCTTCCAAGACAGAAGAAAATGGAAAACAAGGAAAATAATACCAAAGAAGACTACTATTGGTTAGAAATATAAAATGTTCACGTACAAGATTAAAGAGGAAGTAGGGAAGAATGATGAATTATTACACACATTCAAATAATAGTCTTGGTAAAAGCTAATTCTGAGAGATAGGTTATTTGTTTCTATAATTCTAAACTGTAGGTCATTCTTAGAAGTTAATATTTATTTGAATATTATATCTCTGCTAACATATGTTTATGCATTTTACATTTGCATGACTAGAAATTAGATGACTAATAGAAATTCTGAAATGATTTCAATGTGCGGCAGTATTTTATGCATTCAGTTTAATGTGTCTTTACGACGGCACCACAATTTGCATACACTGCAATAGAGCATTTCTTGAGAAAGTAATGATGTTGTGTTACAATATATTAAATATTCATTTTTAATATTGGTCTGGATCACTAGCAAAATGATTCTAAGTCTCATATTTAACTCCTGATTTTAACATTGGTTTATGGTTTGTGTGCAAGTATAGACTTGACATTTTTTCTTTTGTAATATTTTCTTTTGTAATTCCTTCTGAATCAGGACAGTTTCTGGCACTGTAAAAATTTTATCTTCCCTAATCTCTTAGCATCATTTAAGCGCCTTGATACTTTCCATTTTCCTAAGTTTCTTACAAAATAGCAAAGTCTTACATACAAAGATCTCAATAAATGTTTGTTAAATAAATAAAAAATAATATCCTAATAACATGATAAGAGGGATAAGGGGGCTTAAAAAATAGTTAATAGATTAATCTTGAGACAGAGCTTTCAAACACAGAGAAAAATGGCATTTAATATTTTATATTGTATGAAAATGAACTTGCCTTAAAATAATTATTTTCTGATTAATAATGACAAACATAAATTATATATATGCAAATTTATAGATAATTTTGTAGACTGAAAAGTTATAAAGACCATTTTATGAAATATATATAGGCTTTTCCTTTACCCTGAGCAAAAGAATGCAGCCTCCAGAAGGCGGAATTGAATGTAAGATTTCAGGCCTTCATTGCCCCAAGATATTCTGGGTGGAGGGCATTATCCCTGAACCAGAGGACACTTGCTGGATTACATTCCTCAAGCCTCAGGGAAAAGAATCCACTTGTGGGTGTGAAAAGCCCAAAGCAGGAAGACATATTCCTGACAAAAAAAAAGATGCAAGTCATCTAGGCAGGACTGTGACCAGATCGAGTGAGAAATAGTTGAACTTGAAATAGTTGGTAATGACAGGGTGAGGTACAGTGACATGGTAAAAACTACATTCTTGAGAAGAATGAGTGTGCAGAGTGATTTTCACATGACTAAATCATTTAGGGTGGGTTCCTCTGAAATGTTCCACTACTTTTATGTTATGTATCCTTGACAACCCCTCACTCCCTCCTCACTCCCCTGGTTTGTGGTTTACCCCTTTAAAAACCCTCCTCAGTCTGACTGGCTTCGTCAAACTGTACTCCTACGAGAGTGTGCAGTTTGAACGCTGGCTGCCAGCTCTCTTCCCTAATAAACCTCTGCTGATTGCATCCAGGTACGGTGTCTTGTAGTTTGTGGGTGTTCAAGACTTCCCGAGACTTGAGTAAGGGTCTCCGGAATTTGGGGATCTTCAATTTTACATATAGATTTTTATTATGCCAATATTTATTTATTTGCTTGACTCATTTAATGTGTCTATGTGTGCATGTGTCTGTATGAATCAGTAAAATCCACATTCAATGAAAATTTTTATGTACCTGGAATTACATAATGCATTTCGGAAAGTTCTTTTCTACATAAACTGAAATATCTTTGTCGTTTAAAATGAGATATTTAACCAGATAGAAAATAAACCATGTACTGGCAGAGAAAAACTACTGAACTTGCCCAGTCCATGGGTAGAAAGAAATGTTTATTGAGGAAAGAAGAGGAAAACCTTTGTGTATTTTTAAGGAGACAGCAGTGGGCAGAGAGGTTTGGGCTCCAACAGCCTGGGACACAGCACAAACTTTTATTTGTGTCAGGCCTTTTGGAACCACATGATCTTGTCTCAGGTAGTTGAGATTTGTGGCAGATAAGGGGAATAGTAACTGTCTTAGCTAGGGTTTCCATTGCTGTAAAGAGACACCATGACTAAGGCAACTCTTTTTTCTTGATTATTAATTTTCGAGATTTACTTTTATTTATTTGAGGAATGGGGAGAGAGAAAGCAAATACATGGAGTTGGTACAGCAGTAGAAACAAGAGGCAATCTCAGAAGCAAGGAAGGAAACTACATTTGCAAAACTGTTTTCTGACCCCCAAGGCAACTCTTCTTATAAAGGGCAACATTTTACTGGGGCAGGTTAAGAGGTTCAGAGATTCAGTTGGGAGCATGGCAACGGATAGTCAGGCATGGTACAGGAGAAGCTGAGAGTTCTACTTTAGATCTTCATCTAAAGGGTGGTAGGAGGAGACAGGCTCCTATGTGGTTAGGAGGAGGGACTTAAAGCCCACACCCACAGTGACACACTTCCTCCAACAACACCATACTTATCTAACAAGGCTACACCTTCAAATAGTACCACTTCCTGAGCCAAGTATATTTAAACGACCATAGTGAATTTCCTGTTAAACAGAAACTTCACCTTGAGAGATTCATAAGGAATACTAAGTCTCTGTCTCTCTCTGTATCTCTCACTCTCCCTTTGTGTGTGTGTGTGTGTGTGTGTGTGTGTGTGTGACTGTGTATATCTGAGTGTCTTTGTGTCCCTCTTTGTGCATGCTTCTGTTCAAATAACTGAGCTGAAGGTATAGCTTAGTAGAAAGCACTGGCCAACCATATCTAAGGTGTCATGTTTAACTCTAAGACAAATAGGTTCAAGTTCCTTTACTGGGTTCTGACTGATAAAATGAAACTTAAAATAAGAAATAAAAGTGGATTCTATTTCACTTCAAGTGAAAATCAGAGTTAGGATGAGTTTTAGCATGTATGTAGAAAGATATTATAAGGAGGATGAGTAAAAAAATTAGTAATGTAAGGCTATGATAAAATGAAAACAGAAAGAAGCCCAGGTTGGAGAGTGTGAGGCAGGTTGACTGTGCCAACAGAGGAAGTGGCCTGGAACTGGCCAAGTAGAGCATGCTCAAGCCCCAGAAATCTCACCCTGAGACCAGCAGATGAGGAGCTAACAGCCTCCCGGTTCTTACTTTGGAGTGTAAGAACCAAATGTAAGAATTTCAGGACTCAGCTTGAACTTAAAATTAAAAGATCCTTAAATTTGAGTCAAATATTAGCTGCCCCTCCCCGCTCCTCCCCCCCCAGGCACATCCTGGGAAGAGCACATTCCACAGACTCAAAGAAACATTCCAGGAAGAAAGACCCAAGATAGAAGTTTATTAGCCCTTAACACAGTAAAACCTGGGTAAACAGAAGTTACGTAAGCTGACCCTGTTTGTTGTAAAAGATAAGGTGAAAATTTGAGTTACTAAGCAACCAGACCTGGGAATGGCTATTAGAGTTTGGCCTTTATGGTTATTGTTTAAGAGGTAACTGTATAACTGCCCTCATAAATTCTGTACAAATAGTATATAAGCTGCCTTCAGCTTTAATTTGGGGTTCTTCTTGCCTGCATGCAAGGGAACTCCAGTGCAGCAAGGAATCCCATCTGTGAGTGTCTCTGGGGGAGCTCGTCCCCTGGTTTTGAATCTTAGAGTCCAACAGGAGCATGTAACCTAGGAACTGACAACCAGGTGGTCACAGGTGGTTAGTAGTTCAGTACCTGGAATTCTTCTGTTTGCAAATGACACATCTCAGTAGCCTTAGCCTCTGCCAATGACCTTCTCCCACTTGGATATTCACACCCTGTCCCCCAAAACTGTATAACCCTTGGTTAATCCCAAATAAAGTGAATGTGTTCAAACCCACACCAAATAAAGAAACATGCACACATGCTAAGATCACCTCGGAGAGCTGGTTTTTTTTTTTTTTTTTTGAAGCTCATTGGAAAAAAGCCTTAACCTCAAAGAGTTACCTGTTCGAAACTTTGTTTCACCCTTCCAGTCTTGTGTGCAGCATCTAGCTACCCTGAGAGGAAGACAGCAAAAGACTCAGAACAACTGCGTTTATCTTAGCATGTCCTGCTTCACCCTCCTGGTCTGGTGTACAACACTATCTGATGTCCTAGAAAGAAGAGAGAGGCAGATTGTGGATCACACCCATTTTGGACTTTGCCTTTTCTTCTCTGAGTTGATGTTCCAGTGAGCAGCAGCAGAACCCAGTACCACAGAGATGTGGCTCAGGGATTAAAGAGGATTTGCTGCTTTTCAAAAGGACTGGGATTCTGTTTCCAGTATTCACATGTCTGCTCATAATCATCTTTAACTCCTATTCCAAGGATAAGATTCCTTTAGCTGGTCTTCCTGTATATCAGGCATGCACATGGCAAACTAACATACGTAGAGACAAAACATTCATAATCATAGAAACAAAATAAATATAAATAATTAATTTATTTATTTATTAATTATAAAGAAAATAGAAAAAGTCAGGACTGTTTTTTGGGGGGTATAAAAATAAATTTATAATAATAAAAATAATAAACAAAATTTAAAAAAATAACAAGACACTGTTTGTTCATACTAAGCTGAAAAAGGAGTGCTAGTGTAATTTTCAGTTTTAAAGGTGATTATCTCGCTTTATGGCTCAGGCTGGTTTTGAACTCACTACTGTAGCCCAGATTGCTCTCAGTTTTCTCACCTCAGCCACTTTAACAATGGATTAGCAAATATGCACTACACTGTGTTATATAAAGTGCCAAATAATTTTATTGGGTAAAGTCAACATTAATATAGTAATTATACTATGCAAAACTATGCAAAACAGAGCATTCTTGAAATACAGAAGAATTTTGAAAAAAGAAGAGAAAAATTGTTTTAAAATGGTATGACTATGGAGTGGGGCAAATAGTTCAGACAAGAAAACATTCGCCTATCAAGCACGAGGAGCTGAATTTGATTACTAGAAGCCATGTAAAGGTGAGGTCACAGAGAACTGGTTTGTAATCTCAGCATTGGGGAGATGAAGCCATGTAGATCCCAGGGGACTTTCTGGCCAGCTACTCTTGCCTGATTAGTTAGTTCAAGGACAAGAAAGACTCTTTCTTGAAAAACTTGAATACCCCCGAATATTGATATTTAACCTTATTGTTAAGTTTCTACATGCACACGTGTGTGCTCACAGAAATACACACACACACACACACACACACACACACACACACCCGACACACACTTGCCAACACAATCACAAAAGAATTTGTCAAGAGATTTTATTAAGGCATTTTGAGATTAAGCTACCTGAAGTGTCATCTAATTTGAATTTCAAGGTCTTAGTCATGACTTTCATTAGCTCTTTCCATTAGTGTGATCTTGGATATAACTTTGCATCCTAAAACATGATTGTTAGATAGAAAATTACTTTTGTAAACCATCACTCAGGGCCATTGAAGGATTTTAGGTAATTGGTAAATCAGGGATTGTTGATTATAATTGTCTAAACTTCTGTCAAAGGCCCATGTGCTAAAAAGACTTAGTGGCCAGCTTGTTGCTATTGAGAATAAGTGTTAGCTATAAGAGGCACACCATAATGGGTTAAGGGCCTTAGAAATGTGACTCCAAAGGGGTATCAGAACCTTAATCCATTTCTCTGCTCCTTTTTTCTTGTATGTTTGTGGCTCTGTGAGCAGCTTTGTTCTGTCAGTTGTGCTTCACCACAATGTGCGCTTTCATCCTAGGCTTAAGCAATAGCATACTCATCTGCATTAGTTCAATATTACGTCAAAATTTTGTTCTATATTGTGAGACCATTACAAAACCATTTAATAATGACTAAACACAAGGTGATGTCTTGTTATTTCCAGAATTATGGTGAATTTTATTCTATGGAAAATTAAATTTTACATGATATATATATATATATATATATTTTTTTTTATTTTATTAATAAAATAAAAATTAAAAATAAAAATAAATAATAAAATTAAAATTAAAAATAAAAATAAAAATAAAAATTAAAAATTTTATTTTTAAATATATATATATTTAAAAATAAAAACAAAATTTATTTACTTTTCTCTGTAGCCCATACAGGTCTTGAACTAGCAATACTGCTGCCTCGGGATCTCAGGTAATGAGGGTTACAGACCTTCAACATCAGAACTATCTTCTAAGATTTTATTTCTAAAGCCTACTTTTAATGAACATTTTTCATCATTTAAGCTAAACTGTCATAATTCAGAAGATTTTTCCATGTATAAAAATTATAAAACTCAAAAATAAAATATTTTCCAACTTTCTTAAGCTTTGGAAGTAATTCTGTGTTTCAGTGAGACCACATTTGTATGAAGCTTATAAAAATAAGATAGCAAAGAAAGTCATAAACAATGGAACTCTTCAAATTAATTGTTGGAAACATCAAATAGATGGGGTGGAGCAGGGGGGGGGACATTTTTCTGTAGGTCTTAGATGCTATCTGGTAGAATTTTTAGCCCTTTGATTGGTCTAAACCTAGAATCTGTACATATATTCCAAATGATTTCCTTAATGATCAGAAAAGGTATTATGACATATAGAGAAACGCACAATAAATGTCTGTTAAGAGGGCTAAAGATAACCTAAGATAATTTGCCTCTTATCTTGCAAGATTTCCATCTCACCAAACCATTAAAATTCTGATCAATCAGCATTAGTAGGCACAGTCTCATTCCATGAATTCTTGTTCATAAATTTTTAATTGATCATAAAAATTTAGCTTATCTTGCTAACTCTGTTCTTACTCCTCTGCCTGCTTTCTCTCTCTCTCTCTCTCTCTCTCTCTCTCTCTCTCTCTCTCTCTCTCTTTCTTTCTTTCTTTCTTTCTTTCTTATGATGGCTCTGGATTCCACAATTAGCCTAGTTTGGTCTTAAAATACTGATCTTTCTATCTCAGCATCCAAGATGTAATTAAAGATTTGTGTCATCGTGCCTGCCTTCAAAAGTAAGTCTAAAGCAGCACCAAACACAGATAGTGCCTACCTTTGAGCCCCATGATACAGAGGATGCTTTAATAAAACTTCCTGTCTTATTTCCAGGTTTTGTGTGACCTTTTATATCACATTCAATTACAAGGTACAATGGGTTTCTATGTATATTTAAAAACACATTCAAACTTCTATCATGAACAATTTTATTCTACTTTCCTCTCTAGGATGGACCAACATGACAACTCTGTATTTCATGTCCTCTTTTTAAGATTGCTATTATCACTATTCATGTATGCAATTGGTGCTAGCTAAGAGTGTGGAAACATTTAAGGGGTCTTGTGCAATCTACTACTGTCTAGATTCCCCTCAAAATGTGACCCTCCATTACGCTTCAGCTATCAGTTATCAATAGCATCCTAACTAGGGCTTGACCTCAGAAGTTTCTTCCGAATCAATACTAGAATTTTGGCTAGATTGATTTTGTGCAGGCAACCACATTTGCAGTGAGTTCAAAGGTTCATCAGCCGTGCTGTGTCCACAACACAGTGTTTTATAGTTTTCTTCCCCATCCTTGAATCTTACATTTTTTCTACCCGTTTGAAGTAAAAAAAAGTAGTAATAATAATTTTATTTCATTTAGTAATTTATTTTACTCCTCTCCAGTCTGTTTGACATAATAAACCATTGTCACTGCATATGACCCACTCCTCATCAAAAAAATCAAACATTTCTTTATACATTCAAGAATAATTATCAACATTACTTATAGATTTCCTAATGTAAGAATTATGTAAGAATATTCAATATCATTTGTTAGTTGTCTGTGATTTATTCACTTTTTTCTTATTAATTCGTAGTCTCTCTCTCTCTCTCTCTCTCTCTTTCTCTCTCTCTCTTTCTCTCTCTCTTTCTCTCCCCACCCCTTGTGTGTGTGTGTATAACTTTATTCAGAGTGAGCAGTTTATATTTAGGAATACATAGTATCCATTGACTGGTTCTCGGTCATGCCTTTATTTCTTACTTATTATGTGCTTTCAGTTGCTGAATATGGAATGTTGACAAGACCAAATTCATAAATAACTACTTTAAGTAGCAGAACAAATAAAAAAAAATAACAAATGTCTATAAATACACAGATTTTGCAAGGGATCAAATATAAATTAGTTTTAAAATCATGACCTTACAATACTCTATTTTAATTCATCTGTACTTAGATTTCGTACGCTCTTTGCTAAAGCTTATCAGTTCTAAACTTTTCAGGGAATTAGGAGAAAGCACTGACCACTGTAGCTCATTAAATCTTTCTTATTACTTACTTACTTAGCATAACACCTTGGAGCTTATCTTACAGCAAAGCAATTTCCCTTCCCATCTTAGACATGCATATCTTTATAAAAAGCATCACTTTAAAAAGTCCTGTGACTACTTTAATTCTCCTTTTTCATGTTATAAAGGTAAGAAAACTGCAGCCTGAGCTAAATAATAACCACAAAACAAAACTTTTGTCTGTTCTAAATGAAGGTCTGTGGTTGTGTTTTGTTTTTAGTCTCATGTCTGTTGCTTGAATTAGAGGTGATATATCCCATATGAAGGATTGGATTTTATATTAGTAATTTAATACATTAAAATCCAGACACCAAAATAGTATTTTATTTTCTTTTATAAGTGATTCTCTCCAGGTTCTGGCAAAAATACTTAAGAAATTTTTGCACACAGTGAGAGGGCATTGTCTATACTCAATAGGGAAGAGGAGATGGCAACAAAGACAAGAGCTTTAAAGTGTGCAAGAGGCCACTGATCATATTGTATCTATCTATAGTCAGCAGAAGCAAAGACAGACGCACATGCTCAGCTTGCTGTCTCTTTCCCTATGTATTTAGTCAACAATTGCAGATCCCAGTGGCTTTCTAATAGTAAAAGCCTTTATGACTGAGTAACTTAACATTTTACAAGCCCACAAAACTCTCAGTAAATAGACAATGCTAACAAATGCTGTTGCTGTCTGGAAATGCTGGCTATCATCCTTCTGAAACAATCTGGGTTGACTGCTACTCCTAGGTATCCAAGTTTGCAAAGACAAAAACACTTAGTCATTGTTTCCCAGTAAGGCTCTGGATTTTCAAAAGGATTAGCATGGTCACTTTAGAGCATTCAATAGGTAAAGTCCTCCATAAGATTACCTTTCCTTTTGTTCTATGAAGTGAGTTTTTTCTTTAATGGAAGAAATTGCTTGACAATCCAGTTGCTTTCTTTGTGTGTACCTTGTCTGCATTCTTAAACTCACACACCCTCATTTCCTGGCCAAACAGTATTTTTAATTTATCTCTGCTGTCTCTCACTATAACTAACCAATAAATAACAAAAGTAGACCACCATTCCATAGCCTATATTAAAATGCCTCTTCTACCTTACAACTTAATTCTTTACTTTGCTCTCAAAGTCTATAGCATTTTCAGAGCATGAGCAGAAAGAACCCATTAGAGGGTGACATGAATAGCAACTCACCCCATTCAATTACCATAGAATCCTTGATTCCCTTTGAACCTTATGACCTGTGCCTTCTCAGTCTACCTATCTCTTCCAAATTCCCACCAGACTGATTCACAAAATTCTGCTTCCAACACTCTAGGGCTTCTCGAGCCTGTGATTCAGAATGTTTTTTACCTTTCTCTCACAAACCTTTTCGAACATTCTAGAAACTACAGGAACAGATTCATTACAATAGTCACTGTTGTCAGGGCCAGAAATGCCCTGAGAGACACACTCAGAGCTAAGACTCCTAGATTTCAGATCCAGTTCTGTGGACAATGAAGAATTATCATCGCATTTCACTGATGTCTCCTGCACAGCAGCGTCTTCGCAGTTAGTGAAGGCATGTTTGGGCAGTGGGGCTCCACCTCAGCTAAATCAAGTAGAGGTCAAAAAAGATTTTGTAATCACCAATCAATATCTCTACAGCTATTTGTTCATCCCCTAACAAAGTGCATCACTCTATTTGCAGCTAAAGTTAACACCACAATGGGGTTGTTGACTTAGTTTTTCCTTTAGTTTGTCTTTTATACTTGACTTTCCCAAGGCAAATATTTCCAGCTTCAAAATATTTGTGGTTATGGACTTATAGTACTCTTGAGAAAAAATAGTAACCGAATTTATTTTATGAAATAATTTAAGTACTATAAGATTATAGGTTAACTCCCAAAATTACATAGTATTTTACTATATAAACCTCCTTTTAAATATTGTATATGGTTATCCGAAGTAAAACAAAGGTTTGGTATTTAAAGCATATTTTAAAGAAAAAGTTACTCTTTATCTTTTTTCCAGAATATTTATTTCAAATTTATAAAATGAGAATTATGTTAAGTATTTTAATTAATATGTTATATATAGATACACATATGTATATATTTTGAACTGATTATTTTATGTCATTATAATTTATGTGAAATTCATTTACCATAGCTTTTGATTACTACTTCAAAACTGAATTTATTATTAGAAAAAACTTACATATAACTATGATTATTCACATGTCCAGTCAATACACTGCAACTGAATTCCACTCAGTACAGGCAGCAAACAGAAAGGTAGGATGCAATCAGAGAACAACTTAATCCAGACCCACCCAAGGGCTTTGTAGTTTAGTAGTAGAGAAATACACACACACACACACACACATATATATATATATATATATATATATATATATATATATATATGTGATATGCATGCATATATATTTATAGAAAGACATCTCTATATATATGCATATATATATCAAATCTGTATATATATATGCATATATATACATATATATATGTATATGCATATATATATCAAATCTGTAATTAGTATATTAAATAAAGTACTATGAAGGAAATATTCAATCATAACTGTGATTATATAGAAGGACTTTGAGATAAAAAGCATTTATTTATGTGTTTGAGAAGAATTCGGTTAGTAGCTGGGAGGTTAGATGGGTGAGTACAAGGCATACTAGAAATAAAAAAATAATAATGATGAAAATCAACATAAAGCAAGACATAGTAAAACTGTTTTTTTCTATTGTGAGGAAATACAGTAGAGCCTCATGTTCCATAAGAACTTTATGACAGTTGTGTTATCTCCCAAAAATTTATGACACCAACAACTCAAAAGATGACAAAGTGGGTAGCAGAATCTAAATCTTGAGTCCATGTCAGTTCAGAACTCTTACAGTTACATATAAACTGCAATAATCTTCTTAAATGTTAGGAGTTTTATCATGTTTGGGGATTTTAATCTTCCAAAATTATTTTTAAAAGATTGCTTTGATAGATACCAAAAGGAGTCTTTTAGCAAGTACTGCGTTTGATTTAGTTACTTAAGCATGAATTTAAAAGACTTGTACATCATAAGGTAATAGTAATATTCAAGAATATTTTCACATATTATAAAAAGATTTATACTAAGTTTTATAAAAACTATTTCAAAGAGATCCTTAATCATATAAAAATACTCCTTTTCAAGAATGAATCATAACAGCCATTAATTTCACAAGATAGGTTTGTGAAAAAAAATGAAGCTACAGGTGTATGCTGTGAGTATATTCTGTAGGTTTTTAACATACTATTTTATGATCAGCTATATAATTTCCTTGGTGTCATTATAATACTTATTTTAAAAAAGACATTTTGTGTGCACATAAAAAGTCTAAGAACATATTTTCATTATAAGTTTTATAAGTTTTTGTCATAAAAAATGGACAACCAATTTTATAAACAATTCTATTTTTTTCTACAAAGTTTATATTGGACAAACCTTACAAAATAATAAAATACTATCTCTACTTGGATTTGTAAGACTTTCTGTGTTGCCCTGAGAAGTCAAGTGAGCTACATATTAGGACCATGGAGATTTGAACCTTACTAAGAAATGGTCAGTTTTATGAGGACTGCTATTATATTTTTATGAGGCAATTTGACCTCTACAAAAGTCCTCTATTATCTAAAAACAATATTCAATTTGCAAAACTAGTTCAAGTCATTTCAGAGGATCCCAGGCACAGGGACACATTTGATATTTTGTGTGTGGTTGTTGTTGTTTATAAAGGGCCTTGTAGTGGTCAGAATGGTACCTTCCATTTTTCTCTTTTAACAGTGGTGTTGCTGATCTCACAAATCATATTTCGGTTGGAAATGAAAGGTACACGGCTGCCAGCATTTTGTTAGAAATAATGACACACTTTACTACCTGTAAGTGCTGAGTGAGTGCTTCTGCCTCTTCTTCCCAAGGTGACTGTAACACAGATTGATGAAAGAGGCTGCAGGACAACAAAGGTTAAAGAGGCAGACCCAGAGCTAGAAGCCAGGCTGACACTGATGGAGTGGATGGCAATGAGAATGCCCACATTATTGTCCTACCCTCTGATAACCAGTGTAATATGAAAACTGACTACAGAAGAAAGGGACAAATTAAATCCATTAATCAAGCATATCTCTGCTAAACAGTTGTTCTAAAGAGATTAACAAATGAAAAATTTACTATTTGTTTTCATGCTTGCAAGGATGGGGAAGAAAATTAATTATAAAGTACTGGCCACACTATTAGTTACGTTTTTCTTGAGGAAACTATTTATTGCTTTGTCAAAGGACAAATGAACCTCATTAAGGAGATTAGTTTCAGTCAGTAGTTTTGCATTAGGACAAACTAATAATACACACTTCAGAAGCTACCCTGAGTAAAATTATGAACATGGAAATTCATTTTTTATTTCTTAATTTACGAACTGTTAGAAAATGACCACTCTATTAGGTATCACAGAAAGAGAAGGAAATCAGACGAGTTCCACTTCTCGCCCCAGTGCCTGAAAGAGGAGCCTTTCAGTGTGGGCTTTGTGAACTATGTGTTGATGGACTCAGATGAAGGGGCTGTAATTCGGCCATGCCATTTTACCCTTATGTTGAAGCATATCAAACAGAGCTCCATGCCAAAAGCAATTTTTGAGAAGCTCCTTTGCAATCCTTTTCTTTTCAAAATGTTTTAAGTGCCTTGGACAAATAGCAAGCTGACATCTGGTATTCAGAAATTTCCCTTCAGTCCACACAGTGCAAGGCAAGAAAAGGGAAATTGTGTTTCCTTGCTATCAATCTTGTCTGGCTAGTGGAGCTGAGGCTCCTCAAACAGCCACAGTGAATGCAGTTCAGTTCCAGTATTCATTTAATCCCTGGCCTTTCTGTCGAGGTGGCTAACAAGGGGGGCAATTACTGTTCTGTATGAGAGAGAGCTAGGATTCCAACACCTATCTTCCAAACAGGAGCAAAACCATACTCCTTTCAGGGAGTGTATGAATCAGTTGTGAAATAATGACTTTCTAAGAATCAACTGACCCAGGCTGAATTTAGACTGCTGACCCAGAAAGAAAGGTCCTTACATTTGATTGCCAGTCCTTTGAGCCATTGATGACAACCCCATCCACTTCTGACCTCCTTTTGTTTATAGGTGCTTGTTGCTTATTTGGGATTGCAAACATCATTGACATCTACCTTTCCTTTTCCTTCAGTTTGTCTTTTTAACCCCTGTAATTCAGCAGGAGCATTAGGTGCCCAGTAGTTGAATCAATGAGATCACAATGGCTTCAGAGTTCACTGCTTTAACCTCTAAGTTCTCCAGGAGTTATGAATGTAAGGTATGAACTATTTTACTTAGTATACAATTAAAGTTTTTCTCTAGATGTCTTTACTCATGATATCAAAAATATGTCAGCAACTTCTGTTCCAATTGTAAAATATTGTGAGCTCATAAAATAAATTTCTTGAACTAGCTAATGAGTAGATGGGGGCTTTTATAATCAATCCAATGTTTTCTGTCTTAAAATATAGGGCACCTTGAAGGAAGGATATGGATTATATGGGTCTCGAGATGAATAAGATATAGAAAACCTTCTGAAGAAAAAATAATCCAAGCTCATAAGTTGTAAATATGAAGATCTTTCTATTTGCTTACGTTTTTAAACTCAAACTCTAAAAACATAGACACAATTGTTTAGTATAGAGGATTATTTATAGACACAGCAAGTGAGGTACAGGTATGAATAATGAAGATTGACAATAATAAAGATATAGACAGATAGACAGACAGATAGACAGACAGATAGACAGACAGACAGACAGACAGATAGACAGACAGATAGGTATCTTTACAAAGGCCAACACTTTGCAGCATTTGAGGCTGACTGCTCTGGGCCTTAGGAAAGATTTGTGTTTTTTTTTTACATGTACCTGTGTATGTGTGTATTTGAAGAGTAAGTGTCTTGGTCAATTTTTAGTTACGCTGTGAGAAGACACCATAACCAAGGCCAATTATAAGAGAGAAGCATTTATGTAGGGGATTGCTTATAGTTTTAGAGGTTTAGTCCATGATCATCGTGGTGGGAAGCAGTCACATGATACTGAAGTTCTAGCTGAGAGCTTTATATCCTGATATGCAAAGAGAGAGAGAGAGAGAGACATCAGAGAGAGAGACAGAGAGAAAGACAGAGAGACAGAGAGACAGAGAGAGGAGAGGAGAGATTTGACCTTCCTTGAACTTACAAAATGTTAGAACCCACCCATAGTACCATAGCAGCTGTGGTGGTTTGAATACACTTGGCCCAGGGAGTTGAACTAATAGGAGGTGTGATCTTGTTGGAGTATGTTTGGCCTTGTTGGAGGAAGTATGTCCCTGTGGAGTAAGCTTTGAGGCTCCTATGTTCAGGCTCCACCCAATGTGGAATGAGAGCTTCCTACTAGTTGCCTGTGAAGAAGAAAAGGAACCCTCCCCACTGCTTCCCAGCAAAGGACTGATTGAGCCCTGTTAAAATATTGACCATTTAGAAGATCTACCAGCAGCTGACAGACAGATGCAAATACTTACAGCCAATCATTGGGCTGAGATCAGGGACACTTATGAAAGAGTTAGGGGATGGACTGCAGAAGCTTAAGAGGGTTGCAAACCGATGTATCAACTAACCAGGATCCCCCAGAGCTCCCAAGGACTAAGCCACCAACCAAAGTCTGTGGACCCTACCACATATGTAGCAGAGGACTGCCTTGTCTAGCCTCAGTGAGAAAGGATACACTTAATTCTGGAGAAATTTGATGCTTTGGGGAAGGGGGATGTTAGTGAGGTGAAGTGGGAGTGGGTGGGTGGGTGGGGGAGCACCCTCTCAAAAGCAAAGAGAACGGAGAAAGGAACGAAGAACTTGTGGAGGGGAGACCAGGAAGGGAGGACCATTTGGAATGTAAATAAATAAAATAATTAATTAAAAAACAGAATGCTGAACATTATTTCTGCATTAGGGATATAATTGAAAATGTAAATAAGCAGTGAACTAAATCATAGTCCCAATTTTAAAAAGTGGATGCACTCAGTGCTCTCTAACAGGCTAGTATGACAGAGAGGAAGGCAAAATGAGTACATTAGTGTTTTTGATGACTGCTGTCAAGCCATTTTATTTGTGCTATCAAAAGTAATAATAAACAATGATAAGTCATATGAATATGTTGCTAGTATTTTTCCCAGTGTCTCCAAAGTAATCTCTGTGAGAGCCAGTAAAACCTGGCTTTTGAGAACACCTTAGTAAATTGACCCTGATAGCAATCAGAGGTTTAGTAACAGCCTTCAAATGCATCATTTAGAAATCAATCTGTAGTAAAAATATTTCCAGATAATATTACTAGATTGTGGTGGTTTGAATAAGAATGACCCTCATAGAATCATGTATTTGATTTCTTAGTCATTAGGGAATGGCATTATTAGAAAAGGATTAAGACCTGTGGCCTTCAGTGTAAGAACATAAACAACAAGAGCCAGGGCAATATGGTACAAATAAAGCCTAGTTATCTTACTACTATAGAAAGCCCTGGACATCCTAACACAGCCTAAGCACAAAAATATGCTATCTGTGATTATTTGTATATGCTCCACCCAGGAAGTGGCACTATTAGAAGGTATGGCCCTTTTGAAGTGGTGTGTCACTGTGGGTATGGGTTATAAGACCTTCAACCTAGCTTTCTGGAAGCCAGTATTCTGCTAGCAACCTTCAGATGGAGATGTAGAACTCTCAGCTCCTCCTTTCTAGATGCTGCCATGTTCCTGCCTTGATGATAATGCACTAAACCTCTGAACATGTAAGCCATCCTCAATTAAATGTTGTCCTTATAAGAGATGCCTTGGTCATGGTGTCTGTTCACAGCAGGTAAAACCCTAACTAAGACATAAGTTGGTACCAGGAATAGGGTACAACTGTGATAGGTCTGACCATGCCACAAAATAAAAAACAGGGCCACATAGTTTTAGAGCAGGTTTTAAAAAAAGAACTAATACTAATCAATACTCCTCAAACTATTCCACAAAATATAAATAGAATAATAACTGACAAACTCATTTTATGAGGCAACAGTTAAATTGATGTCTAAACTACACAATGACTTAACACAAAAGAGAATTTCAGACCGATTTTTCTTATAAACATTTGGGGGTCTTTCTGCTTTGGTGGCTCTTTGAATTCCAATACAATTCACAAGGGCATTGGGATTAGATATGGCAAGCAGAGGTTCAGAAGCCTCATGAGTACACACAGTAAAGGATCACAATGGGACCAGCTGTTAGTAGGCAGATCAACTTTACTTAGGATGACTGAAGGCTTACAAAGTTTTGGGAGACTAAAAGTAGGGACATCCAGGATGGGAAAATGTCATTGGATGGGGAACTTTAGGGTACCTGGAATACCTTATTTGCATAGGGAAGCATTTCAGGAGTCTCACATGCTGGCTGAACAGGTTTTGTTAGGAGAATGGAAATTGGTCCTATAATTTAATTAAGGCTATGTGACATGAGTCAGGTAGTGGCATGTATGTGGGTATAGAATTCCCCAGACAGGGTCAGAGTAGGAGAAACCCTGCTAATGATGGGAGTCTCACATCCAGTTATAGTGGACTTCAACCTTAATTAGCAGAGTTTTCCCACAAATATTTTTGCAAAAATAGTAGATTCCTCACTGAGAAAATTTATTCTTTATTTATTTGAATAATGATTCATGCTGATATATTAGAGCATAAAGTACAGGTCCTGGATCTCGGATTCATTTTATGAATTTCACTGATTAGTTTTCTAATACTAGCTATGGGACTTAGGATATAGGACCTTTCCTATTCATATTGGAACTTCTTTGAAACCTACATAGCCATGACTACAGAACAGTAGAATGATTGTAAATACTAAAGAGATCATTTACGTATGCAATGTGCTTTATGCAAGTTTTGGTATAATGTAACCATTCAATAAATGTGAGCACTTATCTTTACAATATTAGTATTATCTGAGCATCATTACTTTTATCTGTTAAATGATGCTATTCATCATTGACTTTCTTTCGGAAGTATCATGAATCTTAGATGATCTACTTTTTATGAAAGCGCTGTTTATTCTCTAAGGTGCTACTTAAGTGGAAAATATTACAAGGACAGCTAAAGTGGCTTGTTCCTTCATCACTGGCTGTTCAATGAGTCAAGCCTTCCTATTTTGATTAGTTACAATAGTGGGGTGTGAAAATTAGATTTCCAAATCTCGGCTTTTGTAGAACAGTTTTCAGTGCAAGAGTTTTGGATAAATCAGTGTGGCAAAGACAATCTTCCAAGATATTTATTGAGATTAAACCCAAGATTTAATCTGACAAAGATTCTCACTGTCTTTTTCTATCAAAATTTCCTTTCTTACTGTGGATCACCCTTCTTCATTTAGACTACCCTAGAGCACATGACAATGAATGTCTGTGAATTTACAACCTGGCACTAGGTCCATGGAAAGCAGAATTTCCCTGTCAGCTGCACATGAAAAAAATCTTGGTAGAGGAATTAAAATGTCCTTTATAATACCTTGCTTATGGTGACAGTACATTCATTAAGTAAACCTAATAAATTTCAGCTTACACAATGAGTATACACACACCAAAATCAACAAGATAACATCTATAAGCAACAGAAAAACTAGAAAGGAGGGAGGGAGAAAAATAAATAAAATTTGGCTTGGTGTGGAGGTTTTTCCTCAGAATCATGATGTTGAGCTACCAAATCCTTTTTTTTTTTTCACTATCCTGGATAGTTAGATGAGGTTAAGCATTAGATAGAAAGCAATACAATGATTACTCTGCCAGTAGTCCTCTAGCTAGTATTCGAATGCTGACCTGTGGAATAAACTGTTTGCTCCCTCACTAATATATAGCAGAGATGGCTGAGATGGTTACACAGAAAGCGGTAAAACTATCAAATGCTAATGCTGTTTTCACTGAAAATTATGGAAAAATAAGTATTCTCTGATTCATCTAGAAAATTAGTATTCAGAATACTTCCATTGACATATTTATTGCCCAAAACATTAAAGATCCTGTATTTTCAATAATGGTTGCAACAACATGTATTAGCAAATCAGGACCAAATTAAAATCAAATGTATCTGACAATACTACCAATTAACTTTTGCATAATATTTGAGGCTGTTAATGACAGGTTTAAGATTGAAGTTTTACTTTAGCTGTCTTATTATTATGATTTTTTAATCACAAGGTAGGAAATTACTGCAGAAGAGCGGGAGTAGATAGTGAATAAGCATTTGTACATCTGCATCACTTTTGATGATGGCACAATCTTATTATATCGCTTTCTTCCCCTGATTTTAAGGTTGTAGACATTCTTTCAATGTTTACCCTTAACACTCTTGAGCATCAATACTAACTTAATGTTCAGTAAGGCTTGGCTTTGTTTGTAGTCAGATTTTGACCTTTATCCACAGGAACAAATTTTGACAGTATTTATATAGACTGAGTTTGGAAGTCAACCTTTTCTTTTTATTAGTTGAAAGCTATTTAGATAAAATTGAGCAATGTGAAAAAGAAGGAAGTGATTCATTTCATTAATTTAAATCAAAATCTGTCACAAAAAGACAATATTCAAAATATGCTGTAGAAGTGCTTCAATAGTTTACCCAGTAGATCAAAGGGGCAAAGGAATGTCCTCAATTCCTTTCTGCATAGGAAGTTTGAATAGGTTCCTTCCTCCCATGACTTTGGTTGAAATGTTTTCACCTAAGAAGACTGGAGAGAATAAACTGGTGAGATTACTTATTTTACTTTTGTGCATAATGTTGGAAGTGTCATAAAGTTGTTTCCCTTCATCAAGAGTGCAACATGGTCGATTCAGGGGTGGCCAAGCAAATGCAGCTCAACTTTCTAGCAACTTAATTGGATGCCATTGGGTACCAACTCTGTGGACCATTTCCTGTAAGAGAGGGATTCTTTTCTGTGACCTCCAAAGCCATGAAAACCTATTTGGCTCAATTTCATCTTTTCCAGAAGAACAGATTCAAAGAGAAATTACAAAGGAAATGTAATAGCATTTTTACTCCTTTCTGCTGGAGGGTTTTGCGATGTGACTGCTTTAAAACTTACTATTTTGCAAAAGCCAATTTTCTTCAAGAGGCCGATGGCACTCAAATCAGCAGTACAATAAACTTGCCAGAACCAGACTATGTTGGATAATGAAAAAAAATTCACTGCAATTTTATAAAGCAGAGTAACTGCCTTTGTGATATTATTTATTTATTTTACTATACACTACATGTTAGAATTGAGAGGAAATGGGTGTTCCTGGTTTAAGTTCAATGCTTAATTCACAATTTGGTGAACCCCAAAGGAGGTAATATATTACACTTACAGAATAGGCAGCATCATAAGAGTTGATGTCTCAGAGCCAAAACTGACAGCCTCATTTCAAACCTCAGTTCTATCACTTACATGCTGGATAAAGCTATACTTCTCTTTGCCTCATTCTTCTTCTGTAAGATGAAGATAGAATTATGTATTTGCAAATATGTATTGTTTTATAGGTGATGTCATGTCTTTTTGTGAGTGTGTGACTGTGTAAGCATTTGCCCATGAGGTGGCATATGTTAAGCTTTGAATCCCAATTATCTGTCCAAGAACAGGTAAATATATCAGTTAGAACCATAGAACTATTAGATTTCAAATGGTACTAGAACTTGTCCAACTGAGATAATTCAGTTTCAGTCTCATCTTCCACGGAGCTGCTTTCTAAGAGAAAGATCTTAATACCTTTAAGTATTCAGTTACTAACATCATACATCATACTCTTTGCAGTATTCCTCCATGCATTATCTGAACAATACCTTTACTCTCTGTTTCTCAAGAGTAACCCTTTAAGGCTGAAATCACCTGACCCTGAGTGTTTTATCTGTAAATCACATTCTTAACCTTTAGTAAAACTGTTTTTCAACCTTTGTTTTTTCTTGTCTCCAGATGAATGATTTACTCTTTTAGAGATCATGGGCTTGTATATAATTTGCATATATGTCCTTAATTTTTTTCCCATATTTTGCTTCAGATGAGATTTGAGTTTCTTTGTTCTGGCATTTTAGTAATATGGCTCTCCTCTGTTCATGTTGCCAGTATAAATAAATATCCACAGATCATATCTTTCTTGAGCCCACATTCTATAGGGCACTGTATATATTTTCTTCTAGAAATTTCAACATTTCAGATTTCAAAATGGGGTTTGATAAATTTGTGATATTTTTATGGGGGGGTGTGTGGGATGATAGATATGGTTTTAATTTCATTCTTTTACATGTGCATATCCAGTTTTTAAGCACCATTTATGGAACATGCTACTGTTCCTTTAGCATTGCTGTCATCTTTGTAATATCTAATAAGATGGCTGCCATTTCATGTGCTCAGGGAGGTGACTTCCATCTTGGCTCATTGATCTACAAGTCTGTTTTTGTGCCAGTACCACACTCTTGGTATCACCATAGCTCTGCATTTTTACTTGACATATGATAATAATTAACCCACTATTGCTCTTTTTGTCCAAGACAGCTTTGGTTTTTTTGTGTGCTTTTATGGCCTCATACCAGTTACCTCTACTGGGACTCTTATAAGACTGGAACTGTTATCAGAATGACATGCATTGAGAAGGGGCTCATTAGGCCTTGCTCTCCTTGCTGAACTACTGAATACTGGTGGATTCTGGGGACAGAGAGTCATTTATTGACTTCAGTTGCATATCTACTGGTGAAGACACCACACTCCAATGGGCAGTTCCAAACTCATCAGCATAGAGACAGCTTTGGGTTAAATCATAAAATGAAGCAAAGAGACAATAATATGCAACAGGAACTTCTAAGTAAAGAAGGAAGCTTCACGGGATGACAGAGTAATAGGAGGGACTGCATACATCGTTATCGGAACATTCTTAGATAAAGCATCAGTACAGGTGATTCTTATAAAAAGCAAAAGGAAAATCAAAGAACAAACTGAAGGACAAGCATGATGGCCATGGTTTTTATAAAGTAGCCTAGAGCTAAATGTATTCTCATGCCCAAAGACTTTATAAAAGGTAAAATTTAAGCATGCTGAACTGGGATATTTGACTGAAGAAATTTCTAAACTATAAAGCATTAAAGAGGCTGTGTGCTCTTCCCTGAGAAAAACTATCTCTCCCACCCCGAGTGTCCTCAAAATCTGCTCTACTTCTTTATATGAGAGGGACTGGAGGGGAGGAAAAAAAGAAAGGAAATGATGTAATTGTGCTATAACCACAATATATGAAAGAAATAATTAAAAATTTCAAAAGTGCTGTGTGGATTCTTTTAATTGAATAGAGTGTGAAGAGAGGGAAATCATTTAAAGATGAAAAGCATAATTAAAAGGAAGGACAAAAATATGTGCAATATCCTCAGTCAAGCTATATAAAGAATTACAGTGTGTGTTTGGAAAGGAATATCAAGAATGTTGCCAAGCAACTGATAAAACAGAAAATAAAACACCAAACAGTATAATCAGAAAGACACCCAATCTCATTCATTAAAGGAGTGGAGTAGGGCCATGGATTAGTCACCTTGTTCATTGCTGTGACCAAATTTCTAGCAAGAGTACCTGAAGAGAAGAGTTCCTTTGGTAGTTCACCATGGCAGAGAAAGAGAAACATCGGACATGGGATGCAGTTGGTCCCGTTTGCCTGCTGTCAGGAAGCTGTATGTGCTCTAGTTGCTATTTCTTTTGATTTAGTTTGGAACCCTAGCCCACGGAATGTTGAAGTCCTCATTTAGAGTAGGGCTTTCTACCTCAGTTAATTGAAAGCCCTTACACATGTCCCAAGGAGTATGACTAGGAGGTGATTCTAGATAATGTCGTTTGGATGCAACGTTAACAACCATGAAATCCATTGACAGTTAACTGATCTTTGAGGCTGTCTCTCCTGTGATGGGCTGAGAGAATTATGCCTTACATATTAAGATGATTATGATTGATTATCAAGTTGGCAGGATGTTGAATCATCTAGGAAACAATCCTCTGGGAATAAAAGTGAGGGATTTTCCAGATTACATTAACTGTAGGGAGAAGTGCCACCTTTAAGTTGGCAGCACCTTCCCCTGAGTTTACCTCCTAGTCTGAGTGAAAAGGAGAATGCTAGCTGACCCTGGACAATCATCATGCTGTGTTTCCTGGTGTGTGTACTCTACATGGCCAACTGTCTTAGGATATTACAAGCAGGATTTCCCTGCCATGATTGACTGTACTAATGAACTGTCAGCAAAAATGAACCAGTTTTACTTTAAGTAGGTTTTTTTTTTTCAGGATATCTATCATGGCAAAAGAAAAAGTATACCACAGTATGTACTGGTTTGCTGTTGGTGTTTGAGAAGATTGATATTGATGTACATAGGCCCTCATGATTTATTGCCTAGATCCTCCTAACTTGGTTGCTTCCAAAATCTGGCACCTTGCTACTACTATCCCACTCATGGGTCAAGTTAATCCTTATTCAGATGGACCCAATACTCAAATAAAAGTTATAAATCTGGAAAACAGCTGTACAATGCTAATTCTGTATGTATTTGGAATGCAAGAAAGAATGGTTCTATCTCTCTATAACTCCAAATGATGAATCTTACAGGCTAGAAATTAATGTAAAACTTACTTTTAGGGCTGGTGCAGCAATCCATAGCGCTATGAGCAACTTCTTTCTTTATATTTCAGTAAGCATCCTCAATAAGCTAATCAGTTCACCAAGCTAGAAAGGTTGAATTGTTTTTTTTTGTTTTTTTTTGTTTTTTGGGTTTTTTTTTTTTTTTTTTTTTTGGTAGGCCCAGCCAAGCAGTGCATTATCTGGGGAAAGTCCACATTTGTTCACACCTCCCAAGAAAATGTCTCGCAACGATTCACGTGATACCAGTAAGAAGAAAAAGACAGATTATCCAATTATACTATGATTCATAAAACTTTCATCATTCTAATATATGTGCGCTTGAAGGTAGATGTATGGATTCTGGTAGTGATAGGAAGCCATATAACTTACAGGTACCATGGTGAATATTTCATATTCCAAATACAAGCCTTTCCCCACATACATTAATTTCTCATTCTGTACCTAAGGCAATATTTTCATTGCATTATAAATAAGAAATGTGATAGAAATACAGTATAACCAGTAACAAGCCCAGGCAGGGCCAAACTTGACTAATGGAAAGTTATGAAACACTACATTTGCTTTAGTTGTTTCATTCCCATCACTATCATATTACTTCCACTCTGACTTCAGGTCAATGAGGTGTATCATCTTTCCTTAACTTCATCAGAAAGATATTTTTCAGAGTATAAATAAATATTAAAATATACATGATGATTAGATGCCATTTATTTATAAAAATCGTGTGCAGTTTAGTTAAAAGCACTAATGCAAATAAAATTAAATTGAAAAATTTATAGGTAGTTGTATCTTAAGCTTCATTAATTATATAAATACATTTTGTTCTAATATTTCTAGAACACAGTAAGTTATTTCATCTTATCAATATGTATAAGAAAACCCACCAGAGTAAGCCATATGCATATTTTCTTTTATAACTTAAATTTCAAGGATACCTATAAGCATGAAAGTGGGCATAATGAAATAGCATGTATAATTCATGTAATATTTGAATCAAGACAAACATATTTAAAGTGACATGTATGTTTTGTCTTCTACATTTTGAAATGTGCAGTAAGATGCTGTTCTCAGTAACTGACCTTCAATACATCAGAACTTCTTGTCGAGGGAGTGAGTGACATTTTGGGCAAATGAACCTCTAAGTCATGGTTTTCTGATTGGCATGAGCTGGCCATGCCAATGATCATTAGATCTGTAGGAAGCTGGCCATTAATTTCTCCTCAGGTTCAGGGGGACAGTAAAGTTTTTGTCTGGTGCAAGTGTAAACATTAGTAGTGTGTTTAAAAACTAGGACCTGAAGCTTCTTTATCCTAGACATTTACAGCCAGAAATGGTTAATATACAGACACCTTCTACAGAGACTATAGCTAATTCCTCTCTACTAAGCTCTCTCTCTCTCTCTCTCTCTCTCTCTCTCTCTCTCTCTCTCTCTCTGTCTCTATCTATCTCTATCATCTCTATCTCTATCTCTATCTCTCTCTATCTCTCTCTATCTCTCTCTATCTCTATCTATCTCTATCTATCTCTACCTTATGATAGCCTTTCTATCATTCATTAAGCACTGTTTGGTCTTTGTGCATCAACTTCTTATCCCTCCACATATAGTAATCACCATTCTACTTTCAACTTGTAGAAAGACCATACACTCCTTTTCCCACTGGGTCTAAGTGATCTCATTTACAATATGATCTTAGCTTCTTTCACACTGCCACAAACAATAGGGCTTCATTATTTTTGGCATGAACAGAAATACATTGTCTATACGTTCCACATGTTTTATTGTTGCACCAATTATTAGAATATCTGTTTATTTACATTTTAGTACCTTATCAATTTATGAGAATTCCTGTTAAGCCATGGAATATCTGTGGGATACATTTTCACATGAAAACCTTAAGGCTCACAAAGAGTAATTATTTAAAACTATTCCTAATAATTACACATGGATGTTTTCTGCATTACTAAGTTCATAATTTTAAAATAGGAATTTCAAGATATGTTATAAAATGTGCATATATATATATATATATATATATATATATATATATATATATAAAACTTTCAAGCAGTACACACACACACATATACTAAACCACAAATACCCACACACACCCACATGCCTTTTGAGGCATTGAGGCATAATAGTCCTTTAACATAAATTGCTACATAGTCCATATATAACTCCTTTGTATTTTATTCATATCACTTTAAGGTAACTAAAACTTATAGACACATGAAAATGTGTACTTTACTTTCTTTTGCATAATCTACAAAGCCTTTTAATTCTTATTAAGATTTAGTATTAGAGCTGGAGAAAGGGCTCACCACTCAAGAACACTGACTGCTCTTCCAGAGGTCCTGAGTTCAATTCCCAGGAACTACATGGTCACTCACAACCATCCAATGCCCTCTTCTGGTGTGTCTGAAGACAACTACAGTGTACTTATATACATAAAAGAAATACGTCTAAGAGGGTTCACTTTTTAAAAAAAAATAATAATGTATACTAGCATTGCCAAAATTTTTTATTGGGTATTTTATTTACACTTCAGATGTCACCCCCTTTCCCCATTTCCCCACCCTAGAAAGCCTCTATCCCATGCCCCCTTTTCCTTTTTGCTTTGATACATTTTTTCTAAAAATTTAATCAAAGGCTTTATAAGTTTGGTAATGCTCAATCAGAAGTGTAACCCAATACCCAACCTAGATATACCAACTATCTTTGACTGGTGGAGAAGTGAACATCTGCCTCCATGTCCCCCCCTCTCTTTCTCTCTCTCATCACCTAGCTTCTCCTCTCCTTCTCCTCTTCTCCTTACTCCTTCTCTTCCTCTCTGTACTCCTCCCACCTTAGCTCCTACTACATATCACCCTTCCTGTTAAAATAAAATTTTTCACTCAAAATACAATTAGAGCATAATTTACACCAATTTGTACCAGTGAGGTACAAGATAGTCCTAATACCCAGTCTATCATTTTGTTGATTAACCAGAACCTTTGTCATCTCTCCTAACTAAAACACTTAGTTCTGAACCTGGCTTTTTTTTCTTGGCTTTAGAATGAATGTCAGCTGAAAACCATCCACTCAAAACTTTTCTCTCAAAGTAAATAGCCAGGATTGGCTATGAGACTATAAGTTTTCAACCCTGTCAGAAACCCAGAATGACTAAGTCAACTGAAATTATGGGAAGCAAAAAGCATAGTTTCTAAAACTTAGCCAATTTATAGATACTGCTGAGCACCTGGACAGTTCCTATACTACAAAATGTTGGAGCATCTGATCTTCAGCCTTCTGGCCCAGGATCATCTGACAGACCTTAGTGATGCAGAATTATTAAGGGCTGATTACTCTGTCTAGGCAGATATAATCAGCCGACTATTCTGCAAGTGTGTTCTTTTCTGGACAGTAATTTGTCTGTAGATGGAAAGAGGCAATGCCCCTATTCCTTGGGCTTGGGGACTAAGGTGGTTAATATTGGGCTGTCTTTCTAGGAAAAAGTAGTGGTTTTGTTGGAACAAGGAGGATTAGCTAGGATTTATGTCACAGTCATAACCTATTGGTAGAAATCTGTACAATTAGTATCAAGATGAAGTTATAATTTCTTAAATGGTACAAAATTTACGTTGATTTCAAATTTAAGGTTTTCATTGGTACAAGTTTCTTATTGATATAAAAGTGAGATGAATATTGTTACTCTCATAGGCATTGTGCCTGTATAACACTTCTAGGAATACAAGGCTTAGACTCAGTCCTTCTTTAACTTTTTTAACTGATTTGAGATGGTTACCCTGTGAGTTAAGGGCCTATAGCAAATTAGTGGCTTTGAGTTTATTGTTAGGGTGTTTTCTATATTTTCTTTAGAAATAGCTTGAGAGGAGTTAACAGACAACAGTCCAGGTTACCTTACATGGATAGTTGGTTTTCAAAACATCAGAAGTCCACAGAATTGACATTACAAACATTTCTATATTAATGTTCATTTGGATTAGAGACCTGTCTGCTTCTGACAGCTTCCTGTCTTGGATTCTAAGAAGAAATTGAGCATCTTTGGAGTTACTCCACTTTTGGTGTGACAAAATTTTTAAGTAGGCTAACTTACCTGTTTATAAAGAGGTGAAATTCTCAATTTTTTCACTGTTCTTATTAGAGCAGTAATGATAAAATGTTTCAAACATGGATATATGATATAGATAAGGAGAGCCTTAGAACTTATTAGCTAATTTATAGCTGTAAGAAGATCTTACCCCTCATTCTAGCCTGTCATTGGTTATGTTCCCTGTGTCTATACAAGTAGAGAAAATTAAGTAAGCATGCCTCAGTCTTTTTATTCTGAAGAAGATGTTCTGAAGCTGAGTTGTAAATTATAGAATTGAATCCATGTTAAAATGGTAGTGTTCCTGTTTAGCTCTTTTGTGCTGGTGAAGGAAGTTTGTCCTGAGTTAGCCAAGTATGATCCAGCACCCAACTAAAGTATAAAGTCTCTAAAAATGAAATCCGTATGAGAAAGCTTTCATATTCAATCCAGAGATCTCAGTGATCCAAAACGTTAGACATTCAGTGGGTTGGGGAATGAGTAAACAGCCATTGAGGAAAGCACAAAAGAAAGAGAGCATACAATCATATTTCAAAGTGCAAAGTCACTCTTTCAACAGTTCTTGATTTTTTGTCTACCTCTGCTCTTGTTTCAGCTATTTTACAAGAAATATAAATTAGGACTGATTTTAAATTCTGTTCATTCTCAAAAAGGAGAGCTGGCCATACATATAAATTTATTCATGCCAGGAAACATTGAGAACTAACTAATAATTTGATGTCTCATTTGAAGTAGGAACTAACCTATATGGTCTTGCAGAGAAATAGAGTTAACTTTGAAGATCAATGATAAAACAGAGAATCTCCCTTTCAGCATGAGATTAGGTAGACCAATAAAATTTATGACCATTATTGGTATGTTGTGAAAAGTAAAATTCTGATCTCAGCATTCCTCAGTTGCCCTTAATTCTTTGCTTATATCTGAGGGTTCATGAGCTTCCTGCTTAATGTTAGCATGTTCAATCATCTTCTCCTTGTTCAAATATTTCCTAGGAAGACATATTGGTGAGCCTTGTGGATTTAGCTTCTCTAACAATTCTGGGAAACAATCTCACAACAAACTTCTTCTTGGAATATGTTGAAGAGAGAAAGGGAAGGGAAGGAAAAACTAGTGTAATTCTATGTAATTTAAATATACATTTAATATATCATAATACCAAATATTTTGCTTAAATATGAAAGCCAAGTTAAATTTACTCACTATTTTTATTTTCACTTCTCACAGCAACTGTTGTAGTTTTAAAGGAGTTCTCACTGAATTAACTTAATTTTGTACTTAATATGTATTTATCATGTGGTTTCTTGAACTGATTTGAAGTACACGTTAGAAAGAACTTGTAATACAATGGAGTTCACAAAGTATAGGGTGAAAATGAACTAACAGAAATTACTCTCTTATCATGACAGTGTATGTTAAAGGTATAGAAATACAGAACCAAAAAAAATCAATAGCTATTTAACTGCCAAGACAAAACATTACCAACAAGGTAATAGAAATATTATTCTATAAGATAGACACTTAACTTAGGGAAGTAGGATTATAAATGTAGTGAGATTTTGACTAAAACTGTCTTTATAAGCATCTAATAATGAATTATCCATACAAAGGAATCATTCTGAAATGCATACATTTTACAGTCTAAAAAAGAACAATAACTTGATTTGAGAAATATGTAGTGTTGCATTTAAATGGCAAAGATCTGGGTGTTTAGATTACCTCATGTAGATTTTATAATAGTGTTAACATGGTCAAAACAGTCTTAAAAAGAAGTGGGCTCTTTGTAAATTCATGCATAAGGAAACCTACTTACCCATAAAACATTTAATTCATAGGACCTAAGAATCCATATATTAAATAAAGTATAAAATATAATTAATGAAATATTTAAGCAACTAATTGTCATCCATCTGCTGGATAATGAAGAATGTTTTGTTCTCCATCCATTAAATTGTCTCAGTATAGATACAGAATTTATCAACCAATTGCAAGTGAAACTTAGTCTAGATAGTTTATAGATGATTTAATTACAGAAAATAAATTTTCCTAAATGTTTAAAGAATTCCTTAAGTAATAGAGGATAAGAATCTGTGGAAATTGTTGCGTTTGCTTCTTTAGCAAGCATAGGCAATTATAGAATTAAGATTTGTAAAACTGGAGTTTTCATTTTAACTATAATATATATTAATATTTTTGTGTTTAATATTACTTTTTAATGGCAAGCTTATTCTCAAAAGAAATGATACATACTGAGGATTATACATAGATATTTAAATATCTAGTAAACACAACTTATAAATTACATTTTTTCATAAACCATGAAAATTATACACCCTATCTAACACTGTACTAACTTGCCTTGAAGTATCATTAGATTGCCATGTAATATGCCATTAAAGATGATGAACAAAATCTTTATATAATTTGTACAAAGTTAGAAAATTTCAAACGTATCAACAAAATATATGTTGAACACAACTGCATAACTCCTCTAATACAAGACTGAGGTTGGAAAGTGAGACACTTACTAGGCATTAACAAATGCAATTTGTAGTTGGCTTTAACTGGAAAGAATCTTTATTTTGCTTAAAAAAAAATATCAGCTGCTATATCGCTCAGATATTTCTCATCTAGCTAATTGACTCCTGGAAAATGAAAAGCTCCTGAGACACTCAGCACTGTCATTGGTTGGAATCAAAGATAATTAGGTCTGCAAGTGTTTAACAATGAGATCACTCTTCCCAAATGGTTAGGCTCAATCTTTCAAAAGGGTATAGGTCAGCTCTTAAATTAACTGGAGTAGGTAGCTCAGCCCTAATATGGTAGAATATTAATGTGCTTCTAAAGTTTGATGTAGGATATATTAATTAGATTTAGCTTTAAGAGGAGTAATGCAGTAGAGAAGCTGGTGATGATCCCAAGTTTCTGCTTACCTAAATCCCAATAGGATGCTCAGAAGCAGTAAATAAATTTTCCAGTCGTGCTGAATTTACCAAACACTATAAAACCTAAAGTTTGACTTAATTAATCCAGTTTTATCATAATATCTGTCACTTTGAATTAGTCAAGAGAAGCAGTATGTTTAACTTAGAGGCCTACGGTTCTTGGCAAGCACTTCCCACCTTGCATTAATTTTTCTTAAGTACAGAAGATAGGACCCCAGTGTAACTCAATACATTTTTTTCATTATAACAGGATATTTGGCTGACACAGAGGTATAATCCAATTTTTATTACGTAGTTAAACATTTTTATAATCTTTCCAAAGTATTTTAAAACTTGAGTTCTGCCTTTTAGTTTTCAATCTCAGATTTAATAAATGACACTGTCATCTACAGTCAATCAGAATGCTGATTGTTACAAATTCATGCATATAATTCATTAAGCAAACCATGGCGCACCTCTAAACATTGGAAATAAATTTCATTTTCTTAGTAATCTGAATCACTACATTTATGTGGCTAGATTACATTAATCACCATAAGCAATAATAGGAAAAGTTGTCAAAAAAAGATTGAAAATAT
The DNA here is from genome assembly GCA_030674055.1 of Rhabdomys pumilio. NCBI lineage: Eukaryota > Metazoa > Chordata > Mammalia > Rodentia > Muridae > Rhabdomys > Rhabdomys pumilio. The sequence goes on along the minus strand of JANHMN010000011.1, from coordinate 51,766,083 downwards.
TATTGACACCAATAGGTTCTAAGCTCTTGGAAGATGACAATAATATAACTCATTTTTAATGATTCATGTCCATTATATATTTCAAAACCTATTCCATATAATTCCTATGCAATTAGTTGAGTTAGATATTTCTAGTCCCTTTTAAAGCCATCTTACCAAAAGCAACTTATAGATTCAATACAATCCCTATCAAAATTTCAACACAAATTCTTCACAGACCTAGAATGAACAATTCTCAACTTCATGTGGAAAAACAAAAAACCCAAAATAGTGCAAACAATTCTCAACAATGAAAGAATTTCTGAGGGAAATCACCATCCCTGACTACAAGCTGTACTACAGAGCAATATTGATAAAAATCATATGGTATTAATTCAGAGACAGACAGGTCGATCAATGGAATAGAATTGAAGACCCAGAAATAAACATACACACCTATAGTGACCTGATCTTTGACAAAGATGCCAAAACCATCCAGTGGAAAAAAGAGAGCATTCTCAACAAATGGTGCTGGTCTAACTGGAGGCCTACATGTAATAGAATGCAAATTGATCCAGATTGATCACCTTGTACAAAGCTCAAGTCCAAGTAGATCAAGGATCTCCACATACAACCAGATACACTGAATTTAATAGAAAAGAAAGTGTGAGAGAGCCTTGAACTCATTGGCCTAGGGAAAATTTCCTGAGCCAATGATTCAGGCTCTAAGATCAATGATTGACAAATGGGATTTCACGAAACTTAAAAGCTTCTGTAAAGCAAAGGATATTGTCAATAGACCAAATCGGTAAGCTACAGATTGGAAAAAAAAACAAAAATCTTCATTAACCCTACATCTGATAGAAGGCTAATATCCCAAATATACAAAGAACTCATGAAGTTGGACTCCAAAAAACAAAACACCCTAATTAAAAAATGGGGTACAGAACCAGAGAGAATTCTCAACAGAGGAATCTCAAATGGCCGAGAAGCACTTAAAGAAATGTTCAACATCATTAATCATCAGGGAAAAGCAAATCAAAATGACCCTGAGATTCCATCTTATGCCAATCAGAATGGCTAAGGTCAAAAACTGAAGTGACAGCAAGCAAAGATGTGGAGAAAGAGGAACGCTCCTCCATTTCTAGGTGACCCCATGCCTCAACTGGGTGATACATCTATCTACTGGATGTGGTCTCATCAGGTTCCATTCCTCCACTCTTGTGCATTTCAGCTACAGTTATCTTCATTGAGTCCTGAGAGCCTCTCACATATCAGATTTCTGGACTTTTTAGAGGTTTCCCCCTGCTCCCTAACTCCCACTGCTGTATATTTCGATTCATTCTCCTGGCCCTTCTCTTCTATCTTTCCCCATAACTAATCCTGCCCCTCTCTTCTATCACCTAGAACCCTCCCTGTTTCTGTGTTCTGTGATAATTTTGTTCCCCCTTCTAAGTGGGATTGAAGTATCTACACTTGGGTCTTCATTCCTTTTAAGCTTCACATGATCTGTGAGTTGCATCATGGGTATTCTGTACTTTTTGGCTAATATCCACTTATCAATGTGTACAAAATACATATTATGATACCACCATGTTTTTCCTACATGATAAACTAAACCCTAACATACAAGAAAGACAATCTTTCCTTAAGTTGCTTTTGTTAAGTTTTTCTCTCAGCAAAAAAAAAAAAAACCAACTAAAACAGTTGAACACTTGCAAATTAATCTGCTACCTAAATTAGACAAATTTATGTGATGAAGGAAAATAAAAGCATATTGATCTAAAGGATCAAGCTGGTTGATTAATAGAAAACACTATGTTTCTAAATAAAGTTTTCCCAAAGAAATTTATTAGAAATCTCTAAATAACAGTTTTTAACATTGGTTTTTATTGGATAATTGGAATTTTATTACTTGTTTAGGAATTTTATGAATTTTTATCTTTATTATTTGTAATTTATTTACATTCTAATTCCAGTTCACTAAATTGTTCTAATATTTTGATATTCAGTATTGATCATATATCAGTTGCAATTTGTCTGATATCTTTTTTTGTCTTACATTTTGCTTTATATATTGATTTACTAATGTAATTTTTGAGTTTCACTAACATAATTTCCAATTAGAAAATATAAGCAATGAAACAAATTAAATCCTTTTAATTGTAAGTCTGGGGTTGTATTTTTGTTTGTTTGTTGTTTGTTGTTTGTTTGTATGTGTGGTTTGGGAGAAAGGTAGAAAAACAAACACACAGATGACCAAAGCGAAATAAAAATGTACATTGATCTAGAATTCAGATTTCACTCCCCAAAATTTTTCAAATAAATTTTATTTCTCTATTGTATAATTATATATCATCAATTTATTCCTTGCTTTTAATAATTTGTTTCTTCATGAATAATTCTAAAAGTATCTAAAGAAAAGTATTCTTTGATGAAATAAAATTCCACCTGAATCTTTATTTTATGCCAATGTGTTGTGTCCTTTTTCTTGTCTACATCCGTCCTAACTGAAAAAAGAGTGCAAGCTGTCTTTTACTGGAGGCATCCCCTTGCTTGATCTAACCTAATTCGCACATTTCCCATCCTATAGAAGAGAACTCAAATGCCTAAACATCACATTGCTCATTCTCATCCCTGTCAGAAAGTACTGTTTATGTGTCTCCAGGCATTCCTCATGGGAGGTCCCTAGGTGCAAATCCTAGGAACAAATGAGGAAACAAGTAACGTGTGAGCACCTCATCTGTTCTTGGCAAGTTCTAGACCTCAGAATACAAAGTGAGCAACAGATGCAAGAAACAGTTTTTATGGTGCTTTCCTGAATGCTGGCCCGTTCAACAGATCTATCATAAGGATATCAAATCTTCATTATATGCACTTCTAAAAGATTTGGTATTCCTGATCCCCATGTGGCTATTGAGCAGGTAGTATAGTAGTCTGGCCTTATTGGTTTTAAGACTATGAGATACTGTACCACACAGCATAGTTCTGTAATGTTTACACGGATGTTTGTTTGGATTGGATGTGGTAGGGGAATTCACATTCATATGACACGGAAAACAATGGACCCAAAAGAAAGATGGTAACAGAGGAGAGCATTTTTGTTTCTAGGTATTATCTATGAGTTTTACTATTTCTAATATGTTACTTTCACCCCTCCCTTTCCTCTTTATCAGTTCTTCCCTGCTACATACCTTTAAACCACTTTCATGCCTCTGTCACTGGGCCTGTTAACATTGAAGGGGGAAACTTCACTGAGTGAGATTCTCCCTGGGATTCTCCTTCATATTGGCTGTTCAATGAAGAATGGTCAGACTGAAACCATATGCAACAAACAGCAAAAAATGGGCTTAATATGTTTATGTATACATATGCATACATACATACACACGACTGTAACAATAATCTAATAATATGTAATAACCAAAGAAAAAGAATCTATCAACTTGACAGAGGTTTTATGTCTTTAAGAAGAGTTAATTTGGTCCTGAAAATCAGAAGATGTACAAGACCCTAAAATACATAATTAAGATGGAAAATGGTCTTTTAATCATAGGCAATTTTGTTGGTGTCACAATTAATGCTTGAATACCATTTAATGTCTGTCTAGAAAAAAAATAATCACACAGAGTCATTAATCAGGGTCTATTTACTGTTTCATTGTCAACCCTAATTGCTTAGGATAAGATGCCTCCCTCCCCTTTGATTACTGGGGTTATAAAAACAAGGCCATGTCTATGAAGATGACTCTTCATTTCTTAAGCAAAGTGGATCCATCTTTTCCTAATAATTAATACTATTTAACAGATTAAGGATGTCCAGACCAGCTCTTACAGGGATAGAAGAACCAATGTTTTACATTGGGTGCTTAGTAGTTAATCTAATCCAATAATGCTTTTTATGTAAAGATGAGATTATGTTCCAAATCCAAATCAACTGTGTGTTTGGAAACCTGTCTTAATGAAACAATTCTTAAATGCTTCTCAAACATATCAGTAGCACTTGGACAAAGGTTAGATATTCAATGATTTAAACAAAATATTTAAAATCATAAGTAACATAATACTTTGATTACTCCAGAAATGTCTCTATATAATAATATATATAATATTAATATAATATTAATAATAATATATAATAATAATATATAATAATGCTACATATTTAAGACAAAATGGCTTAATCAATTTACTAACAAGCATCAGGTAATATAAGTAAATAACCAACAAAACCCCTAATATTATTAGTTTAGTACACATGTTATTAATAAATATTCTCATACTGAAGAACATACATAAAATAGAAAAAACATTTTAACTAAAGAAAGAATTGCAATTAAAGGTAATGTTTTGCTACTCTTTATACTTGGTACACACAAGGAACCTGTAAAAAAAAAAAACTACCTTTAAAACGTACAGTTGTCATAATAAAAAAAAATCTGTTTAGAGAACAACTGGCCATAGGCTGTTAGGTTCTAATTGGTTTATCTCTATCACATTCCCATACTCTGGGCTCAAGGAATTTCACAAGAAACAAAGTAAAAACTTATAAGAGTTCAAGGTCCAGGACAGAATATCTACAACAAGATAATATGTTCTAGATAGGGAAGGGAAACTACACCAAGAATATCTCAACAATATATTTGCCTAAGCAAGACCTAAAGATGACAGCATCAATAAACATGCCATCATGGGTGGTGGTCCGAACTCTAGAAGAAAATTTAAAGGTAAAAGACAAATGATGGAAGATGGAGAATCAGTCTTTACTAGGGAAAGTCCATTGACAGTTTGGTCAATCCCAAGAGGTCAGCCCTAAACAAACATGAGAAATAATAAATGATCTTAGAAGATTGTATTCATAAACTTATACACAACACACACACACACACACACACACACACAGACACTGGTACATTATACAACATTGCTTTATTTAGTTCTAGAGGACTCATTTTTTAGTTAAATCCTTATTCCTACTTAGCACTTGGCTAGGAAATTCCAAAACATACACCAACAAATCTTACAGTGCATTAATTAGGGAAAAAATCATTTTACATGGTTTATATGGGTAGGAAAATGCACAAACTGAAGAAAACTGCTACTGTTATCTAAAGTTAATGTCAACGCTACAAAGAATGGTTTTGCACACCTAGATCTCATAGTTAGGATCATTGTTTTCTTGATCTACATCAGTACTTCTAGTAAGATATCTGAATTTGCAAACAGAGTCAAGGATACCTAACAGTAACAATCTATTTAGGAGCAAACACACACAGATTCCTTGTGGAAAATTAATGTTACCGATAACTAAAATCTGTTGTATTTTCTGTGTTCTTTTGTTATGTGGATGAGACAGCAAGACCTTTAGATGGAATATTCTGTTCAATGTTATAAAACTAATAACCAAGAATCTAATATCTTAACATGAATTTTCCTTCAAGATACAATGATAGATTATTAATAGTAGCAATGTGTCAAGCTTAACAAAACTCCTAAGCACCATGGGAATTGAAGATATAACAAATCTTGTTACAAAACATCTATTCCTAATGTCACTCAAGTTATTATACTTTGCTATGATAAATTCTGTTCTTTCTTTTTGAATGGAATCCATTCCATAAATGGACATAATCAAATAGCATCTACAGTATTTTCTTCTAGTGAGCAAAAATGTATTTTCCTGTTCTGACAGGAAAAAAAAATACAAGAACAGTTTCTTTATTCAGTTATCTATTTACCTATCCTTTGAGTCATAAAAGATGCACACAGCATCTCAAAACTGTAATTGATTTTAAATATGTTCATTAATAGTTTAGGCAAAATTCCTAAAAGAATGGTAAAAGAGGACAGATGAAGTCTCATTTATTTACTTGTTCATTTTATTTATTCATGTATTTATTTATGACTACATTTGTAGAGATTGGATCTAGAAATTCACACATACGAGGCAAGTGCTCTACCATCGAATTATATCAGCACTTTTTCACATTTTATTTTAATAAAGAGTCTAAATTTATTACTCTTGAACCCAGCCTCTTCCTCCATAGCCTCTGGAATAGATGGGGGTTGCTAAAATACTGATTTTTATACAAAGTAATGAACATCATACCTGCCATAAACTGTGTCTGGACTATCTCTAAATGTCAAAAAATTCAGTATTTATAGATTCAGCACTGGTATCATGTACTGTACTTGAAGTTAATATTTTTAATTCATCACATCAAAAGGACATTCAAAGTCTGCAAGTTGTATCAATCAAAACAAAGCACAGTGTCCATCTTTTGTTGTTGTTGCCTTAAAATAAGGCCTGAAGACAGGATAGAGGCTTCCAGGTAAGTTCCAGTTTGAATCATTCAAGTCTGAGTCCTAAGTGTATCTTCAGCAATATTAACCTCAAGCCCTGAGAGGCATCCCCAAACTGCATTGCTAGTCTATTGTTTTGACAGTCACTTAGACTACTGTGACCAACTACTCAGTAGAAGGTTCTCATGCCTGGCACTGGAGTTTTGTTACTCAATGAGTCCTATGGAGAACACCATCAGCCCCCAAATGGTTTAACTAGTGTGTGTGTGTGTGTGTGTGTGTGTGTGTGTGTGTGTGTGTGTGTGTATGTTTTCCATTTTAATCTTTTTTTTTTTAATTCTAGTTTGACAGATTTAGTAAATGAACTCCCCTTTCCTTCCTATTCTTTCTGGATGGTTGGCAACCCTTATAATGTACTTTAGTTCATTCTGTAATGCTATTTAATGAAGGATAAATTCTAATCCATCTTCTCACTATTAAATTCCATACCTACATGCCCCCACCATAAGCAAGGCTGACTTCGCTTTTCACAGAACATTTGTCTTATATGTGATCATATTGAAATCATGTAACATTACTTTGCAATATGCTGACACCTATATAACCTCAAATGACATGATATAGAAGTCAGTGAGGTTAAAACAATCACATAACAATATAGAAAAAAAGTAACATCATTCACTCCATCATGTTCACAGAGCTTTGAAAAAAGAAAGACAGTATCTTAGTCTTTAAGTTTCAAACAATTTTTGTCCCAAGAATCTGAAGATCAATATGCAAAGAAGGGTCTTCCTAAAATATACCATGACATCTTTGGTAAAGTAAGACAGAATGTACTGTAAATTGAGAATGACACATAATTTATTATTGTTTAAGTGTAAGATTTGTTGAAAGGAGTTTCAGGAAATCAATCCAGATAGGTGACAAGAGAAGAAACTTGAGGAAGCGTTTTTGACATATCATAATCAAATTTCTTTAAAGTGCAGTGTGGTAAAGAAATATAAATGAAAAACTGTCAGATTTTTAGGAGGAGATATAAAGTAAAACAAACACAAGAGTAGCAAAGTTCTTGTGTCAGAATTCATCCAGGGCAAAGAATAGAAGAAAAGCATCCTCTAGATATTAAAAAATAATGTTTGCATATTGTGAAACTAAGATATTACCCTTGGGAAAAATATTCTTTATTTGATATGACATAATTAGTTGTTCTACTTATTTAATATTATAAGTGAAAATGAAGCAAAATAAAGTTGTAGCAAGGCACATATAGTTTGTAAATACTTCAAAATTTTAAGTTCCCAACCATACACCCCAGAGTTCCCAGGGACTAAATCACCAACCAAAGAGTACACATGGAAGAAGTAATGGCTCCAGCTGCATATATAGCAGAGGATGGCCTTATCTGGCACCAATGGGAGGAGAAGCCCTTGGTCCTGTGGAGGCTCAAAACTCCAGTGTAGGGGAATGCCCGGGCAGTGAGGTGGTAATGGGTGAATGGGGCGGAGGAGCATTCTCATAGAAGCAGGGGGAGAGGAATGAGATAGGGGATTTGCAAATAAATAAATAAATAAATAAATAAATAAATAAATAAATATAATAAGTCTCAATGACTTCAACAGAACAGAGATGAAATTGGTTTCTATAAGTGTACAATAGTCAACTAAGAGAAAATGATAAAATAAATTGTGAGAAATAAAAGAAAGCATATGATTTTAGAAGAAAGAATTCAAAGTGAAAACACCACAGTAAAGTTTTTTATTAGTATCAATGTAAATAATAAAACATTTTAGACTCCCACATAAAATATGTATTACACAATGAGACTAAAAATTCATACTTCATTCCTAGTATTATGACATATACTGACAAGTTTTAAACATTGAGAATTTAGACAGACAGCTGTATACAAGGAAAGTATAGAAAAGTCAAGTGAACCTCTGGGTTAGATGGGCATAGCTGTAACTCAGCAAATGAGAAGTTGGGATAAGAAAGAATATTCTTTAAAGGGAAAGAAGACTCAGAGAAATAAAAAAAATCACAAAGAAATAATAGGGTAGACAAAACATGCCAAGGAAAGGAGAGGTAATCCAATGAGGAGAAGCTGTAGCAAATACAAGTCCTGATATACCAGCTACTCCATCTTAGGAAGGGAAAAAGAAGCCTTATCCAGAAGGAAGCCACATAGCCAAAGTGAAAAGAGAGTCTTGACCTCAGTACAAGCCTACAACCCTCAAATGCCTCAGGTCCTGTTATAGGTTTTGGAGAGATAGTAATTCCTCCAGAGGATATATCAGCAGTGGAGAGAAATCCAATTTGTCACACTGTAACTCAGGAGACGCTGGGCAGAAGCTCGTTGAGAGGGGATTCTATTTATTGTAAAACTTAGCTACCCTGGGAGTCTGGGAGGAGGGACAACTGCAACACAGGGAGTTTAGATTTAACCTAATACAACCCCAGGGACAGAGATAGTCCTGGGAGGCAGTTGGCATGTGTGAGAAGCATGGGAAATGACAGAAGGCTTTAGGAGAATCAGATAAAGCAGTGAAGCACATAACTATTTCCTTTGTGCCCAGGAGCAAATAGCTTCATCTGAAGATAACACTGGTGTTTAAATACCAGGGACAGTGGATGGATGACAACCTTGGGACCCATCCATCTGCCTCTCACTGATGTGGAGCCTGAGAACTGAAGAGCAACCCCCTATGCCTCCTGTAGTGGTAATACTTAATATGAAGACATCCTATACTGATCTCAGTGTTGTTTTGTTTCTTACGTTGGCATTCATTGTCCATGAGAGACCTATTTTAGGTAAGAACGTCACTCACTCCGTGGAGGATGATCTGTGGAGTTTAGGGAAGGTGAAGTAACCTGAGTGGCACACAGATTGCTAAGATAAATATGGCGAGCAGATGCCTCTGCTATGCAAAGAGGATAAGCAATTAAAGTAAACACAGCTGTGGAAGACATTTGATACATGTCCAATATAGTCTAAGCACAAGCATAAATCATAGAAATAACCAGATTCCACAAACTCAAGTGATCTCACGGTACAGGCAAGGGTACCCATCATCAAGGAAACAAATAACAACAAATATTGGCATGGATATACAAGGAGCAGTGGACACTTATATCCTCACTGCTGGTAGAAAGTAACCAGTACAGTCACTTTAGAAGAAGGATGAAGATTATAAACAAAAACAATAACAACAACAACAACAAAACCCCACAAATATAACTATCATGTGACTCAGCCATGTAACCCAAGGAGTCTATATCTTAATACAGAGAATGCCTAATACATCGATGTCTATTTCAGCTCTACTCACAATAGCTAGACAATGGAAGCAGCCTAGATGTTCATTAACTGGTTAATTAGTAATGACAATGTAGAACATATACACAGTGGAATTTTACTCATCTGTAAGAAAAATGGAATTATGAAGTCTGCACACAGTGGATACAAATGAGGAGAAATATATCCAACCAAGGAAGCCAGACTGAGTGTTCTTTCTTATGTGTGAATTGTAACCTTAACTCATTACTTTAGGGTGTTTAACCTTCATTACCACAACAAGCCAGGAAACTTGAAAGAGGACATTTTAGGCAATCACCCAGAACTCCCAGGGACTAAACCACTAACTAAAGAGTATACATGAAGGGCTCCAGAGCTCCAGATAAATATGTAGCAGACATATCTGACATCCATGAGAGGGAGGATCTTGGTCCTGTGGAGGCTTGATGCCCCAATATAGGAGGATACTAGAGCTAGAGCTGTGAGGCAGGAGTGGGTGGGTGGGTGACGGAGCACCCTCTTAGAGGCAAAAGGGAGGGAGGATGGAAAAGGAGGTTTGTGGAGGGGTAACTGGGAAGGGGTATATCATTTAAAATGTAAACAAATGAAATAATAATAAGAAAAAAAGACAGAGGAAAAGCACAGGATGTAGATGGATAGGGATAGTAATATGGGCAGAAAATACAGAGAGATGGTGGGAGTTAAGAAAACTGGATGAGTGGAAAGAGTTAATTGAAACTATATAAAAGCCACTAAGAAGACCACAGTCTGGTTATCCAATTTAAAAAAACAACAACAACAAAAACAAACAAACAAACAAACAAACAAAAACCCATAAAGTTTGTTGATAGAAACCTGGCAAGACTAGACAGTGATGTTCAAAGATCAGTAGTTGTTTTCAGTGTTAGTGTCAGCTGGGAGATACTTGCATAGGAATTATTGGTCAAGGAGACTCCAAAGTGTCCCTCACAGAAGGCAAGCTTTTGCCATGACACTTGATCATTCACTAGACCTATGTCATAATACCCAATAGCTGAATATACCACATGCCTTGAAAGCAAACTTACTTAAAAAAAAATAGAGCGAAAATAAGACTAAAATGTTTATCCGTGCTGGCTGGCTTTCATAGTACCAGAAGGTGCCAAACTTACTGGGGTATAAAGGTATCAATACTTTCACCCACCTGTGAACTCTGTGAATTATAACATGAACCTCCCAGGCAAGAGATACTCAATATTCCTATAGTATCATGACAGCTCTGGGAGTAACTTAACCACTCCCTGGTTGGATTTGAGGCCCACTGCAAAAAAGGAAATGTATCACTAACAACACAAAAGCTGTCAAAATCTCATGATTGAGGAAGCCACAAGCCTTAGGACAAAACTTACTAACAATGCTTAACAAGGTGATATAACACCAAATCTCCTTTAAATATCTGTTTATAACCACACACAAGGGTTACTTTCAGCCGTAATGGGAGAACTGGGACCTTTATTCTTTACTTCTATTATTGAAGCATATATACTTCTTCTTATTTTTGTTCTCTGGCATTTTTCTTACACCTCTTTAATGACTAATTGTCATGGTACAATGACACTCCTAGAAGACATGAGCTATTAAATGAAAACCACACTGCAAGGCATGGGATCCGTTCCTATGAGTTATGGGCAGGGTGACCACAGGGGTTTATAAAACAACACAGGCTATTGCTATTGCCCTTGGTTACCAATAACACATTGTGGTTGCAGGACACAGAGATCAATCTCAAACTGACCAGCAAATTACTCTCAGTTGGCAAGCTTTCATCATAATGGACAGAGTTGTGTAGGCTGCTAAGGGGAAAAAGAGAGAGAGATCAATGGTATTACTTAGCATAGAACCCTGATATCTGTGATGCCAACCTTCCTGGCAACATGTGCTATTTGGTGCATAATGGCATGGCCATTATGGGGTGGCTAAGTGCAGATTTGAAGTCTATTTCACACCAAGGAATTTCATACCTAGCTCAATAATGTTGACTGAAAGCTAATGGCTGGGAAGATCAGAGATTGTAGGGTTAATCTAACAGTTCTTATTTTTGAAAAGTAATCTCAATGTTTTATTGGCTTCTAAATATTAATGTTTAGACCCATAGACTGAGACTGTCCTCAAACTTTTGCCAGAGAAGCTTGCTTCTGTAGATTTTTTTTTTAATTTGGCAAGTACTGAGGATAAAAATTAAATATACAGCCTTAAATTGGACATCTTTACCAACTTTATTTCTCCTAAGGCTTAGAAAGCATCATGGAAGAAGAGGTAGAAAGAATTTAAGAGATGGAAAATGAGGGCTTTGCTGCGGCATGCTATTTTCTGGACACTACATGGCCATGGTACTCACAAACTCACAGTGATTGTGGGTATATGTACAATATCTGCACATTAGAAAGCTAGCTACAGTCCTAGTATGGGTGAGGGAAGGTCCTCTTCAGGGGCTATTTCTTATTGAGGATATATTGGTGATGATAGCTTCTGAAGATGAAGAATCATTCTATCTATCTATCTATCTATCTATCTATCTATCTATCTATCTTTTAAATGTATATACACCTGTAGGTTTAACATACTTTAGTGAATGGCCTGATATCCAGAGACAAATGGTTATCAGCATTGGATATTGTGAATTATCAAAAACAAAACTAAGAAAAAAAAGAGAGAAAGATGTAGTTGGAAGGTCGGAAGGTTGAGAGCAAGTTGGAAAAGAAAATTGGGGTGTATATCATCATATTTAATTGAATATATGTATACAATTCTAAGAACTGAAAGAATATTAAAAATTAACTATCAAAGAAAATCAGTAATTCTAAGGATACTATATAACATTAATTACATTAATGACTATATCAGAACAACTATCATGATCATATGTATGTGATAATTGCACAATGAAAAGTCCTTTTATCATATGAGCTTTTATTTCAAGGAAATATTACTTACCCAGAAGTTTGTTTAAAGGTAAAAACACCAAGAGATAAGTCATCAGTAGCACATTAAAAGATTATATATTGAATATAACAAAAACAATTTCTCTAATACACACATACATATACACACACAAACTACTTTTTAATTTTCTTAACTTTTTAGTAATTTTTGTGAGTTTCTGAACAAGCAGGACTCAGTCTTCCAAGCTCATGACCCCATGCCATGCTCAACTTTCCTGACTGTTGAGGTGGGGACAGGCTGCGGGGGTGGGGCAGCTCGTCACCTCTGTATCTATGCCACTTCACAACAGAGGACTTGAAGGGTCAACTGTCCCACTCTCACACACTTGGGGCTGGTTCACCCACATCCCTGTCACCAGGACCAGCTGAACTGTGATGCATATTGGAGGTGAAGTACTCTCCCAAGGGCTGCCGCCAATGAGATGTGGAGCCAGCTCTCCAGAGCGCTGCATCCAATGAGAAGCAAAGCCAGTTATGCACAGTCCCTGGACATCCTTGTCGTCCTTGGCAGCTGCTCCAATCAGGGACACTTCCATCTTCTCTAGTGGTACTATGAAACCAGAGACATCAACACTGATCCCTGCTGCTGCATAACCACAGACTCCATCATGGCTCTCAGTGGCATCTCAGGCTGGGACCTCACCATGGCCCCAGGTGATGGAGATAACCACTCACAATAGACTACTCTTCTCCACCCTCGAGTCTCCACATGGTGACAAGTGGGTGCCTATGACCCATCTGTGCCATGAACTGGAGGGCAGATCTTTAGGTGGCGAGAAAGTCTGCAGGTTTCTTTCTGTCTTCCTCCTACTGCGCTGTGCAGACTGAATTTGGTTTGATTTGGTTTGGTTTGGTTTGTCTTCGCTTGGTTTGAATTGTCTTGGCTTAATTTGATTGTGTTTGATTTGAGTTTTATGAGTTGTGGACATAAATCCACTCTAGTCACCAAGACAGACACCAAGTAAGGATGAATAACACCACTAACAACGTGTCTCTTTGCCCGTTGTTAAGGAGCCATGTCTCAACGTTCTTATCTTCAATTGAAGAGTATAAAATATAAGCAAAATATTGAAGTTCACGAGTCTAACCCTAAGACTTCACAAACATAAATGCAGTTAAATCCTATTTGTGATTTCTAAAGATAATCAGTACTTTTTAAAAAATGAGTATCTCTCAAATATGCCTGTAAAATGTCCTGCTTCCTATGACTTTTATTTGAATCAGTTGGATGTTTCAGTTTCTTATCAAAGATTCATTTGATCATGTGCACTTCGATAAAGTATGTTTTGCAATTGTGTTAGAAGTTCAATTCTTCCCTATAATTTTAAGATCCACTTGATTGGACATCCAGTACAGTGGGTATGCATATCTGTGCTGCTGTCCAAATCAAATTGCTCTGCGAGGTTTGGCTCCTGCCCCAATGCTGCTTACTGCCAAGCACCAGAGTACTACAGTTTAGTGGGAAATATATTATGTCTATACCAAGGCAGAGTGTTGGCATTTCAGTTAATTACCAGCAGTATAACAGAAAGACTAAAAATCTAGAAAACAAAACCCATCAACATCAGTAACTCCCCTCTTGGCCTGCCTTAGCACTTACCCTCTTTGGATTTTGGAAAGTGAGCCATGTAATTTACCAATATTTTACTGACTGAGTATTGAGTAAAAGAAAAGTGGGGTTGCTTGAGAAAGTTTTAGAAGAGAGGCCACAACAAATCTGTTTAAATTGTGTGGCTAACCTGATAACCAATAGGTAGCAAAGGTACAAAGTGCATTACAAATGAAGTAGTTCCAGTGTCCAGCAGTAAATACCCCGCCACAGCTACCATTTGTTTATTTTGCTTTGTTTCCTTTTAGTATTTGCACTTTTGTTGTTTTTGTTGTTGTTGTTTTTCTGCTAAGAGCACTGAGATATCATAGACCTCAATTTGGAAAGCAATAGGCTGAATAATATTCTACGCTATCTCTAAGCACAAAAGCATAGCTATATCTCAGAAGAAGACCTATGAGGTCTGAATGTAGGAAGGTAATGGGAGAGCTTCAGCAACGCAGTAACTGAAATAAAGGGGAAGGGTGAATGTGATACACAGGTATGGGTGTGGAGATACACAATGAAGCTCATTAATATACACAGTTAATATGTTCTACAAAATGTTTTAAATAATTTTGAAAGAAGAAAACCCACTAGTGACCCATGGATCATCTAAAGTTTAACACCACTAGTCATCATGGAAATGAAAACTATGATGGAAACTGGTCACTTCTTCAGATTTGTTATTATAAAAAAAGGGAGGGGTGAGGGAAACAAAGCTTGATCAGAATGTACAGAACAGATATGCTTGAACACCAATGATAGAGATGTAAGTTTAAACAGCCAATTTGAAAAATATAGAATCTAGCAATCACCATTCTAGGAGTACAGATAAACAAAATGAATATAATAAGTTTAAAAGCCATTGGACTCCTGTGTTCATTGAAGTGTTACTCCCTTTACTGTGGGTATGAAATCTTCTGTGTGCCAAATAATGACCGCCTAGTAACGTTAAATGTGAAACCAGAAAACAATAAGTCACATTCACAAAAATAAAACAAGGCTTCTGAGGACTAAGGAAAGGATAGGGACTGAGAGAAACTTTGCAAAGAATATAAAAATCTAATAGGATGCATAAGTGAAGATCTGTTATGATTAATAATGTTTTGTGTGTGTGTCCAATAAGGAAAAATGGAAAAAATTAAATGTTCTGACCCAGAAAGTATTTGAAAATATTTAGTACTCAAGACAACAGACAGGCTATTGGGCTTGATTTGTTCCATAAGGATAATTTTATGAGTTATTCCTTCAAAAAGCTAAATTAAAACTAGAAATAATTCTTATATAGAACAGCACTTCTCAGAAATATAAAATAAGTATATAAAATAACTCTCAGCAAAATTTTTGAATAAAATTGAGGTTAGAAAGTTTTCAGCTATTTAGAATTAAACTTTGTAACTTTTTTTTACCTATATAAATTGTGTAAGCAAACCAAAACTAAAATATTACCACTGTTTTCCATTCCATACATGACATTATATGTCTACTATTATTATGAGTCAGCATAAACTAAGCAAGAAAGCACTTCCTTACACAAATACACAGGAACAATTTTCTACATTCAACATTTTCCTTCCTTACTTAAATCACCAGTTATAGATGCTATTTATTTTTGGTTTATAAATATGTTTCTTAGTATAAATGATTAGTGAAGCACACCAAATCACTAATTGCATTCATTCAGTAGCAACACACTTAATAAAACTCTTTAAAGATGCATATGTACCTGTCTGAGGAGGTTGTTCAGAATTACCACTTTAGGTGTATTCCTCACAGACCAACTGAAAATGATAGAAAGATTTACTTTCCTATAAGTCATTGCAAGGCAGAGCTCAAAGTACACTGAATATTAAAATATCCAAGATTAATTATTTTTCTGCTCTCTTGAAATATGCCTGAGCCCAGAAGATACTGCCATAAAAGAAACTTACTTAATTCACATCAGCTTAAAATGACTTGGCTGTGGCAAAGCATGACCAGACAGCTGCCTCCAGCTCACTCCTATATTCACTTCATGTTTAATGAACTATTTTGGTTATATAATGAGCTATTGCTCAGCTTTTCTGGACCTGTGCTATCTCGAACAGCTTGCAAGACCTTGAGACTTTAAACAAAAATACAGAACAAGGAAGAAAAAAATGAAAATATGATTCCTAGTAATCTCCACCTTCAGCATCAAATGAATTGAATGGGAGACCTTGGGCAGCAGACTTACACTGTACCATCGGGAGGGATGGGATGCTTTTCAGATATACAATTTCCTTCAGTTTTCTGCTCTGGTAAGTTTTTATTTAAATGTAGATATTTGACTGGAACATCAAAGAATTGCTTTTTATGGAGTTTATATCCAATTATTGTGAAAATAGCAAAGAAAAATTAACTTCACTTGAAAAAAATAACAAAGCTCAAACAAAAAATGACCATGAACACATGCATTAATTTTTTTAAGGAAATTGACCTTTTTTTTTCCTCAGTCACTTACAAACTGACTTAGTTACACATGAAATAGGCTTATTTTTAAATTTAACTTTTAAATATTTTTAAAAAACACATTTGGTAACAATATTTTTCATCTAAAGTCTAAAATTCTACAACTCTGAGTATGGAAAATTCAAAATATATGTAACAGACTTCTAGTTTATCCTGGCTATTTTTTTTCCATTGGAGAAGAGAATAATTTATCACCATAAGGAAGGTATTGATTATGGTTTTTAAAAATAAATATAAAAACTGAAGCAAATATATAGAATCATCATTCTATATACATATAGAATGTATACATACAGGTGTCTGTATACATACAGGTGGGTCAATAGGCAACTATAAAGATATATAAGCAATGTTCAAGGGATTTTTTTAAAAAAATGACCTCATTATCATAAGTGTTTAGCATGTTATAGAACTTAATGCAGAAATCATTAATTCTCCTTTTTGCAAATGTATGTTACAGAAAGGTAAGGAGCCATCACCTTGCTTTAGCACTAAGGCCTAGAAATATAACAAATAAGGAGATTCAGAATGTATCTTTACTGTTGGGATACCTGCAAGTGGATTAGAAGGCAAAGGGTGGAAAGGCTATCTGTTAAAATAGTTAAGATTCAGGAATGATGTCATGCTGAGGGCAAACAACTGAATTGGCAGAACTACTTTTAGTGTTTCTATCCTTTTGAAGATGGATTGAGAAGGCACCGTGAATCACATTGTTTCTTTTCAAAGTGATCTTTGCTCTCTCTTCCCAGCTGATGATGCTGTGGAGATTATGTAAGTGCATTTGCTGCTGTTCATTGTGTCATGCAACTCTTGGTGTAGAATGTATTTTGTTTACATATTTTACTATTGAATGTCATGTTTTTTTCTTTTTATATCTTCTCTGCTTTATCAACACTTACTCAGTTCAAGCTTACTTTTCCTAGATGGTAATCTTACCTTTATCCTACCGTCTGTGTTCTAGTGTGCTTCACATGATGTAAATCTTCATTCTATCATATGAATACTTTCTCCATCATTACCCTGGTTTCATAAGTGTTCCCCAGAGATCCATATGCTGAAGCTTCAGTCTCAAGTCTGACATGCTGTTGGTAGGTGTGATGATAAATCACTATGGTCAGTTTGTCTAAATTGGCAATCTTCCAGGAGATATACATTGTCATGTTTGTGAGGGACTGTGAGGTTATTTCTAGAGAAAATTTAATTAAGGATGGAAAAACTATGTTAAGCATGTGTGACAGCATGCTATGGGATGAAAAGCAACTAAAATGGGAGGGAGATAAAGCCTGAGGAGCACCCGTGATTTTCTCTCTAATTCATGATTGGTCCAGATATTAGCAAGTTCCCACCATCACAGCTGAGATCCATTCCTGGAGCCGTGATTTCTCTGCCATGATGGACTCTATCCCTTGAACTCCCTTGGACTGTGAGCTAAACTAAATCCATAAGCATTTACTTGTCTTGTATGCTGCAGTAAGTGTTACTAATGCAGGTGTAGGTTAGAATGCTTTGGAGGCATGGCCTAGAAATAGGTTATAAGACTCATGATCTGGGGGGGATGGGGTGGAATGAGGTGGGATGGGGTGGGATGAGGTAGGCTAGCCACTTTCAGTCTCTTTGCAGTATGATCATGATGACTTCAACAGGACTATTCTACCATACACTTATGCTTGGATACACTGTGCTGAACAAGCCCAGAGCAAAAAGGTCAGCAATCATGGTTTGAAATAAGTCAAGGCTAGGGAGATGGCTCAGTGGTTAAGAGCACTGGCTGCTCTTCTATGGGACCCAAGTTCAATTCCCAGAACCCACATGGCAGTTTACAACTGTCTGTAACACCAATTCCAGGGGATCTGACACTCTCACATAGACAAACACGCAGGCAAAAGCAATGTACATAAAATATAAATAAATAAATAAATAATAGCAACAACAACAACAAAAGAAGTTTTTCTTTTCGTTGATTATCTCTGGTAGTTATCACAGTAATATAAAACTGATTCATGTGCCATCATACAGATTCTAAATTGTTATTACAATACTTTCCTCCACAGTTTATTTATGCTTTCCATGGCCCATTTGGAGCCACATTTTTCGAATGATTCAGCTATGACTGTGCTGTTTCTGAAATGACTCTAAATTTTAAAATAAAAGATAAAGCTATGTTTATTACAGTTCCATAAAATTGAGAGTTTCCACAATATACTGCAACTAAAATACTGTATTCAAGATAGGTTCCATTAGAGTCTATTAGTTTCCCATTGTGATAAATATTTCAGATGTCAAAAGCAAACTCACAAGTATATAGTTTCAAGATCTACAGTTAATCATCACAGGCAAAATGACTCAAAAATTACCTGTATACTGTATGTTAAAATATATATGCAAAAATAATGAATATATGGTCAGATAGATAGATAGATAGATACATATAATTTCACATATTATGTTAATTTACATAAAACTAATTTGTCTGTCATCATTTAAATTTTTATTTGGTTTAAAAATTATCCCTCTGATTACTTATAATATCTTTTTAAATTAAAGAATGAAATGAAAAAAAAAAAGACCATTAAATCATGACCATTACAATGGTCCTTGGATGTATATGCTATCATTTTTCATTTCTTAAACATGCACACATACACACATACACATGCTTATATATTATATGCACGTCCTATATTAACAATGTAATTTAATGCATAAAGCTATTTACTTAGGTTTAGCATGTGAACTTTAAATAAGTATTTTAATATAACAAATTCTAATCTCCAAGAAAATAAATGTCTAACTACATAGAGAAATAATTAAAGTAATTAAAAATAAAACCGACATTTGTCTATGAATGCTTTATGTTTTTAATTTGAAAGATTACTATAAATCTATTAATTCAGATAATCAATGTTAAAATACTATTGTATGTTAAGCTGACTATCCATTATTGTCTTTGGATCAATGACTGCTTTTTTCTCATTGAGGTTCATTATACCTAACTTTGTGAAAGAACAAAATATGTAGTAATTTTAACAATCTTATTAATTGTCATGGCAAAATAAAATAGAGAATATTAAGCATTGAAAACTAAAAAATAGCTAGCTACCAAACAACCTAAAAATACACCTATAGCAGTGAGTGATAAAAGATATATGATAGAATACATTTTTCATATTGCTTCTTATGTTTCCTAAAGTTTACCAGCAAGATTTCTTAACATTTCTATCCTGGTTTGCTTAATAAATAGCATATTTATAAAATTTTGCCTACGCTTATGTTTTCTTTGACTTTTGTTAGCTCTTTGTGGATTATGCACAGTCCTGATCACATTCTTTTTTTCTCCAACTCCTGTTGTATCAACCTCCCTTTCATTCCCACCCATTTTTCTGTCCTCTTGGGCACAGTCATATCTAATGGAGAACAGTGAAAGTCATAAACCCACCACAGCTGCTTGACAAAGATCTCACAAATCAGAGCCATGTGATCCAATCTCTGCCATGTCATCTTTCACTTTTGGTCTTGCTCTCCGCATGTTGCATGCTTGGAAGGCTTTTAATATTTGTACAACATAGGGATATTGGATTGTTGGGAAATTTCTTATGAATCATTTATGCTTTCTCCCAGGAGTACTGCTTCTGAGACTTCCTCAGGAAAGTTCTGAGCATATTACTTCTCCTCCTCATGAGCATATGACTCATATGATGACACCAGAGATCTCCTTACGAGGCTCGAGATCCAAGATACTCTTGGACATCTTTTCCTGTACTTAGGAACAAGATAATCAGGGGAAAAAGTACACTTAAAAAGTTAAACAGGATTCATTAGGCCGGCTAGAAGAATTGACAGTAGATTAGGTTTTTACTATATGCTCAGGAGATTGTGTGGTATAAAAGATTGAATCCTGTCTTTGCTCCTCCAGGAAAAGATAGAGCAATAAAGCTAGACTGGCTAGAGTTATCTCTGCTGTTCAAAGGGGTTCATATTGATAGACATGGAAGTGTATAGACAAATAATAAAAGAATGAAGTATTAAGACCCCCTTTTCTTAGAACAGTTAGCTTGTACAGGGTTGCTATAATGTCATATTGTAGGACTGGAAAGAAAAGTCAAACAAACAGGGGAGCATGTCAGGAGCAAGAGTGAGGTAGGGATGCTTCCAACACCCAACAATTTCATCCTGAGACTGGCAGGAGTAGGACTTCGTTCTTCTTGTTCTGAGCCAGCATTTCCTGGTTCATGTAAGTCTTACAGACCCTACGTCTGCTATCTTTAAAGTGACTCAAAAACTTGATGGCCAGATTTCAGGTTTAACTTCTTATCTCCTTATAATGAAATGTCTAGCAAGCACTTGGAATTCCACTTCATGCAAATAAAGCATTCCCAGCACCTGGGCCCTAGCCAAAAAATATTTACTCACCCTGCAAACCCCTACCCACTTCCCAAGATTTATATAGCCCTTGTTCCCCACAATAGAGAGAGCTGTTTCACTGAAAACCATCTCTGGAAAAGGCTGTTGCTTCCGTGCTCACATAACTGAGAGCCTGTATAATCCATCCACTTAGGCTAAAGCTAAGTTTCACTCCTTCCAATCTGGCCTGATTGGCAATAGTGCCTGGATACCCTGAGGGGACAAGCAGATACAGGGTGGCATCATATGACCAAGGGACAAAAGAATACCAATATTGGACATATATAAATAAATTCTACACATATATAAAATATAAACTTTGTATTTTGCCATAAATTGAATGATACCTGCAGCAGCATTGGCCTGAAGATTTTTCTTGGGCCTAATGACAATTAGCACTCTGACCATTATAGTTAAAAATCTACTGGGAATTGGCAATCTGCCCAGTCTGGCTTGAAGAATTTTTTTTTTCTTTTTTTTTTTTTTTTTTGTCCAATGCCCTTTAAACTACAAGAATCTTAAAAGTTGGGATATGGGGTTGGTGATGGAAAACGATTGTAAAAGATAATTTTGTTCTGTCACAATTTAGCAATGATGACTAAACCTATGACCATGAGGAAGTTAAAACATGTGTCTCACATGTCCGGGGACAGAAATGATCTGTTTTGGAACAACAGGAATCTACCCCTGCTTACTGAGTTCAGTATAAAGAAGCACTGTGACTCCCAGTCAGTCAAGCAGCAAGATTTCCTGAGGACCGTGCCTGATAACACCTCCTTTGCCTCCTCTGTAGGACCTGGTCATCACTGGGGCTGGTCCCCAACAGTATTTTTGTTGCTCCTATTTCATGGGTAAGTGGCCTTTTACTGGAGCGTGCTAAATCTACCATTGGTAAAAGTAAAAGAAAACTTTCCCTGCAGCTACCAATTGCCAAAAGATACCCTGCTAGGGTGGAACTTTACGTCCACCTCCTTTCTTCATGCTGCTATTTGTTCTAGCTTGACTTTGCTCTGAGATGAGTCTTCTCATAACTAGTATGAGTTAATTTATATAGCTATTGTGTCCTGAGGACATTGTTTCCTTATGTTCACTCACTGTTTTTACCTTTGAAAATCTTTCCTTCCCTCCTTCCATTATGATCTCTGAGCCTTGGGAAGAGGCTCTGTAGTATAGATGTTCCATTTAAAAATTGAGCATTTCCAAATCCCACGGGCTGGTGGTGAACACAAAAAAATAGAAGCTTTTCTCAGAAGGGTGTAGAGATGCATTAATCTGTATATAACAATTACTCACAGGAGTCATCTATTTAACATGATAATAGAATTGTGTTCTTGCCTAGGGCCTATGACCTGAGCAGACACACGTTTTCAGTAGATATGAAAAAAATGCCAACTACCAGTTCCATCTTGTAGAATGCAATTTAGATCCAATAAGAAAGTGGACTACTTCCATGATGCTCATGCCATTGTTATACAAGACGACATTGCTTGCCAGGCCAGTTGTTGATCTAGCTCTTAGAACTCAGAGCTGGAGAAGACTGACAGCACATATAAGGTCAATACTACAAAAGTTACTCAATGGAGAAGAAGCTTAAAGGTTAGTATCTGCTGAATACACCCATGTTTTCTGTTTGTTTTTAATGTACCTTATCTAAAGCAGTAAATACAAGTCTTCCAATGTTTATTTTGATTTTATATAACTCATTTGAAAAAATAAAATCATATGTAATAAATGTATTTAACATGAAGAAATACAGTATTTTTTACTCGTATATCTTTAATATGAAGAAAAACTATATTGTCTTATTATTTCCTAAGATTTTGAGACAATTAATTATTTTCATTTTGTTATCTACCCACATTATTGAAATAGAAAACTTAGAATTTGTGAGTAGTCTATAACAAATGAGCATATAATACTACAATAGTTCACAAAAGGAAATATAGTTTAAAACTTTGAGAAAACATTGTGAATTATTTTTATTAAATTTATGATGTATTATTAGTCAATATTTCTAGGAATGTGTCATAATAACCGTCTGTCTGTTATTCTACTTACATTTCAGAGGCACTTTGGGACATTATAATTGGAATTTTCTGATATATACACAGCAATATATGACTAGGGTTTGTGACAAATTTATAAATTATTTTGATTATATAAAATTATTCCTGTCATTCTTACAATGCCAACATATAAAACATGTGCTTTAATCAAGTAAAGTTTCCATAACTAACAGCCTTCAAGTAAATATTTGGAAAATATGTTTTAAAAATAAGAAGTCATTTGGTCCTATAATATTTATGGATGCCTTTATGAAAACCCATTTGTTTATGAAACAAATATAATTAAAAGTTGAAAACAATAATATAAAAATTTTCCTCATTTGTTTACATATTTTTAAAAAGAATACTTTTAGATTTATCTTTCTAATGCTTTTATATACTTTCATAACAGAAGAAAATAAGAATTGAAATTTTTTTTTAATTGGGTGTTACATTTACATTTTAGATTTTATCCCCTTACCTCACTTCCCCCCACCACCCAGAAACCTCCTATCCCATCTCCCCTCCTCATGCTTCTATGAGGCTGTGCCCCCACCTACACCCCCACTCCCACCTTCTCACCCTCACATTACCCCCCACTCGGTGTTCGTCCTTCAAGGGACCAAGAATCTCCTCTCCCACCTATGCCCAACAAGGTCGATCTCCCCTACATGTACAGCTGGAGTCATGGGTCCCTCCCTATGTGCTCCCAGGCTGGTGGTTTAGACCCTGGGGTGCTCTGGGTGGTTGGTATTGTTGCTCTTCTCATGGGGTCACAAACTCTTTCAGCTCCTTCAGTCTTCTCTCTAACTTCTCCATTGGGAAACCCTTGATCAGATCAGTGGTTAGCTGTGAGCATCGTCCTCTGAATGTGTCAGTTTCTGGCAGACCTCTATATCAGGTTCTTGTCAGCATGCACTTCCAGCCATCCACATCAGTGTCTAGCTTAGGTGACTGTACATGGGATGGATACCCAGATGGAATGGTCTCCAGATGGACCCTCCTTCAGTTTCTGCCCCACGTTTTGTTTCCATATTAGTTCTCTTGAGTATTTTTGTTACTCCTTCTAAGTAGGACTGAGGCATCCCCACTTGGTCTTCCTTCTTCATGAGCTTCACGTGGTCTGTGAGTTGAGTCTTTGCTGTTTCAAGCTTTTGGGCTAAGTCTAAAATCACTGTAGAATAATAAAATCATCTTTGGGAATTCATTGTATGAGATACATTAACACATATACAATCCTACAAATAATTTTAGATGAGAATTTTGTTACAACTTATGAAAAATGTAAACATTTTAGTTCAACATTCATAGTGTACATTTTACTTATTCCACCATTTGGACAAAAATGTAACAATGACGTAATTTATCACCAGGATTTGCTGCATTTTCACTTCCCACAAAACCTCCTGTGCTTGTCAGTTCTAATCTGCATTTTCCTACGAAAAAATATCAGAAATCTAACAAGAGATTCCAACATCTTGAACACTTTTCTCTTTCTGTCTACCCCAAATTAGATAGTATCTCTGAGGTGGGAAGAGTGAAATACATAATTATACTCTAATCTCAAAAGATGAAATAAATAAAGAAAAATTTAAAAGAAAAAATTTAGTAATAAAAATGTGTGCAACATAAAGCCAATATTAGACAGCACGTATTTCTTTTTCTGTCATAGGTTTTATCAAGTTCTGAAGATAAATGGATTCGAACCGAGGGCTAATTTTTATACAGAAATATACATAATATACTTTGTTGCATCTCTGAAGTGTGGTGGGGGGTAGGGTATGTTCATACTCAAAAGAGGACCACATGTGTCAGTACAGGGGACAGAGGATATGGAGGATAAACATCTATAAATTTGTAGCATTACTGTTCAGCCAACTAAAAATGAATCGGGCATGCAGGTTCACGTGTGGGAGTTTACCTCTCTCACATCTTACTTCTGCTCAAGATCTAGCGGTTAGAATTTAATTTCACAAACAGACCTGACTGTGAGTCTAAAGTGTTATTTTGCCCCATGACTATGAAAAAGAGAAAAGTGGATTTATTGATAACCTAGCAGTCTCTGCCACAAGGTTAGATAACTATAACATATACAACTTCATTGCAAATTGCATGGTATAATGCAAAGGGTGTTTACCCTATTGGGTTTCAAAATATTTGTCATTATTATTAATGTCACTGTTACCATTCTGAGCTTTCTTTTTCATTATAGACCTCACAAGTGGTGAAAAGAGACTGTAAGTTGCTTAAATATTTGTCCTTTGCCAGTTAGAGCCAGAGGGGGGAAAAGTTAACACTGATACAAGTTTCTTATTTGATAAAATGAAATGATAATGAACTTTGGAATTACACTAACTAGATACTAATCTTCCACTTTCCTGATTAATACCAGGGTAACTTCACTTAATGAAGGATTATTGCTTTTAACTTCAGATTGTGTTCTTAGAGCATAACAAAAATTAAATATTGGAGGGTTATAAATAAAGATATGACATTTGCAAATCAGTTACATTGTAGTGATAAATTCAAAGCGAAATAGAGTCAATGTCAATTCCGAAACATATTCAAGGATACAAATTGGAAAAGCTACTTGTCAATGCAGCCACATGTACACACATTTGAAAAATAAATTGTAGATGTGGATTCACATGTTTAGTTCATAAATCAAAGTGTGAAGGGGAAAAATCTTTGAAAGTGTTTTCAGTATTTCTATTCTATGGAGATAAAGCTCTGAAAGTGAATTTAATGAAGATGAGGAGAGTTGCTATAGTCTCTGATGTTTATGTTTCACAATGGAAAGAAAAGGAACCTAGAAGGTGACTACAAAGCAAGCATTAGCAAAACAGAGCAAAAAAAAAAAGGAGCAAAACTGTGAGATGAGAAGTTACAGAATCAAAGAATGAGAGCCAGAAAATGTCACATACAATTTTTCCTCTGCATTTTGTGTGAGCTTTTCAAACTGTCCATTTGCAAAGGTTTAAACCAACTGGAGGTGGAGACTGTAATTGTTTGAGAAATGAAGCTTACAGTATGAAATGGAGAAAACCCACACATCCGCTGATGACTCTCTTGGTGAATAGAAACAGGAGCCGAAGTACCTCCACAAGAACGGAGATCTTAGAACTGAGGATAGAGCATGCCTCAAATGTGTGAAAACAGCGATGATGAAGGAAACCAAAGGAAACAGTAGATTTACATTAAAATGGAAAAAGAGCACAGGCTGAAAAGGAATGTGAAGTCCTGTATCTAATAGGGCAAGACGAAGTCAGTACATGCCATGGGGCATGAAAGGGAATGTAAGGAAGCCAAGCCTGTGTTTCCCATAAGAAAAGTCCAAGGCTATGTGCAGAGGGAGTTTGGAGGTATGCATTAGATTTATTTATTCAAAAAATACAATTTGAGTACTAAGTTCCAGACACAGGTTCTGAAAGTTAAAAACAGAATTCAACACATTTAGAATCTCAAAATATTAACTTTCTGTGTGGAAAAAAAATAAACAGAGCAATGACTAAAATGCTGTACTGTTCAGAGGGGCAAGGAGCCTTCAGAGGAGAGGACAGAGAACCTTGCTAAAATATTCATCAGGCTGAGCAGGCTCTAGCTGCACAGGTAAGAAACTGGGAAAGGCACTAGTCAAAACAGAGCTAGGTTAGTATTTGAGGAACTCAACTACTAAAATTTGTTTTTATGACTGGATCCTGAGAAAGAACTGTAGGGAAGGTCAGAGGTGTTCAGGAATGAAACTGCAAAGTACATTTGACTTTATACACAGAAGTTCATATTGTACTTAAACAAAAAAATTGATTCTCTAAAATTTCTGTAAGGCAGATGATGTGTGAAGTCAGGTGAAACTGAGTCATTATTTTCGTAAAAATCCCAGGAATGGCTCTATCCTTGCCTCTGCCCAGCTTTCGTGATGGCTTGCAATTTTCATCATTCATTGGCTTACGTGTTTACATCACACCAATTCCTACTTCCATCTGTGCACGATAGTCTACTCTGTTTGCATGTATCTGGGCCTTCAGATTCAATATCTATCTGCTTTATGACAAAGGTGGCAGTAATTTGTTGAAGCCTTCACCGCTCCACATCCAATATGGTGACCTCTTCACTTAACTATATGCCAAAATAATTCTCCTTTTAAATAACATCTCATATAACATAAAAGGAGTTTAGGACTTGAATATGTTTTCTGAGGAGATTTAGTTTAATACACTACAGTGCTAAATATTTACCAAGAGATAAATTATTTTACTCTGTCTGAAAATACTTTGAATTCTTAAATAATTGAACTGTTGCTTTTTTCTGCTCCTCCATTCATGTACAATGGGGCTAGTACTTGTTTCTGTCTTCTAGGGTTATCATAAGGATTAAGTTCATTAATAGATGTCAAGCGTTTAGGATACCTCCTGTCTCTAAGCACGCTGTAGGCCTGCCTGTAACAGACAGCTGGAGATACCTGTTAGCACAACCCACAATAATGATCTTGCCAAGACTTCACCCTGAAGAAATGAAAAGATTAGCTCAATCTTGTTATCTAGACAAAGCAGGAAGGAGCCAGTCTATTAGTGAGATGACGCTAATTAGTTTTTTTTTATCATGTTTCTCCTATTGTTTCTGCAACTTACTCTATAATTGGACAATTTACTCTATTAGACAATGACCTTGGGCATTGTGGTTGGTTCTCAAAACCCATTCTAAGCAATTTTCTAAGAGAGGAGGGCGAAGTCTCTTAATTGGTATGCCTGGGGAGAAATATAAACATGTCAAACGAATAACCATCAGGTAATACAGAGTGTTGGATGACATTCACTTTCTCTCTGCCAACTCCCTTTAAACTTGGTAGTAAAGCAGGACAATTCTACTTTGTCAATACCCAGGTAAAAATTGGTTCATTTGCGATGTTTTAATAAAGGAGGAAAACAGCCTAAAGTGAACAATTAGAGTCCAGGGAGCACCAGTTCTCACCGTGTTATCCATATTAACAGACAAATTTAGACTGAAGAAATGAGTGCATGTGCTGTTTGAAGATTATTTTTCTGCCCATATTCTGTTCTCATTTTTATAGTAGAGAAATAAATGCACTGAAACTCCTGGCAGCCATCAACCCAATTAAAAATTATTATGACTTAAAACTGGTAAATCTGATATGAGCTGATTGGTATTACTAGTTGTAGGCTGTTGTTTCATTTTACTCAAAATACAGATTGATATTTAAAAAGAATTCTCTCATAATTTGTCACTCAATCATTCTGAATAAATAAATGATAAAGAACATCATTTTAATTAATTACTCTTATTTTTATACAATTTAACCTAAGAAAAATAATAAATCAATAAACTCTTTTTTCCTCTGCAATTTGTCATTATATTAACATTTTTGTCCTATGAGTCTTTGACAAGATTCAGATATTGAAATTCTTCATGCAGTATTTAATATTTTAATTAGACAAATGAAATTCTATTTTGTCTCAACTTATATATACATATATATATATTGATGCACATGCACACATAATAAATATTTTCTAGTTTATTGTGCTAGGTTTTTTTTTGGTACAATTTGCAATGGTGACATCAACCTTCTCAAGTCTATTCATTAGAATCACCAAGAATAATTTCTTAAGACTGTGGTCAGCCCTTAAATACATACAAACAACCTTATACAGACAAAACAAGTTGTATTTATATATTTAGGAATGTTCATGTATGTGTAAATACAACTGAAATAAAAGAGGCTATGAATTTGAGAAAGAGAAAGCTACCTATTAAAGTACAGACATATTTACAGAGATAATAACAGAAGATGGACGATGTAATTGTATAATAATTGCAAATATTCTTTGAAAAGTCTAGTGATGATCAAACTAGACCTTGACCAGTCAATTCAGAAAAAAGCAAGGCAGGAGTGAAGCTGCTGAATAGGTATTTTGTTTTTTCATGAAAGAGTTTACCAGGCTGTTTACACAATTGGCCATGTCTGAGCTTTCTTTCTGTATCTTCACCTTGCTATTTCCCTGCTCCTAAAACTTACCCTTCATTGGCAATAAGGCTCTACAACAAGGAAATGCAGTATGTGCTTCTTTATTTTTTAACTGATTGTGTAGACATTAACTTCTTGACCTACCTGAGACATAGGCATATTAATTTGGTTCTATGATAGTATTAATAGCCAATATACCAAATATAGAACAACTCAGAACAAAATATGAAAGAAAGAAAGAAAGAAAGAGAGAGAGAGAGAGAGAGAGAGAGAGAGAGAGAGAGAAAATTATTGCTTTCAACAGTGCACTGGAAGTGACTCCAAAAATATTTTGGCCCATCAGTTCTATATATCCACATCAGAAAAATACTTCCAAGATGTCTAGTCATGATTACTGTTACATTTTTTCTAAGACATGCTCTTTCTGCTTTGATTATACTTTAAATGTAAGTGACCAAATTACTGTTTATTTTTCAAAACTTGATGGTGATGTCATAGTTCTCAAACTCCTAGCGCCCTCCACCCCAGAGGATTGTATGTTACTACTATTAATAGCATAAGGGTCTTAAAGTAGTAAGATGAGTTCGTGGGTAAAGGTCCTTACCCCTGAATTCAACAACTTGAATCAAATTCCTATGATGCACATGGTACAAGGGGCACCAACTTTTGCAAGTAATCTTCTGAACTCGAGACATGACTGTAGAGTGAAAAATTATAAAGACCATTTTATGAAATATATATAGGTTTTTCCTTTACCTTGAGCAAAAGAATGCAGGCTCCAGAAGGCGGAACTGAATGTAAGATTTCAAGCCTTCATTGCCCCGAGATATTCCAGGTGGAGGGCATTATCCCTGAATCAGAGGACACTTGCTGGATTACATTCCTCAAGTCTCAGGGAAAAGAACCCACCTATGGGTGTGAAAAGTCCAAAGCAGGAAGACACATTCCTGACCACAAAAAGATGCAAGTCACCTAGGTGGGACTGCGACCGGAGCAAGTGAGAAATAGTTTAACCTGAAATAGTCGGTAATAACATGGTAAGACTACATTCTTGTGAAGAATGAGTGTGCAGAGTGATTTTTCACATGATCCTGTATCATTTAGGTTTGGGCTCCTCTGGAATGTTTCACTATTCTTATGTTATGTATCCTTGACAACCCCTCATCCCCCTTCCCACTCCCCTGGTTTGTGGTTTAAAAACCCTCCCCAGATTGACTGGCTTTGTCAAACTGTACTCCTGCGCAAGTGTGCAGTTTGAACACTGGCTGCCAGCTCTCTTCCCTAATAAAACTCTGCTGATTGCATCCAGGTATGGTGTCTTGGAGTTTGTGGGTGTTCTCGACTTCCCGAGACTTGAGTAAGGGTCTCCCAAATTTGGGAGTCTTCAATGACCTTTGGAGCATGCACACTCACTGGCACACAGGTCATGTGAGCATGTATACAGTAAAATAATAAATAAAAGTAATAAAAATGTAGTAAGCACAATGGCCTGATCTAAGTCTAAATTCTAAATAAAACACAGACATCAAAAAAGGTACAGTTTCAATATCTGCCCATTTCCATACCAGAACAGTATGTTTTCTTAAAAAAAAATGCTATCTAAAATAAAGTAGTAAAACCCCTAAAGAATTAACATTCCCTATATTAATATACCATGAGATGATGGTAACAGAAGAGTAGACTCACACATAACTTTGCTTTGAGGTCTGTCTCCAGATCGAAGCATTGATTTCTTTCTTGTTTTACACTATTGATACCAGAGTTGTACGATCAATTGTATGGGTGGCCCCAAAGACTACTTTGTTAAATTGAAGACTAGCTGGTTTGCATCACCAGTCAGAAAATCAATTTCCTTATATTTTGTTTCTCATTAGTGTATATGTTTTATATTGTTTTTTTTTTTCAGGAGTGTCCAGCTCACAGGAGAAAACAGTTTATGTGCCCTGTTAGTTCATAGCTTCCCCGTTTCAAATCTAGCCATTCCATAACAAGCAAGATTTTATTTCCTGAAAATATAACAAGAAATATTAACACAGGCAAGTTGCTTCCTTTTATTCTTAGTTTCATTTAATTAAGCTTAACAGGATCGTCCACATTCTAAAACAAGAGGGCTATTTTTATCTCTGTTGAGATGTGAAAAGGATTTGAGTAAGGTTTTGGTGTGAGCACCAGAATCATATTACATCAGCACAAAATAAGTTCTGGTATTTTACTGTGATGTTTTTCTTACTGTGAATCTTGTCCTGTCTGTCATCCAATAAATATGTATTAGATACCTACACCATCCCTAAAGTAATTAAAAATTAAACAGACTTCTTCATCTCCTGGGCCAGCAGTTCACCATAAAATCATAATCATCAAAACTCATTCTTATTCACTTGGTTCCCTGATACACTCAATCCAATCCTATAAATATTTATAGTGTGCTACTTTCTACTGTTGAAAAGTTTAGTCTTGTATGAAGGGCAACACATAACTAGTATGCAAATGAGCCAAGTGTCATGAGATACACATGAGCAAAGAACTATGCTACAAAGCACAGGCAGAGAGAGGTTACTTTTACCATAGTAGTTTCTAGTAAAAGTCAGCATATATTGAAGAAGTAATTGACTCTGTGTAAGCACATGGAGAACAGCTATAACTGGGAAGACGCTGAGAGAACTGATTTACATCAAGAATGGCATGAGAATTCTTCAGTGTTTTGTCATGTATGTGACATGAGAATATCCTTTTTACTACAGCAGTACAACATCGGGCAACGGAATGTTTTGGGGTGCTTTATTGAAGACAACACAAAAGTGAGCAATAAAGAGAAATCAGCCAGGTGGCCACAGTGTCATCTTATCTTTCTACATGGAGACATTTTGTGTATTGTGACATGGAGAAAATGAGTTCAAATGTAGACAAAATTATCTCTGAAAAGAGAACTGTCCCAGAAATCTGTATATGGTTCTTTAGTCAATAGCAACACATAGCTACATATGAAGATGATGTAAAGTGAAAGAAATGCTTAATTTCTTCATAGAAGTATGTAGGATCATGAAAGGGGTCTTGGTTTTGGTTGAAGTGCTGGCTGGAAAGCCCAGAGACCCAACAGGTGTCCATTGCCTATAAGGGACAGCATCTATTCCTCTGCGCTCCCAGAATCCAGGCTCCTAACACTTGGTGTGGAACTCCTTTGACCTGCACTGTTCAGTCACAGTTCAGGGCAATGCAGCCTCACCCAAAGAGCACAGGTAGAGGGTGTGACTACAGGCCTCAGGCCCTAGCGAGATTTACATACTAACGAGATGCCTGTAGGCCAGAGGGCCCAGACCCTCCTTCCTCTCTCCCTCCCTATTTATCTCAGGTCTGACATGAGTTTCACAAGGGTGCACATCCAGACTCAACTACCATCTGTCATGAAAATAAAGACTGTAAAACTCATGGACTTTCTTGTGTCATTGGGGCTGTGCCTTGAGGAACTGTGGACAAGGCCTTTAATGAGTCACCACCATGCCTAACTTCCTGCCTGAAGAAGCTTTCAGCGTTCCCAGCCACTCTATCCACAGAAGTACACATTTAACAATAAAATATCCAGGTCAATGTACCTGCCAGTTCACTAGATTCCTGGAGTTTATGCACACTACATTTTTTTTTTTTTTTTGGTTTTTTGAGACAGGGTTTCTCTGTGTAGCCCTGGCTGTCCTGGAACTCACTCGGTAGACCAGGCTGGCCTCGAACTCAGAAATCCGCCTGCCTCTGCCTCCCAAGTGCTGGGATTAAAGGTGCCACCACATTCTACATTCTTTACTATTAAACAAAGTGAAATAAAGATCTTATTTCCGACTACCAGATATGAATCAACTTACTTAATGTTTGAGTCAAAGTTTTAGGAAAAGCTGTTTTCTCTCCTTTAGTAATTTTATTCATCTACTTGATTTTTCCCAATGTGGCTTCTAACTCCATTGTTTTTGTTTGTTTTGTTTTTACTTAAACATTTTTAGGCATTATAATTACAATAGTTATCACTTCCTTTCCTCTTCTAAACACTCACATACACACCTTTCTCTTTTTCAAATTCATGTCTTCTGTTTTCATTAATTGTGATTACATACATATAAGTATACTTATATACGTAGATATTTCTAATCATAACTTGCTCAGTTTCTTTAATGTTACTTGCATGTATGTTTCTAAGATTGGTCACTTGTGCCCTTCCCCACCTCCTCCCTGACTGCCTGCCTACAAAGCCTTGAGCAGACCTGTGAGCCATTTACCACAATAGACCAAATAACAGTAGGACCTAGGCCTTGGCGCCCTGCAGTCTGTTACAGGAGCTAAGAAGAATGGACTTCGTGTTGAACTAGCCTTGACACCTTCCGGACTGCTATCTCCTCAACCAGCCCCTGGGCTGAACTGAGAAGAGACTCTGGGGGTGGGGCTTCCCCTTTATATGTGAAGGCAAAATATTAAACTTCGGGCCTTGATCAGAATACGTTGTCTTGGCCCCACATTTCTCTTGCCCTCCATTCCCCTATCATTACCAGCCTTTCTCTCAGGTGAACCCAGTTCCTGTAGCCACTGGTGGCTACAGTCACTAAGTATTGGATAATGAATTTGTGTACCCTTCCCATGGGAACACTATTTCTTCTACTTTCTTGCTTGTTGTTTTGTTGTTGTTTGTTTGTTGTCTTGTGTGTGTGTGTGTGTGTGTGTGTGTGTGTGTGTATGTGTGTGTCTGTGTGTGTGTGTGTTTAGAAGTGATGCCTTTTAGACTTTCCGAGTCCACTTTGGGATGTCAATTGGTGTTATCTTTGTTCAACTCACATTTGGTTAGCCATGCTGGAAAGAATTTAGTGATTTAACTTATGTTACTAGTAGACACAGTCCTACATCATGCTGCCTTATCAGCTGACTTTTATAATATTTACTACTGGCTTGCTATTGTTGGTTTGTTTGTTTGTTTGTTTGTTTTTTGAGACAGGGTTTCTCTATGTAGCCCTGGCTGTCTTGGAACTCACTCGGTAGACCAGGCTGGCCTCGAACTCAGAAATCCACCTGCCTCTGCCTCCCAAGTGCTGGGATTAAAGGCATGCACCACCACTGCCCAGCTTAAATACATAAATAATCTCAGCCCAGTCTTTATACTGCTATTTGAATATGTCTTCAGATTTAATAATGGGTGTCTGTTTGACACCCATTATTACAAACTGCTTTAAATAATTAAATATCACATCATCCTAGTTTTCTTCCAACATTTCTGAATTCCTTCTTAGTCTAATTTTTTTTTTTTTTTGTCTAAATGTGGAAAGATTAAAAATCTCAGTCATCTTTAGAGTTGTCCTCAATCTCATTTTTTGAGAATCGAATAATGAAACACATCAGATCATTTTCTGATGTGGCCAGGTCTACATCTTAGTTCTGTTCACCATATTTGCCACTGTGACAAAAGCTCAACTCATATTAGTCTAAGTTATGTCACTAATTTAAAAATGATGGTTATAAAAGTACATTTGTAACAAAGATCAAATGAGTCCACACTTAAGAGACATGATTATAAAGGAGAACATTTAAATTTTCATATGGGAATAAGTACTTGATACTTCCCTTTCTTTGGCCTGAAATTTTTGTAGTGTTCTAGATACTTTATATATTTACATATATAATTCATATATAATCGACATATAATCTTTACATAAACTTACATACTATAAAGTTTTAACGTACATAAATATGTACAATCTTTTACTTATGTTTTTGAGTTCATAAAAGGTATCTAAATCTCAACCCATCAGAAACAGAATTCACGATCTATCACTAAAAGCTCCGTGTTTTCTGAGATTTCATATTCCAATGTAGAGCAAGGCTGGAAGAAGACAGGAAGATGTCCTGAACACTGTCTTCCACTCAATATCACATTTCCCAATAGCTTCCAATCCTCTCCTACTGGAATATTTTGGGCGGAGTTGTATTTCTCCTTCTCACTGAGTTTTATATCTACTAACCTATCCTAAGATTCTGTTCAAGATTTTTATCTCAGTATTCCAAATTTCCTCTTTACCCTATGCCTATAAGCTACAGCCAGAACAGACTTCTCGTTATACTCTCCAAAATCACCATGGAATGCTACATTTACTTATTGTGATTCAGGGCAAAGTCCTGATTCCTAACATGCCCATGCTTCATTTGTTTGTTTGTTTGTTTTTCTTTTTGTTTTTTTTGTTTGTTTTTGTTTTTGTGACTCTTGACAAGTCCTGATTCCTAACATCCTTAGCATGAATGACTGCTTCATGTCCTCTTCCTACAGACTTTCTTATCTTCGCCTGTGTTCTTGTTTTCAGTTAATTCTCAAATACTCTGTGCTTTCTTTCACAATAGATAAAAAGGCCATCTGTGCATGGCCTTTTCTCCTTCACTTCACTTCATTCATCCTCTGCACCCTGAGTTCAGTTTAATTATAATTTTCTTAGTGAAGCTTTACCTGATCTCCATTTGCCACAAAGCCTGCTAATTCATGTATGCTTGTCAATATGCACTGCTCCTTACTATGCATAGTATTGTGAAAATTTTATATTTTAATGTAAAAGTGTAACTAATAAAACTTAATGATTTTAAGGCATCCATTTCTTTGTAACTCTTGTAAGCCTGAGGTCAAGTATGGTATTCTTCAGTTGAAAAAGAAATTAATAAATTTTGGCTAAATGTTTAATCAAGTGTGCTTAGTTATGGAGATGAAAATAAGAAGGTCCCAAAAAGTTATCTAAAAACGTAAATCTACCAAGATTAAGTAACTCCCAATATAAGTGCAAGAATAATACTTGTCTCCAATCATTAGCCAGAGAGATTTATTGAAGAACAGCGTTCTTTAATTGGCAAGACTAACAAACCAACATCAACCTGTATTAAAAAACATTTCTCCAGAAAGTCTACTGTAACTATCACAGACATAGAAATTTACTGTATTTGATGTTTTTTATACTTGAAAATTTTTAGTTACATTCCTTTTATGGTCCATGTAGTGAAAAATGTGTATTATATTCTTTTTCCAATGCTAGGGTCATGACTGAGACCTTTATACTATAATATGGAGTAACTACTACAACAACCAAAAGCTGACAATTACTTCAAATGTTTTATTTTTGACTTTTATGTCTCTGTGTGTGTGCCGGGGGGTTGGGGGCATTCTGGTATAAAAGTTAGTGCTTACTCTTAATGGCCAAATAAGCTGTGTTACATTCTCATACCTATTTAATATAACTTTTATGTGACATGGAAGGCTTCAGAAAGTGAAAATAAATAGAGAGGAAATCTATGTATTTTTATGGAAAAATATAGAGAGCTACAGTTAGGGACAAGATTGTACAAGTCAGTGGTTACACTCTGAGTGATGGTAGGTTATACATAAGAAGACTGGTTCATTTGATTTCCTTTGCCTTTGAGAATCAGGATATTCTTTCCACTGTGTGTAGAAAAAGCATTTATGGAATGAAACAGCTTTATGGTCTACTTTATAGGAAGGTCACAGATCTTTTTTATGGCCTATGTGAGAGAAGAAGTTCATGGTAAGGTCAGAAAAAGTCTTCTGTTTTTTGAAATACTCAGATATCATATTTGGTGTTTGTTTTTCCCAAACATATCATAGATACAAATCCTATATGCAAGGTTAGAAAAAAATACTCAAAATACACTGCAGTAAGCATAGTGAGCTCAACCTAAAGAACAAGTTAGAATGGATTCAGTCTTCAGGATGTCTCACTACAGAAATCAGTGTGTTCTCCAGAAACTTGTAAGCCATATGGCTTTCTGCATAAGAAAAGGGAACTCCAAGGGAGTTAAATCAAAATACTAGGATAACTTAATATCAGATTCAGAGATGATATCTCTCCCAGTACATAGTTGCTAATTAAAAAGAAATGCTGAGCAGTAAAGAGCTGAGAATCTTTGTGTGTGTGTGTGTGTGTGTGTGTGTGTGTGTGTGTGTGTGTGTGT
>JANHMN010000011.1:51689278-51729038 GCA_030674055.1 Rhabdomys pumilio | reverse complement strand
GTGTGTGTGTGTGTGTGTGTGTGTGTGTGTGTGTGTGTGTGTGTGTGAGTGTGTGTGTTTGTGTGTGTGTTACATTTGTGGGTACATGTTTGTGTGTGTGTGTACACACATGTTCATGTAGGTATGTACATGTGTATGTCCATGTGTAATTTACAGATTGGCTAGACTGGTTGGCCAGTGAGCTCTATATTTACACACACACACACACACACACACACACACACACACACACATTACTACAGTTCCCTATGTGTGCTATCATGGCATCTTTGTACTTGGATGTTGAATATCTGAAGTCAGGTTATAAAGCTTCCAATGCAATCACTTTACTGACTGCTTTCTCTCAAGAGATTTACAGTGTCCTAATGCTCCTTAGTATTTTAATCTCTGAGTTCAATATATAATTCAAATTCCTGTTACATGGACAGCAATAGAAGAGACCAAATTTATATAAAATAAATATTTCATTAATGCAAAAAATAAATTGTTAATCAAAGAAGTTGAAGTCTCTAACATAGCCACACTGATTAGAAACAGACACAGTGATCACACTTTCAAAATGCTATATTTCCCAGATAAGAGACTGCTTAACTACCACAGAAAACTTCATCTAACAAAGTTCACTTCTAGCAAAAAGCACAGCTATGGCATCTAGGATTGCATGTACCTTAGAAGAAAGGAATTATGTATTGTGCTGTAGACCTATGGAGACAACATTTAACACTGTCGTGGATATAAAGAAGAATGGTGAGGAATGATCACTAAGATAAACACCTTGCACAGAATGCAAGTCAGGGTGATCTACCATCAATAACAAGTATGCATATTTCCTACACATGGGAAGTTGCAGTAAGGTTCTTCAATGACACAACACAAATAAAATTAACCTGGGTAAGCCTAGACATCTTTACATCAGTTTATACTTAGATTCTAGAAGAAACTCTTCTGTTCTCATATAAAGCACTATGGCTCTGTCTCAGTATCTAATCAAATGATTATCTGATTAGAAGAAACTGGAGCTGAACCCCTCTCTCACAATCCTTAGCATATATAAAATCAAGTACTAGAACCAGAGAGCTCGAATTCCTTCCAAAAAGAATGTGACTTGAGTCATGTCATGTTCTAGGAGGGGATATGATGCCCTGAACTGCCTTGAAGGTCGCTAATGACTATATAAACTTGCTTCCCGGAATCTAAAACATTATAAGCCCACTCTCTAGCAGGATATTTGGAGCATGAAAACAAGAAAAATCTTGTAGCAATTGACTCAAATGGACCCTCCTTTGCCACTAACACAAGAAAACTCCCTCAGGAAAGTTGTCTTCTCTAAATGCTTTCAGACATAAAATGGAACCTACCTCATATGTAGGCTGACACAATGGCCACTCTAGATATTGTGTACAAATGCCCTATGATATGCTTACTTCCATAATGATTTTGTAGCCACTGCTTTCCCTTATCCCAAAGGGTAACCAATTTTGCTATGTAATAAACCCTGTCTATATTCTTCATGTACTCCACTTCTCTCAGCAAAGTTCTTTGACTGGGAGCCATGAGGACTGGGAAACCAAGGCGGTCCAGAGGAAAAAAATCTTTTTTTTTTTTTTGAGACAGGGTTTCTCTGTGTAGTCCTGGAACTCACTCTGTAGACCAGGCTGGCCTCAAATTCAGAAATCTGCCTGCCTCTGCCTCCCAAGTGCTGGGATTAAAGATATGCACCACCACAGCCCGGCTTGAGAAAAAAAAATCTTGGTAATGATACTGACTTTTCTTTATTCCAAAAATAATCATTTAGATACAATTGACTTTCAATATGCCATCTAAATGAATGAAGTACTTAGAAAACTAAGTTTTTCTAAAAAAAAAAACCAGATGTTCATTTAAAATTAAGATTTCACCCCTGATAAACATTCTCTATAATCTTAACTTCTAAAATTGTCTTCCCAGTCCTTTCTGTTGGAACCTCTGCCTGCTTCTCAAATCAAAGGATCTTCATAGATTCTCTCATTTTATTTTATCTTTTTTTATGGGTGGGGAGGAAGGGTTGTTTTTGTATCTCTCCTCTTGATATAGCCACCAGTAAAGATCATTTGAGCCTCTGTTTAGAGCAGTGCATGATGTAGAAGTAGCACTGTCTTCCGATTTGTGTGACATTAATATGCCACTCATGAAAGCAATCGTTCTCTGTCCCTTCAGAATGCAGGAACAGACTTTGTTAACCAACAGGATGGAATTGTAACACATCTCTTCACAATCACAGAATGAGATTAATTTGACTAATACCTATTAGGCTTGCCAACAGCTTGCTCAGTTACTCCTATTTGCTTTAATTTATTTACCAAAGGGTCCCAATTTATCAAGTTAAATGCCTTAATACTTCATCTGTTCCCAGATTGCAAGGTGTCCTAGGCTATACTCAGGTTATCAATCTGTGAAAGATGAAGATTTGGTTAACTCATTTAACCTGGAGCAAGGTCTAAAGCTTGTAACATTTTAAGATATTGGAGGGCATGCCTGTGGTATAATCTTTCTTTTGTCAAATATTACAAACTCACAAGCAGGCAGTTGTTTCCATGAACTAACTAAGCTCTAAATGAATGTATTTTGCCCTGAAGTTCATTCCTGACTAGGTATTTATTCCGGAGATCTTCATGCTATTATTATGTTGGGAATGCTTTGGTTTGTGCACAGAAATTGTATTGTTTTGACAGTTCTATTATTTTTACTGGTTGGCTTGCAGCAGTTTATCTTTCAGCACATGAAGAATTTATATTTTTAATTGGCTCTGCCTTTCTTTATGAATGTGTTTATGGGATCCTATGGCAGTTTGACATTTTAAT
This sequence comes from Rhabdomys pumilio, assembly GCA_030674055.1. Classification (NCBI taxonomy): domain Eukaryota; kingdom Metazoa; phylum Chordata; class Mammalia; order Rodentia; family Muridae; genus Rhabdomys; species Rhabdomys pumilio. The sequence goes on along the minus strand of JANHMN010000011.1, from coordinate 51,726,198 downwards.
GTTCCAGTGATTTCCACCAATTTAGTAATCATGGAAACGTGTTTCTGTAAGGCCTCTGAGTAGTTCTAAAATGGGATTAAAAGATCCCACTGAATTCAGTTTCATCCATGATGCTTTCAGATGGCACTGTCATAGTGGCATTGAACTTCATTATATATAAAATATGTGGTGATATTTGAGCTGAAAGTGAAAACTAGACAGAAAATGTTCTAATCAGAAAGCAATTTAAATTTGAGTTGATATATTTTATTTAAAACCGATGAAAAGTCTGCTATGAAATAAGTATGCAATTAGTTTTCTATTGCTAGCACCTTAAGAACACACACAACTCATATCTCATCGAGGAGCCAGCTTGTTATATTCAGCAAACATCAAATATTTAAATAAAGGTGTTGGAAACAAACTGATTTTTCATCATTTAAAAAAAACAAGTTGAAAGTTAAAAAATTCACAGGTATAAATTGCTCTTACGGCCATTAATTTTTATGACTTTCAGGAATGAATAGCTTAGTCAGTAATGCATATTTTTCTTATAACACAGACCTGTATAATAAACATCTATAACATGTATTGCAATTATAAAATTAGTAATTCAAACACTTATTGATGATCATTTTGCTTCACAGTAGCTAACAGTAAACCAAGAAACTGCTCAGTTAGATCAAATCTTAAATCCATTTAGTGATACATAAATTCCATTTGAATTGCCAGCTCCTTCTTACATGGCAAATGCAACTTATTAGACACATTTATGCATTTCCTCATTCGGCGAATATTCAATAAGCAGATTTGAAGAGCAAAATTCTATGCTGGAAGTTTTAGGAGATTAAAAGATAATCTAATATCTTAGTATAGATTTTCATTAAGCCTATTTATGTGTACATTAAGGATGTAATCTGAAACTGACAATTGCAAGCACATGTCATTTTGAGGTGGTGTCAATAAAGCGCCTGAGCAATGCACTGGAAAGCATTAAAGCACTTCTTTAAAGTAGGTTTAGAGATCCTGTGTGAAGCTATGATCCAAAAGACCAAAGAAAGAGGAACTGCTTGAATTACCCACATTTGACTTCTCTCTCACCCAATTTAATTCTTTCTCTTAGGTGACATTTCTCACTATATAACCACCAGTATCTGGAAGAAAACATTGTGGCCCCTGCATGGTATGATATGGTACAGATATTCTTACATGCTGTGTATGAAATCAGCAAGTAAGGCTTATCAGAGGCTTATCAGAGACTCACTAAACTTGAATTTCCTCTGATAGGAACTGGCTTAGCTTCGTTTTACAACCCTGACAGATGATTTGAATAGGCAATCAATGCTGAGAAACTGACCACATTCATTACTGTAGAAATCCAGCTGATCATAAAAGGACATAACTACAGTTCCAAATGTACTTTGGGCAGCTTGTCACTGGAGAGCTTGGGGTGCTCCATTGGCTTCTTAGTGTTTTAAGAGCTAACTAATACCACATTTTCTTTATCTGTTTTTCACTTGAGGGATATCTAGATTGTTACCAGTTTTCTAGCTATTGCAAATAAAGTGGCTATGAACATAGATGAGTGTCTTTGTGGACTTTTGGAGCATCTTTTGAGTATATGCCCAGGAGTATAGCTAGATTCTGAGGTAAAACTATTTCTAGTTTTATGAGAAACCATCACATTGATTTCCAAAGTGGTTGTACAAGTTGGCACTACCACCAGCAAAGAAAAGATGCTCCAATATATAACAAGGACACATGCTCCACTATGTTTATAACAGCCTTATTTATAATAGCCAGAAAACAGAAAGAACCCAGATGTCATTCAACAGAGGAATAGATACAGAAAATGTGGTACATTTACACATTGGAGTCTTACTTAGCTATTAAAAACAACAAATTCGAGAAATTCTTAGGCAAATAGATGGAACTAGAAAATGTCATCCTGAGTGAGGTAACCCAATCACAAAAGAACACACATGGTATGTACTCACTGATAAGTGGATATTAGCCCCAAAGCTCAGAATACCCAAGATATAATTCACAGACCACATGAAACTCAAGAAGAAGAAAGACCAAAGTGTGGATGCTTCAGTCCTTCTCAGAAGGGGGAACAAAATACTCATGGGAGGAAATATGGAGACCAAGTATGGAGCAGTGTAGGAGAATGCCAGGGCAGGAAGTCAGGAGTGGGTGGAGGAACACCCTCATAGAAGTAGGGGGAGTGGGGATATGATAGGTTTCTGGGGGGCAGAACCATGAAAGGGAATAATATTTGAAATGTAAATATGTAAATAAAGAAAATATCAAAAAAAGAAATGTTCTCCTTTCTTGCCAGCATGTGCTATTCCTTGAGTTTTTTTATCTTAGTCATTATGATGGGTATAAGATGGAACCTCAGAGTTATGATTTGCATTTCCCTGATGACTTTGAGTGCCTCTCCATCATTCAAGATCCTCTGTTGAGAATTCTGTTTAGTTCTGTACCCCATTTATAATTGGTTTATTTGAGATGTTTATGGCTAACTTTTTTTAAGTTCTTTGTAAATTTTGGATATTAGCCCTTCGTCAGATGTAGGGTTAGTGAAGATCCTTTTCCAATCTTTAGGTTGCTTATTTGTCCTATTACCAGTGTTCCTTGCCTTACAGAAACTTTGTAGTTTCATTTCCCTCAGCTGAAGAATGAATAAAGAAACTGTGATATAGCTACACAATGGAATACTATTCAATTATTAAAAATAAAGACATCATGAATTTTGCAGACAAATGTATAGAACTTGATAATATCCTTCTGAGTGAGGTAATCCAGTCCGAATAGGATATACATGGTGTACACTCACTTACAGGTAGATATTAGCCATAAAATACAAGTACCATATTACATTCCACAGACCCAGAGAAGCCAAAAAGGAAGGAAGGGCCAAGTGAGGAGTGCCAAAGAATCTCACTTACAATGAGAAATAAAATAATCATAAGAGGCGGATGAAGGGAGAGAACTGGGAGGGAGGAGGGATGAGGAGAGTAATGGGTATTTCAAGATCAGGTTTGGAGAATCACAGAAGAGACGGCTAGCTGGTTATGGAAATTAATGGAAATCTGTAACTGTCATGGATGAGGAGGTAGGAGGCATTTCTAGACAAGACAGAGACCTGGGATAAAGAATGCACCTAAAACTCAGTAGGCGAGACCATAGCTGTGGCTCACTACATTGGGAACTTGAAGAGGCTTCCTGCGGTAGCCAGACAGAAAGCTGACTAGCATGATAGAGACACCACCCATCCACAGAACTTTCAACCCAAAATTTATCGTCTAAAGAAATGCAGACATGGAGGGTGGAGCAAAGAATTGGGGGGAGGGGGAATGGCCAACCAATGACAGACCCAATGTGAGACCCATTCCATTGGCATGCACCAATCCCTAACACTAGTAATGATATTCTGTTATGTTTACAGGCATGTTATTCTCTGAGAGGCTCCACTCAGCAAGTGACTCAGACAGATACAAATACCCACAGCCTAACAGTGGATGGAGCTTGGGCACCCTTATGGAAGAATAGGAGGAAGGTTTGTGGCCCTGAAGAAAATAGTTAACTCCACAGAAAGACTAACAGAGTCAACTAATCTGGACACTTGGCTCTCTCAGAATCTGAACCACCAACTAAAGAACATACATGGGCTGGACCTAGGCCTCCCTGCACATATGTAGCAGATGTGCAGCTTGGTCTTCATGTGGGTCTCAAACAAGTGGAGAGGGGGCTATTCCAAAAGCTATTGGTTGCATGTGGAATATGTTCTTGTAGCTGATCTAGCTGCCTTGTCTGACCTAAGTGGGAGAGGAAGGGCCTAGCCTCACAGAGGTTAAAGTGCTAGGGTGGAGGAGATCGCAAGGAGCCTCCCTCCCTCTCAGAGGAGAAGGGGAGGAGAGAAAGGTGAAGGATTGTTAAAGGAGGTGACCAGGAGGGCATAGTGAGTAGGTGATAAGTAAGTTCAAAAGTAAAATTGAATTTAAAAAAATTTAAATTAGCTAAACCATCTTTTTGTATCTCCTGTACTGTTAATCTACTCTTTTGCTTGTTTGTTTGTTCATTTGTTTGTTTTTTGAGACAGTGTTTCTTTGTGTAGCCCTGGCTGTCCTGGAACTCATTCTGTAGACCAGGCTGGCCTCTAATTCAAAAACCTGCCTGCCTCTGCCTCCCAAGTGCTGGGATTAAAGGTGTGTGCCACCACTGCCTGGCATTAATCTACTCTTAACTTTTCTTGTTTTACTGAAGGTTTTTCCAGTTCCTCTCATACTTTTTGACCCATTTATAGTGGAAAAAAATACTGGAGGAATTATCTTCTGAAGTTTTCTTCTTCAGTCAACATCTAACTCATTTATTTGGTCACATTCTCACTCTTGAGGCTTACAATCCCTCCTCCCACCTTTTCAATAATTAGCTCATTGATCTAACATATACTGAAACCCTTCTGACCTTCTATGTACCATCTTGATTTTAGTTGCTCTAATCCTGTAATTTTACCATACTTCAATCTGATGATTTGACTATGCTCAGATGATAACTGTCTCATCTACCTCTTCCTTCCGACTTATATCAAAATGAGTCACTACAATTACTGCCAACAAGGAACCTCAACAACCCCATGCCTTTATTTTTTTAATTACAGAACTTTGCAATCAATTTCATTAATCAAGTTCACAATGGGTCATCTCTTCATGATTGTTTTGCCAAAAGGATGCCTCACTGGAAAGAATCTCAGAGTGAATGTAAGATTCTTGTAAACTCATCAAGAGTTTCAGCATCATCCTATTTTTCATGCGTTCTCACTGTTTAACAACTGTCTTCATGTCTTTATCATATTCACTATAACATATATGTCATCAGACATTTCAACACAATCCTTAAAATGTTAAACTTATGTATCTCAACAATTAATTTTGCTCATATTCTCTTAATAATAACTGGCTTCTTTCTCTTCCACCACATCATCTTCCCCCAACCCCCAGTGTGTGAGAATTTTCATTGCCATTCATGTGGGAACCCCATTTCCACACTCCCTTTAGTTTTCTTCTTAATGCTAAACTCTTTCCGACAATTCTCTCCAATTCCTTCAGTTGCAATCTGTCTTGAGCACATATCATTCAGTCTTTCATTAATTATTTTCACATGATTAAATCCAAGCCCCAGACCTCCGCACCATGCTGCACCTCTCAGCAGCACTTGACACTGTTGATTTCACTTCTGCCTTCTAAAAACACCTTTTTATTTGGCTTCAAGGGCACTAGACAGTACATTTTCTTCCCCATTTTTTGAAAGTGATGCTTCTTTGCAGCCACTTTGTTGATCAGCGTTCATTTTCCTGACCTCCAAAACATGGAGTGCGCTAAATTTGCCCCTTCAGCTTTTGCTTTCTGTCAACACTCATTTCTCAGTAATCTCATCCAATCCTATAAGGCTAGGTACTATCTATTATGATACCTTATAAAATCTGAATTACTCTCCAAACTCTGTAGTGACACAGAACTTCTCTTTCTATATTTCTCCTTAAACATCAAGGAGATATTTCAAATGTGACAAGAATCCACACTCCTCAGACTGTCTCTCCGATTGCCCTTCAAATTAAATTTCATGGTGGAGAAAAATAATAATCACCATTTTTTTTGTTCAATCTAAAAATATGACTATTTTTTAACTGTCATTCCATCATATGAAAAATCCCATAAACGTTTTTTTCACATTGTATACAAACTCTCAATACTTGAGTGAAGCTAAAAACATACAGAATCCCACTTTTCATTAGGTTTAGTCATTCCAATGCTAAAGAAGCTAGGATAGTTTTAATTATTTAAATTCACCTGAAATAACAAAATGAAAAAAAAAAGTTGAAATGAAAATAACTTCCAATTTTTTCCTCTATGTGTACTTTAGATTTGATATTGTCTACTTTTATCTGCTTTTCCTTATAGCATAAAGAATGTTCTTATTAAACAAAATGAAAAGCATGTTATTTGCTAGTTTCCAAGTGCCTTTTGGCACTGTGTAACTCTGGAAATGAGAGCTGCAGCCTATGATGGGATCACAGAAGCCATTAGGCTTTTAGCTATACGTCCCAGGTACATTCTCACCTTACAGACTGTATACTTTGCTCAATGCGTTTCCAAAAGTCTTCTCAGTCTTTCAATTTCTCATTCCACATAAATCTTAAGGAACTAGATATTAACTATTAATAGAACACAACCTCTTGAGAATCCTTTACCCTTCTTTCAGACTTCTTCCCGTATCCATTATTTTCTAAAACACCATACATTTATTTTATTTATCTGAGCTGTTACAAATCTAACCAATCCCCGATGAAATACAAAGTACATCCATGAACAAAATATTTCCAGTTCGTTATTTTTTCATATTTTCATATCTTTTGTATTTAATATGGCACATACCAAACACTCAGAAGTTTTTAAATAAATAAATTAATTAGGGCCATAGAACAAACTATGTATTTTTGGATTTTATCATCCACAAATCTGATGCTACACTTCCAGTCATCTTTCCTTCTAACACAGATAAACTACAATACCTTCCATAGAATGATGCATTTTGAACCTGAGGCACTTTGAGCCCTCCATTTGTTTTTCTAAGCACTCTATTCTGTTGTTATTCCCATTTTATTATCTGTCCGGAAATTCTTTTCAGGATGACAACACCCCGTACTTTATCACATATTGTGATAACATTTTTATGATTAGACTGTCACTCTCTAGCTCCTGCCTGTATGTTGGGTGTCCTTTAACAAGTAACTCTCTTCAAATAGCTTACTGCACAGTTTTGATTTTCTCATTCCTTCCCACTCTTTGAACATTTCTATTTTTAATGCCACCCTGCCAGTTGTCCTATATTTATTTGTTAGCTTTCTATGGCTGTGAGAAAATACTCATCAAAAACTTGCCAAGGCAAGTAGACACAAAAATCCTACTCCTAACCAAGAAACTATCTGCAATTGATACCTGCTAGGAAACAGAAAATCAGTTCTCTCCAATGAAGAACCACTGGGTGTATCAACCACACTCCAGGGCAGGCACAAAGCCCAGGGATACTTGGACAACACAAAACCCACTTTCTTTATTTTGTATATGCTTTCTTGTTTGTTTTGTTGCTTGGGTACTTTTTGTCTCAATGGGTTTATTTGCTTGCTTGCTCTGATTGTCATGTTGTTGCTGTATTTTTTATTTTGGGTAAGAGAAAAAGAGGGAGTGATCATGGAGTTCGGTCAGTAGACAGGTGGGGATCTTGGAGTATTTTGGTGAGGGAGAATATTATTAAAATTTAATATTTTTATTTAATTTAGTAATATTTGATAATATTAAAATTGTATGAAAACTTTAATTAATAAAAACTTAAAAAGGGAAAAAATTAAAATTTGGATTTTCAATCTATGGTTGTATGCAACTTCCTTGGTCTTGAGGCAGAGGCATTTCTCATTAACATAAGACTGTCAACATTTTTCAATTTTTAAGTAACATAAACACTTTTCCACTTTTGGTCCCATTCCACTTCCCTGAGTAAATTTGGCTTCACTTAGATTCTTACTTATTTTGTTGCAAGCACACTAATGTATCTCAGGTTCTATAAACATCCCATTACTCCATTTGCATGGAAGGCTGTCTTCTCAATTGTAAGAGTTACTAAGTATTTGACCTTGTGCATTCATATTCTTTTCTAGATTGCTTAGGAAAATGGCTGGGTGTGAGCCATAAAGAGAAATCACTGGGTAGGTAATTTCAAAGAAGCAGAAAAGAATAATTTAATAAATTTCTTTTATCAAGTAACATTATTTGAACTCAACACATTATATTTAGGAATATATATGTATAAACAAACACATGAGTTCATGTAATAGTAATTAGTGAAAAAAGATCATGGATTTAAAGGAGATCTGGGAGGGCTTACAGAAGGGTTTGGAGAAAGGGAAGAGATGAATGTTTTCATAAAATTGCAATCTCAAAAATAAACAACAGAAATAAACAGTTACAGAAGCAAAATTAATTAAAATAATTTGTTACTAACATTGAAATATATCATGTCAGCTATCTATTTAATTTAGAGTATACCTAAATTTAATTGAAGAGTAATTGCACTCTTAAGTATATGACAGATGACTTTCACAATCTAAGTTTATTGACTACAAGTTTATTTTTTTCTTACGTTTAACCATTTAAATCTTGGTATAAATGACTTTTCAACATATAGAATAAAACATAAGAATAAAACATATCTGTACTTCCCAAACATAAGGAAAAGGCTCTCAAATATAGTAAATACTGGAAAGCAAAGGAAACCACAAATTGTCTGAGAAAGCATTTGTTCTAAGTTTATTAACAAACACATGGATACAGGCTATTCATAAAATTCTGTTGCATTGAAAGTATATTTTCACTTCCAGAATTTAAGCCTATGTTATCAACTGGATGAGCTAATCTTTTTCTATACACTATACACACATGCATTGTGTTATATACTCACATATCAGGGATAGGGATATATATATATATATATATATATATATATATATATATATGGAGTGTTTGTGTGTGTGTGTGTGCATGTGTGTGTGCATGTGCATGTGTGTGCGTGTGCATGTGGATGTGGATGTGTTTATATGAGTACAGTTGTTTATGGAAGCCAAAGATGTCATCAGAACCTCTGGAAATGTACTTATACATCTGTGAGATACTTGATTTGGGTGCTGTTGACAGCACCTGGATCTTCTGGAAGAACCACCCACACATTTAACATCTATGCCATCTCACCAGTCCCCAGTTCAATTTTCATATTTATTTTCATATTTATTTTTGTGTATTTGTGTATGAAAGGAAATATTAAGTTGTGTGGTTTTCAGAAGGAGATACACATTTGTTTCAACAAATTTTTTGTTACTAGTTCTAGGTTTAGATATATTTGGTAAGTATGACTCTTCACATGTGTTGATATCTATGATTTGAAAAACATTGTTTAGAAAGTAAAAACAAATCTCTTAATTATAGAGTGAGTATTTGTTTCACACACATTCACATAAAATAACTCACCTCTGTTTTTCCTCAATAATCACTAAATTTCTGAATCATATATACTGGTCTTAAAGATGTAATCACAGGTAACATTTAAAACACCAAGAAAACAAACCTTAAACTTTACCTTCTATTTTCTAATATTTCATTTTCTTTTTTTATTTTATTAAGAAATTTTAGTCTTTGACAATTTCATATATGTATATAATGCTTTCTGCTTACTCCTTCCACCATGCTCTTATTTCCCTCTGACCACTCCCACCTCTCCTTTCTTCATACAAAACTCTGTCCATAATCATGATGTTGTTTGATCTGTGTCCCAAGAAGATAAACTAAGACCATTCCTGTGACCTTGAATTTGAAACTCTCCATTATAGCCTTCTGGGTTTTCTAGTGGATACGAAACTAGAAACTGTGCTTCCTCTTCTCCTAGACTCTGTTAATTGTCAGTAATTAGCAATAAGTGGTAGCACCCCATGAGCCCCCTCCTATTTCAGAGCTGATTATTTGTAGGACTCAGAATTTGTGGGCCCAGTGCCAAGATGCACAGCTGCTGTGAGTTAATGATTGCCATAGCGTATCATACTTAGAAGATAGCCCTTTGTAGCCCTTCTTCTGTCTTCCAGATAGTCTACTTCCTCCTCTTGAAAGTTCATGAAGCCTTAGGGGGCGATGGTTATATTTTCTAATCAGTCTGTCAAAGTAACTATGACTTTCTCTCCTTTTCAGATTATTTCAATCTTATTCTAATTCTTATTTTAGAATATTCCACTATGTGCATCCACTATTGCATAAGAATCCTAAACTATCCCCTGTCACTCAAATATAATTTGTCACTGTGAATTTCTTTATTTTAATAGTACACGATCTACAAGTTATGATTAAATCAACATTTTTCATGACCTTTATCTATCCCCTTATTGTTCAAGTTCATACAACTTAAAGTTATTCCACTGTAAATGTAACTTTTATTCACCAGATGTAACTGTTTGCGGGGAGACTTACTGCTGAATAAGCTTGCCTTTTCTTGTGTTTTCTGAACTCTGGCTGGCTGATTCAACTCAGCTGTTGCTCAACCTCCTCTTCAAGCCAACTGATTCAAACTGCTTCTCTTGCCTTCTCACAGAATTGCTGTGCTTGCCCTCAAACTAATTCTGGCAATTTGTTGTAATCTTCTGGCTCCTTCTTATTCTCCAGCTTCAGTTGCCTCTGCTGACCTACACTGCACAAACTGCACAAACTGAACTGGTTCAACTGCATTTAACTGAAGTGCACTTAACTGATGGAGTTAATTCTCTCAGACCTGCATTCTTTTTTTTTAAAAAAAAATATTTATTAATCATTTTATTTGTTTACATCTCAAATGTTATTCACCTTTTTGGTCTCACCACTATGAATCTCTTTTTCCCTTCCCTTTGCCTCTAAGAGGGTTTTCCCCAACCCAGCCACCATTCCTGCATCACCTCTCTAGCATTCCCCTTCTCTGGGGCATCAAGCCTCCACTTGACCAACGCCTCCCCTCCCACAGATGCCAGATTGCCCTGCATTTTAAGGTAGACTCTCCTTCCTGTCTGTTCTTCTGAGAGTTAGATGTATTGTATCTCTGTAATTCTGTCAAATCTTTTTCTGGTTCATCCCTTTGTCTGCCCCTCAATTAGATGTCACTTTCAAACATTGCTACTTCCTTCTACAAGTAAAATTTAGCTTCATTGTCTGAGAGTTAAGGAATATCCTAGAGGGATGTCTATATTTCAGCAAGATCACACAGACCTAGGTCTTTGGATCTGATCCCTTGTCAGATCAGCCTTGTTACTGGATTAAAATTTCTCTACATCATGCTTTTGTGGATTTATATTTCCCCAATGTACTCCCTACTCCCTTAAATCCATTGTTTATGCCTCAAACGTCTCTTTTAATTGACCAGCATTTTCACACTTTGTTTTTGTCAAATTTTTACTATCTTCAATCTTATGATGCACTGTAAGAACTTGTGGATTGCCTTAGAATATACTTGTATATAAACATATATTAAGTAAGAAACTAGCAGTATCTTCACATGTTATATTCTTAAGAAAAGTGAAATCCCTCCATTTAATATCAGCACTATTTTTTAAAAAAAGAAGACAAGATGTATAAATTCAGAGAAAATAATTCTGAAATCAGGCTATACCTCATAACAAAAAAAGTAAATTTTCCTAAGAAAGAAAAAAGGGGATAGTAGAAAGTGAGAAAGGAAGAGAATACTTTTTAATTTCCTCATCGTGAGAAAGATGAAACTGATTCCAAACTCACTGAAGAAGGTAACGCGCCCCCACGCAGGTCTCTTTTTGATGCCATGAGGTCACATGGTTGGCATATGGATCTGTGGAGCTAACTGGAATGGAAATATATTGATTTGCATTATGTAAAATTGTCTGGAATCATCTATCCTAGAGCTTCAGATGTCACTCTTAATGCTTCTATAAAACTCTTCCTCACCTTCTGCCTTGAAGTTACTTAATCATTGCTTAATTCGTTTTTATTTTTCCACTCCTAGGTCAGCAAACAAAAATAAAATAAACCAGTAAAATAAAATAGAAAAGTTTACATACAAAAGACTGTAATAAGGAAAGGGAAGACATCTATATATGGATAGTTATTTTCCTCTTAGATTGTTTCACTTATAGAAATCTGATATATGTAACTTTTGAGCACTCAGGGGCAGATGAACCATCTGATATCCTATATCACTATTTGGATGCTTTTAAATATATTAAGACAGAGATGATCTGAAGCTTCCAAAGCCTATGTCATTAGTGAGGAATTTATGTTAACATTCATGAGGACTGAGAAGGTGGATGATCAGCAAGAACCTCACATCACTTCTTCCTGACTGGAAAGAAGTGTAAGAGTGAACCTGTGGTGCTTCATTGATGTTCCACTCATATTTCTCAGTTTTGTCACTTACATTTCTCTAGGAGACTCTCCTGCAGGGTCAAGCCTTTGCACAAGCCTGTAAGTCTCCTGAATTTATTACTTAAAAAAATAGTTCTACAATATCTACTAATTTGGGGAAGAAAAAAACAATCATTAATCTGACATTCAAGAGCTGTCAGAATTGTACTGTCTGTTTGCAGAGTCTATTTCTTAGTATGCACACTGATATGCATGCATTTCCTAATTGTATATTATTAGCTAATTTGTTTAAAAGCAAAAACCATACACATAAATTTCTTCAAAGTTGTGTAAAAATATACCTTTATGTTTAATCTTTCTTCTTCTAATTAAGGAAAGCACTGCCTTACTTCACTTCAGAAGGAATATAATCTAGGAGGCTCCTATCATGAGAGTTCTCTGAATGATATTCACATCAAATGATATCTACCAAAAGATACTCATGTGGAACCTGGAGTTTGTGAACTTTATATTACTTTAAAAGAATTTTTGTGGGTTGATTAATTTAAGTACTACAGTATATGGTAAACTCTGGTTATTGAAATCATTCATAAAATGAATGTGAAGGGAAATTAATCTAAAGGAGAGATAGAGCAATGCAGTAACAGCCAGTTTATGTCTCAAAGCAGGTACACATCTTCCTATGTTGCTGCTGTTTTCCTTACCCATTTGTATGATTGTAGGCCTTATAAATAATTCATTAAGGGTTCAAGAAAAACTAAGAACTTTATTGGAAAGAACACAGTAGGATTACTTATAGCTTATGGGGAGAAAAGATGAAAATCCCTTTATAAGTTTAACTAGGTGAATTGTGTATTTTAATACTTTATAAATATTAGTTTCAAAGTAACCACCATATCAGCATGCTCCTTGGATTAAAAAGGAAATAAAGATTAAGAGAACTGAAAATGGAGACGATTAAAATGATGCACGTGACAAGGACAGCCACCAGACACCAGATGCCGGATCAGGTAGGAAGGGAGAATATTTCCCATAGAGCCTGTCAAATAGTTTAACCCTACTGGTTATCTATCATTCCTATGTAGCCAGAGTTTCATTAGCAGTGTTGGCAGTTGAATAAACCATAAGTAGAAATGTCCCAATTACAAAACTAGCATGCTTATAAACCTTTTTTTGTTGTTCCTTTGTGAGTTTCATATCATGCCTCCTAATCCCACTGATATTCCCATCCCTCCATATCCACCCTCTGCTCTTTCAACCGAGACAAAACAAAGCAAACACAAGAAAACAAGCAAAACAACAACAAAACAAAAAACAAAACACTTCTAACCATGAGAGTTGTAGTGTGTCATTGTGAGTCACACACTACAGCACAAATGTTTATTGCAATGAGAGTTTGGTCTGATTTACATCACACTTCAACACTAGATCATCACCAGGATTCCCCTTGGAGAGCCTGGTTTTGCCCTGTATTGTGGAAATCTAACAGCTTTAAGTCTGCAGGATTGGCGACTTCACATGCTCCAGTACTTCATATGTTAAGTATATGTTATATGGTATATCTTAACATATGGAATATGTTAAGGTGGACTAATTCAAAGTCCTGGAACTGGGCCTCGGTGGTAATTGAGTTTGTCTGCTAGCTTTCCGTTGCCTACCCCATTAGGATCAGCTCTTCAACACTTTCCCAGAGAGGGGCAGGGCCAGCTCATCAGAGTGCCACTGCTGAGTAAGGGGCAAAACTACTGAGCTTTAAAGTTAATGATTGTTCTACATCTAGACCCCTGAAAACTTGCTAGGAAAGAGGAATTGAAGATAAGTCTTGAAAGGAGAAAAAATATTTACAAACTCATATACATCATGTGGTGTTTGAACTACAGGGAGTTCAAGTTAAATACAGCGGCAAACACAAGCTATCTAAAACCATGGCTAAACCGTTCCACCTAGTCAGACATTGAGCAGACTGAAAAATAATTCAGGATTGGAAATGTGTTTGCAATTAAAACAGTGAAGATACTAACACTCTTGGAAAGATTACCAGTGAAGGGGTAAGAGAGAAAGTAACATATCAGCGCCAGCAGCAAAATAACCGTGACTCATTTGGTCCATAATATAATATTCTAAAATACTATGAATATTTAAGGTCAGTATAGTTACTAATATAAAACTTTCTTAGAAAATTGAAACTTAAATATCTGAAATAAGAAAAAAATACATAATTGTGAAAGTTTCTTATCTACTTAAATGTAAATTTTCTAATTAAAATCTCCTAAAAATTGTTTGAAAGCCCATATATTCATATTGTTGATTTTTTTTCTAACATTGAAAAATGGAAGATTGAGCACCAAACAAAGCAATAAAGGAAGAGAAATAATAAAGGACACCCAAAATTGAAAAAGCAAAAGTCAAATTGTCATCAGTTGCCTACTCCTGAATATTATGTGGATAAGATAAAAACTGCCACACTCAAAAACTATTAGAACTCAGAAAATAATTCAGAAAAATAAAGAACACGAATTCACCAGAAAATACTCAGTGGAGTTGCTATCCATTGATAAAAAATTATCTGATATTGTAACCAGAGCAGCAATCCCATCTCTCATTGCTGTGAAATTAAAGACCTAAAATACATTTAATTAGAGGTGGAAAACCTCAATAATTAAAACTTTGAGTCACTGATGCAAGCAATTAAAGTAGATATAATAAACTCATATAAAGCTGTTCCATATTTCCAAACTGGGAGAATCAATCCTGTTAAAATGTTCATACAATCCAAAGCTATCTACATATTCAGTAACCCATACCAAACTACTAATGACATTTTCACACGCTTAGACAGGTAGTCTAGTGCAGTCACCAAAGGTAGACGTTAACATGGATGTCAGAAAGTGCATGCTGACAGGAGCCTGATATAGCTGTCTCCTCAGAAGTCTGCCAGAGTCTGACATATTCAGAGGCAGATGCTCATAGCTAACTATTGAACTGATCAAGGGGTTCCCACTGGAGGAATTAGAGACAAGGAGCTGAAGGAGCTGAAAGGGTTTGCAGCCCCATGAAGAGAGCAACAATGCCAACCAACCTAAGCTCCCAGGGTCTAAACCACCAGCCTGGGAACACATAGGGAGGGAACCATGGCTCCAGCTGTATATGTAGAGGAGGATGGCCTTGTCAGGCATAGGTGGGAGAGGAGATCCTTGGTTCCATGAAGACTGGACGCCCAGTGTCGGGGAGGAGGGAACTCAAGGGTGGGAAAGTGGGAGTGGGGGTAGGTTAGGGCACATCCTCATTGAAGCAGGAGGAGGGGAAAATGGGATGCGGGTTCCTTGTCAGGGTGGGAAATGGGGTAAGGGGCTAACATCTGAAATGTAAATAAAATATCCACAAAAAATAAAAAAAAATTAAAAAGACATGTACACATATGCACACACATTCATTGGAAATACCTCAAAATTATCTTCAACAAACGATCAAAGTAAGAGAAACTGTACTACCTGATTTAAAAGCTTCATGGTCATGATACAAAACAGACACATTTGGGCAGGGATCCTATAAATAAATCTATGTATTTCTAATTAATAGAGTTTTGATGGAGGTCTAAGAACATATTGGAAAGGTAGTACTATTTTCCATAGATGACACTAGAAAGGTAGCATGTAACATGCAGAAGAATGATATTACACCTTTATGTTTTAGACATTTCAAAAATCAACCCAAAATAAACTTAAAATTAAAAGTAAGGCTTGAAAGTATGGAACTACAGAAAGAGAACAGGAGAAATATTTCAACATTGATATCACTGATATTTATTTAAGACAGGACCTTCAGAGACCAAATCAGACAAATAAACAACAACAAAATAATGAACAAACAAAAAACCAAAGTGATACAACTGATATTATCTCAAAAATAAAATGCTTTTATACAACAATGAAAACAATCAACAGATTGTATAGACAATATGAAGGAAAACATTTGAAAATTACGTTTCTAACAAGGTGTTAAATACAGAGTACACAGTATAATATCCAAAAACCAAATAAAAAGTCAATAATGGAATATAAACAAAAAATAAATATTTCTATAGAGAAGATGTGTAAAAATGACCAACAGATGCATGAGGAAATGTTCAGCAACATCATGTGTCAGGAGTATGCAAATCGGAAGCCTAATGATATATTTTTATGATAGTTAATGGTGGCTGGGGTGTGGTAAATGGAAAGCTCTGAAAACTTGTGTTTCAAACCTTTATTATGTAAAACTGGTGTGTTATTGGGCATATAGATTAATACAGTTATTATAAAAAGCAATATGGAATTTCCACAAAGTATTAAAAATTAAAGTTAATATGTCAATTAATACATCCACACCTCAATATTCATTATAGCCTAATAGCCAAGAAATAGGAATACCTACAACCCCATCAAATGATAATGGCTATAGAATTCCACACAATATATTCCTATTCATCCACACAAAGAACGCAATCTTGATCTTCTTGACATGGATAGTACCAGAATTTATTATGCTAAGTAAAGTAATCCAGACCCAAAGACAAAAGAACCACATGATTTCCCTTACAAATTGAGTATAAAAAATGATGTCATATCATAGAAGTTGTAAATAGAATATCAAAAATTAGGGAGACTAGAATAGGGTAGGAGTGTGGTGTGGAAAGACTATCAAGTGGGTGATTAGTCACAGTATCATGGGACTGAAAAGTTTCATGTGCAGTATATGGTACAGTACAGTAATGACAAATAGTGATGCATCATTCATTCCATAAAGAAAAAGAAAGAATTTTGTTAAACATCATGAAATATTAAAGTATGCTGATTTGTTTTGAGTGATAACTGTCCTGTAATGCAAGCATTGGAAGTCAGACAGTTATGCACAGAAAAAAAAAACTGGTCAGCAAGACTATCATTTCAATATCCACAGGATGTGGTTCAGCTGAGAGACTCAACCTCAAAGAAAAAGGGGAAAAGAAATAATGGAATATTATCTGGATCAATTTTAGACTTCCACACTCTGACACAAATATACATACAGTCTCGTATTACGATCCCACACACATACAAATATGTACATGCACATACTGTATATATCATACACAGTATGATATATACATACACATATACATATATATTACAGTTTTGTTCCAAAATTTGACTTGGCCTTACTGTTATGTGGTTAGAGTGTCAATGGCATTGCCTTCCTTGCCTTCCTTGCCACAAATGCTAAGTGAACATTACTCACCCTTCACCAGTTTCTCTAGGAACACACATTCCCCAGTGACTGAGACAGGATACTGACATTTCCTTGACCCAGCCTCTGACATACCTTCTTCTGCAGATGATGCTGACTCTCTTATCTATACCCATTGTTTAAAACAAATTATTTATTCTTTCACAATTTCGTACTTAGTGTAATCTATTTTGATTGTATTCTATTCATTTCTCACAAATCCCCTTCTTCCTCCCACCAAATCCCTTCTCCATCTTCATAAGGTCTTCTTTGTATTTACATGTCTCTTGTTCATGGCCCAATGTGTTTAAATACTGCTGTCCACATGAATTTGGCGGAGGTTATATCCTGGAGCAGGAGTAACTTATCATGGAACAGTATTACTCCTCTCCCTGCTGCAATCAGTTAACTGTTTATAGCTCCTCAGAGAGGAGTGAACCCTTAGGACGCCCTCTTTCATCCACAATGGAGTTTTGATGGGTTTGCCCTTTCACAGGTCTTGTGAAAGCAGACACTGCTACAGTGAGTTCACGTTCACTGCGACAACTCTCTCATATACAGGGCGAGCTTGCAGAACATTCCTTCCTATCTTCTAGTCCTTCCATTTTTTTACACACACTCTTCCCCAAACCTCAGAGGGAGTAATACAAATTTATCATTTAAGGCAGGGCACTCAATAATCACCTATTCTCAACACTTTTATTATTTTATTATTTACCTCTCTGATATAAGGAAAGACAGAGAGCAGCACAAAATCTCTAATACTTTAAACATCGGTATTTAGAAGGCAGTTGGATAGCATGTCCACACAGCAAGACAACAGTAGTAATAGGTTTATCCATGTGATTTATGTCCTCTGCAGCCATGAGCTTTGGCTGCCTAAGGTACCAGGTATAAATTACCTCCTTCTCTAGAACACTAGCATTTATATTCTTCTGTTCTTGTGATGTACCTTTTAGGATTGAGGAGAGGTGTAAACTGAAAATAGTTTTAGTTTGCATTTCCTTTATAGCTAAAGATGTTGAACATACCAGAAGACATTTATTAACTATTGATATGTCTGCTTTATGTCTTATTTTGAAGGAGAACTTTGTGTTACATTCCATAACTCAGATTGAGTTGTTTTGATTTCTTTCTTTTTCTTTTCTTTCTTAAGTTCTTTAAATATTCTACTTATTAATCCTCTTTCAAATGCTTAACTACCTAAGCTTTTCTCTAATTCTGAAGGTTTTTCTCTTCATTCAATTGACAATTTTATGTGTAGTATAGGAATAGGCTTTTTTCATTCCATGATGTCTCATTTGTCAATTGTTGGCCTTGCTTCCTACATCGTCAGAAGAAATAATTGCCTGTATCTTATCCAAACATCAATTTTTTAATGGGTAAGAGAATTGGGACATACACTGAAATAATATGAATAATCATAATTTAAATATCAATACTTTAATACCATCTGTAAAATCATGTATGCCAATATAAGGAAACAAATTCACAGATTCTGAAAAGTGGGACATACCCAGCATTCAGAGGATAATATACCACACCATACTCTTTCTTCTAAGTAAGTTAGTCCAAATAGAAACTTTTATTCTGACTTCAATCACCATTATGAATATCTTATGTAACATTTGAAAATAGGCCAGTCAAGTTTACTTAGAAAAGAAAAATTTAGAACAGATATTTCAGTGGTAAAATACTTTGCGAGGATGAAACTATGAATTTGATGCCTAGCACGTATGAAAATGTAAAAATAAATACAATAACTTAAAAAATAATATGATTTAAAACTAAAATTATATTAATTAAGAGACCAAAGTATGCTTGTTCAAGTCAGTTATCCCCAGAGTGTACTGTATATATTTCTCTCACAAGAGAAAGTACAGTAGAGGCAAACTGACTCTTTTAAATAACCCTGTATAATGATGAAAGAAAGAACAGCATCCATGGTGGTCATGATGTTGGCCTAGGGCCCAAGAGCAGAGTGTAAAGTCAGCTATACTTAAAGACCAGTTTCCCTTTGTTCCTGAGCTTGGCTAACAGCATGAACTGAACCCATAAAGCCTGTCAGGAATGAGGAGATATGAAACCACTCTCTAGCAGAAAGAGGCCAGGTGGCTTACTAGAGAATGACATCTCTGCTTTTAACCTAACATTGCTCTTCTGACAGAAAAATGGATATGAATGGTAGGATTTTTCTCAAGGATTTTAAACCGTTTTTTGTTTGTTTGTTTGTTTGATTGATTTTTTTAATATCCTCTTAGGTCTAAATTCTAAAACTATATATTGTTGACATTTTGTATAATGGTTTCTGCCAGGACTTGGCTTGGGTCATAGAACCCAAGGTAAAGAATGGAATTAAGAAAGAATAGGCACAAAGACACACTTAGAGGAAAGCTGGGACCAGGATGGGGTCTGCCAGCCCTGACAACTCAGCATGTTGTTACATACAGTACAAAGGCCTCTGTGGGTAAAGAGTCTCAGGCTGTGTACATCCAGGATGAAGAGGAAGGAGCAGCTGCTGGTCTTCACACATACTAGTCAGATGCTGAAGAAATACTATCATCTCTCTTGAGCCTCACCAAAGTATGGTTTTGTGACCCCCATGGGACTGGGGTGTTGGAGTACTTTACATGGTTTTGCTCATATGAACAATTCACACTCTCTCAAGATTTCACTCACTCATTTCCCTTCACTTCTTTCAAAATTCATCTATAAAGCTACCACTTGAAGGTCTTCAGGATTTGGGAAAGCATCTGAAAAGCCAGCAAAATCAGTAGTTATAGTGTTAGTATTAAGGTTGTCAGTATAGTTAGCAAAAGGGCACTCCCAGGAGCTGTAAGTCATTAATTGAAAGTTCAGTGTCAGGGGTATGTTATCTCCCTAAAAGTCATTGGCTAGGAAGTTCCCTCAGACTACCACATAACAACATCGCTGTTGTTGCATGCCTGAATTAGAGGGTGTATTTCTAATGTTGGAGATAGACCAGGCTTTGTTTCAGAATATAGAGAAATCTGTGCTGTCTGACTTTCAGATGTTTGACGATATTGTACAGACTGTTGGGGAAGAGTTATCACCAATATAGTCCTGATCAGTTATGGACCTGGCTTGCTAAGCTACCAGCTTGCAAGATGGATATGCCTATAGTCTCAATAAAAGTACAATTGTTATGGCTGAAGTCAATTACTTTCTAAATGGATTTAAAACCCAATTCATATTAAAATATCATAGCCAGGACAGAATCCTATTGCTGAAGATGTAATAACTGGGGATGCAACTGGTATTGTTCTGTTATGAAGATGTGATGTGTCTATCAAATTGCCTTCCAAATATTAATGTTTATGGCCATAGATTGGTGCCATTTTTGCTTGTAGAGGGAAGCATTTTTGCAATGGGCAGCAATTATATGGGGAGACACAAAACCGGTCAACTTCCAGGAATAAGTAACCATTATTGTGCTAGAGCAATTTAGTGATCGTCTACAGTTGGGAGAAAATAATCATCTATATCAACCCCTCCAAAGCTCAGAGAACATTTCAAAAAGGTTAAGAGGATGAAGAAGTAGAGTGTTGTTTAGTTGAGTCCTGTTTAACCAGGATTGGAACATTCCCTTGTGGATGTAATGAAATGGTTCACAATATGTATGCAATTTGTGAAACATCTTCCCAAGGTTGTAAAAGCAGGAAACAATTTCTGGAGGAGAGGAGGGGTTTTTTGTTTGTTTGTTTTGGTTTTCATTTTTTAGTTTTTGGTTTTTTTTCCTCTGGAAGTTCCTCAGGAAGCTCCAATAATGCAGCTTTTGTAAGTTACCGATCACTGTGGGATGGACTTTTCAGTGAAGCATCTAATAGAGACAGCCATGTTCCTGTGACTCAACTCTTAACACACAGTTCAGTACATAAGCGCAAAAAACTCATTGGCTCACCAACCTGCTGTTGGATTGGATAGCTTCTTTGGCCAATAATTGGTACCATAATAACATGAATAGATGTTTGTTCGCATCTCTCTAAAAATATATATATTCAGTAAGTACACAAAGTAATATTCAGATATATGGAAAAATATGTTTCTGTATAGAAAAACTTTAACTTCATCCAAAATTGCAAGTACTAAACACAATATTGTCAAGCTGAAGCTGATGTATTTTTTTAAACCCAGTAAATTTAATATAATATTTAAATTGTTATAAAAATTCACATTCAGGTTGGTGGCCCAGTGTCTGAGAGATCTCAGGGTTTCCGGGTTAGTTGAGACTGCTGGTATCCTATGGGGCAGCCCTCCTCCTTAGCTTCTTCTAGCCTTTTCCCAAATTTGACCACAGGTTTCCCTGGCTTCTGTCTATTGGTTGGGCGTAAGTATGTGCTACTGTCTGAGATCCCCCTCCCCCACACATATACATAGCAGAGAACTACCTGGTCTGGCAGTGAGAAAAGATATCCCTAACCCTTGAGAGACTTGAGGTCCCAGGGAATGGGGAGGCCTGGAGGGGTGTGGGTGGGTAGAATAGAAATTATAAGAACAATAAGCTATAATTTCTCATTCACAAAAATGGTAAAAACTAGAGAATGAGTTAATTCCAGTGATTGGCAATGCTTCGAAAAGATGGGGACTTTCCTGCCCCTCTGGCAATAAATATTGGAACCTCAATCCTGGGAAGCCATCTGGCAATAGTTAACAAAATTACATATGCATATTTCCTGTGACAGAGAAATCCTAGTCATACTGTATAATCCAGGAAACACTTCCACAAATCAAAGTTTAGACATCTACTGAAAATATCTTTATCTTGGAATTTTATGATAATAAAACTTATAACATCAGAGGTACCAATCACCAAGAACTAAGGCTCTAAAACATGGCAGATTTAGATATTAAGAGAGTAAGTAGTAGGATGTGAGAATCTGTGTGTACATACATCAACAGAAACAGCTAAAATACATGACATTGCCAACTAAAAAATACAAAAATGAATTCAAGATTCATAATAGAGTTTCACTTATGTCACTGAATGCCACATGTAGCAAATACACACGCATGCACATACAATCACACATGAAGAGTTATTTGAACTACTTCGGATGACATAATATTAGGTAAGATATGGCCAGCTGTTAATATGTATTTCCAGAAGACGTAACAACTAAACATATATATAGTTTAAACATATATAATAGTATAAACATATAATAATACATAATAAAACTATTATAAGCATATGATAGTTTTACATATACAGAAGAAAATTACATGCATTTGTATATGTGTATACAACCTGTATACATTATGGACAAAAAAAACGTTATTATAATATATGGAATTTAAATGTTTTTATAGTGATTATTTGATTGGAAAACAGTAAGGTCAATTTCTCCAAGACTCAAAATATGGAGAGAGGGAACCTGGACTATGTCCT
Source organism: Rhabdomys pumilio (assembly GCA_030674055.1). NCBI lineage: Eukaryota > Metazoa > Chordata > Mammalia > Rodentia > Muridae > Rhabdomys > Rhabdomys pumilio. The sequence goes on along the minus strand of JANHMN010000011.1, from coordinate 51,703,605 downwards.
TCAATACAGCTGTGATGATTCTATGCTTCTGCTATTTGTTTTACTACCGTTACTGAATGAACCAGCAAATGGTAATATCAGTAATTTCTTTCCTCTAAGCCTGTGCCTTCTGCAAGTAGATAGAGATAAAAAAAAAAAAGAAACAGCAACTTTATGAGAATCTGATAAAAATTTTAAAAAGATGTAAATGTAAAGTGGTTGATTACATTTTCTTTCCTTTGACCACTTTTTGTAACATAGAAACATGTTTTTGTTGTCTCTCAAGTATTCTAAGAGCAGCATTCGGAGTCCTATCAGCATCTTGATTAAATGCCAGAAACACTAATTGGTTTATCTTACAATTTGTTGGAATTAACAGCAAACATTATAGAATATGAAATGGAAACATAAGAGAAGGGAGTTTCCGTTCTTTAAGCTGTTTCGTTTCTCATAAGGTTGTTGGTTTTTTTTTTTTTCTCTATCTTTTATATCTGCAGGATGATGGCATCATGCTGAGCCCTGCTCAGAATACAGATCTGTGCTGGGATGTTCTGTAAGTTTAAGTATGCAGACAGTGTGGTTCTCATCCCTGATATACCTAGGACCGGCATAGCCGTGTGGAAAGATTAATTATGCTCACATCAATTTTGGCCTCTAGATGTCATGTAAAGAATGTAGAATCTGAAAGGAAGCTGCAGAATTTTTATTACGGCCATCTGAAACACTGTGTAGCTAGGAATGGAGAATAGTAGCCGGGGTGTTCTTTTACAGGGAAGCCAAGGCAGAGAGGCTAGAAATCACATTCTTGGATGGGCTGTGTGAAACACACACTGATTTGTTAGCTTCTCAACGTAAAAGAGAGATGAGGCTGCACACACACTGCTGCTTTCTATATGGTCAGTTTCTTGGATGGGAAAGCACTGAGCAGAGGCAAAGAAAAAGAACAATTGTCACTACTACATATGTGAACAAAAAATCAAGCAGGGAGAAGTAAACACTGACTTTAGGATACTTTTATGATTCTCCTTTAAAAATAAAATGAATAGGACATTAGCAGATGCGAACGAATGTTAAATAAATTATTATACACGCTTAATTCCAGTGCTTTAGTATGAGATCAAGCAAATGATAATAGGCTACACTTTTGGTGCAAGAGGTTTCCGAAAAATAAAATGTGCTTCAGCTTGTTTTGCAAAACTGAGCAAAAAAATAAAAACAAAATTCCATTTAAAAAAGGAAGCAGATGAACCACTGAAAAGAATTCATCATGAAAATCGTATAACATGGATTAGGAAGGGAGACCATATCTGTTTGTCGCAGTGTTTGTTACAACCTGCAGTTAATTCATCACACTGTGGCTCCCTTGATATTTAAGGACAATGGGAAATGTCCACAAGCCCTCTTCTTATTTCCATCTATGGCCCCAGAGAGCGTGGACTGCAGACAAGAAGCCATTTAAATGCCTCCCAAGAAGAACAGCTAAGCTGACGGGAGGCAAGCATGCTCTAAGTTGCTCAAGGAAACACAAAGCTGCCAGACGGTGAGGACAGGGAAATCATGCAGAAAAACCAAAGGAAAGGAAGAAGAGCAGACTAGGAGAAAATAAGAGTCTGCTTTAACAGATGTATGGTAATAAGTCCAGATACTGAAAACTTCACAGTGCAAACTGAAATAGTACATCTGATTTCAGACCAGAACAGTGGAATAATGAACACCATAGAAGCACTGGGTTCTTAAAACTTGGATTGGAAATATCCTCAGGAAAATGCTAGTGATTCAAAAAAGAAAGGATTAAAAAAAAAAAGAAAAGAAAAACAGATTTCCCTTGAGTACCTAAAGTTAATTCTTTTTCTTTTCCTCTGGGGACTAAATTCAGAATACTTGCTGTAGTTGGCCACATAACTACAGGTGTTTGTGTGTGTGTGTGTGTATGTGTGTGTGTGTGTGTGCCAGAAAGAGAGAGAGAAAGAGAGAGAGAGAGAGAGAGAGAGAGAGAGAGAGAAGATCAACATTTTAACTAAAGAAAATTGTTTTACTGAGTGCTTTAGAAAGAACAGTATTATTATTTATAAAAGTAAGTTATACTTTTAATATGAGAAAAAAAATCAGTTTTTTCAAATCATCTTATTAACCTCGACCATTTCTTAAACCACAGGCTAAACCATTTTTAATTATCTCTTTCACATCCAATCATGTGAGACTGTTTTAAAGTAAGAATTCTGAGTAACTAGGCAAATTGTTATTAGTAGCTGAGTGCAATGTACCTTCAGTTGAAAGGCAAATAGGGGTGATGTCCTCTTCCAATATATGCAGCACACTTAAATGACCAACCAATGAAATATGCTATAAATGAAAAATGAATACAAAATAAAGAGTCAAAATCCAGAATTCTTGGTTCATTTCCTGAATTAAGGTTGTAAGAAAGATACACACATAGAATACAGCCACACACAATTGCATACATACCCCACATACACACCACATACCCACCACACACATACCGAAACACTCATACACATACTGAAACATAACATACACATATACCCCACATACAAATGTGTATGTGCGTGTGTGTATGCATGCATGACTATGAAAATCAAAGCCTGCTCACTCCAGTATTATGTAAGTGCTAGTGAAAGAAAAGTCTTTGTGTCTCTCTTTCCTAACGATGGACTGATTAGCAACATAAATCCTATAAAGACTCTGTGTAGACACAAAAATTGGCAACATAAGTCACACCCTTCAGTAACAGTTGTTTCACTCTCAAGACCTTCCTCCCTGCCACTACATGGCCCTAAATTCTTTCTGTCTCATTACCAAAATTTTTTATCACTGGCTCTTTTCTCATTTTAGCTTATATATCCTTCATTCTTATTCATTTTTGCCAGTGCAAGCATAACATTCTCATCTTCAATGTCACTCCAAGTGTTTTAATCTACCCTTCACAAACCACTAAAGAATGAAAAGGGGGGAGAAGGAAGGGGATAGGAGGGGGAGGAAAAGAGAATGTGATGGTTAAGGAGCGAGACAGAGACAGAGACAGAGAGTGGGAAACAGATTGACAGTGGGAGACAGACACACACAGAACAAGAGAGAGAGAGAGAAAGAGAGAGAGAGAGAGAGAGAGAGAGAGAGAGAGAGAGAGAGAGAGAGAGAGAGATCGGTCCCTGGTGCTCAAAAGATTCAGAGAAAAGGAGAGTGTTTCAGAAAAGGCACACACACACACACACAAAACTTGGGATCGGTATAACCAAATAGAATCCCCCCTTTCCATGCCTATGTTCTATTTCAATCTCCTCTTGCTTGGGGATAAATAAGCCATTTTCTGCTCTCTGTAGTTAATTTTGTGTTCAGTAGAGGATGTAAGTATTCTTCCAAACACTTAGTAATATAGTGCATGTGCAGACCATAAGGGAGAAGCATCATAAAATGGGAAAGCCTGCAGCCTTTATAAACAAATACTTTTGTGTTTCAAGGTGTTTTTTTGTTTGTTTGTTTGTTTGTTTTTTTTTAATTATAAGCCAGAACATAGAGAAAAACTTACAATATCCAAAAATAAGTATAAATGCCCTAAATTTAGCACTACTCTATTGGGCAGGCTGAAATTCTCTCACTCTAACTGTCTCTCTTTCTCCATGAACTGCAAGAGAGGGAGAAAGAGAAAGAGAGAGAGATTATGTGGAGAGCCGTGGTAAACGGTGACAGCATTCGCCATTGGAACATGGCACTGGCACCTGTCACTCGTGGGTAAACAAGTAAAATTGCACATGTGCAAGTGGTGAAAGCCCGCCAAGCCACCGCCCAACCCAGGGCGTCATTCGGGGTTTTGAGCAAGCAGCCAATCAAATATGTCCATACCACCCACTCTAGGGTGTATATAATGCAGCGCCATCTTGGCTCTCTCTCTTCCTCCTCACATGGTAATAAACGCTTGCTGCAGAAGGATCCTGGTGCCTGCGTGCGTTCTTGCCGGCGAGACAATTGCACAGGTCACAAGATTAGACCTTATCAAGTCTACCAGAAGGATTTCATCCTACTTTGGGAAGGAATTGTAAAGCTATATCCTCCCAATAGGACCATTCTCTCCGGGAATGAAGTGGGAGACTCCTAGACCTTAAGAAGTAAATAAAACTTTTGAAACCCAGTTAACAAATTTGTCACCCCACACCTAACATGTATACACAGGGTTGAAAATATGTTGTAAATAGAGAAAACAATTTCTGGGAAGAGAAAGTAACATGCAGCACAATCTATGCTGAGATGGATAGTTTAGTAATGTTTCTGCCTCTATGTCATCCATGACTCTACAAGTAAACTCCAATAAATTTGGTATTTCACTGAGATAGATGGGTGAAATTTTTTCGTTATGCTCTTGCTGGTGTTCTACCTAAAATGATCTTTATTCATATCTCCTCAGGAAAAGACACAATTACTACATAAAGAAAACTACCCAGCTAATACTTGAGTTTAGCTTTGCATTAATTAGTGAGGATTCCAGATGTAGTGACTTGAGTCATTTGTGCCCTCCAGGATCTCAGTGTGATGACTAGTGTTATAGGACTAACAGGGGGCAGAAATTTTGAGAGCAGGGCCTCATAGGGGATTTTCTTCTCTCCCACCTCCCTCAATCTGTGGTTCACACCAGAATTTGGTTTAGGGAGCCCTGACCAGTCCTGACCAGGACTTTTAACTCCCAATAGTTTAGTTATCTACCTCTTTATTCACAGAAAAAAAAAAAACCTGTAAAGCCTATTGGTAGAACAGCCTTAGCAAATTAACTAATGATCACTGGTAAGATTTCTTTAAAATAACTTTCATTATAAAGCTCCCTAAATTGTAGTTACTGTAAAGAATTAAGAACCTATAAAACCACAAAGTATGTTTGTTTTCTAAAAGTTTTTGTGCTTTTTAGTTTTTGAAATTATAATTACATCATGCCTCCTTCGCTTTCACTACCTCCAGCCCATTTAATGCACCTCTTCCTTTCTCTCTGCCAAATTCACCATAGAGATGTGTGTGTGTGTGTGTGTGTGTGTGTGTGTGTGTGTGTGTGTCACATTCACCTAGATACACAAATAAAACCCACTCAGTCAGTACAATGCTACCCCATCCTATACTATCTCAAGGCTAACCACTTGGCATTAGATAACCAATTAGGAGCTTTTTCCAGAGATGGACCTTTTGCTTTCAGAATACCCCAGAATGTTAATACTTTTTAACTGTTAAGATGTAGGTTGGGCTCATTCAAATAGAGCTATATTAGCTTAATATATGCAGTAAAATAAACTGTAATATTTAGATGTGAACACTGAGTTCACTGACATTTGTTTTCTGAGGGTTTTACATCTATTGTGATATCAAGACTGCACCCACAACAGAAACTAAAACTATAGCGTTAAGTCTTCTTAGATTCTTTCTTGATAAATGCAATGAAGAAAATTAAACATTTTGTATATGTTAACTATGCTTTTACACACACACACACACACACTTGTGTATGTGTTTATGTCCTCTGGTTCTTACTGAAGGAAGAAAAGGAAGAAAGGAGGGGAGAGAATGTAAGCCAGAATGGAGGGATGAAAAGGAGGATAGAGTAAGGGAGCAAGGAAAAGAGAAGTAAGAAAGAGAAATAGAAAGAAAGAATGAAGAGGAGGAAGGAAGGACAGAGAAGCAGAGAGGGAAATGAGTCTTACCTATAGAACAGTCTATATCCATATACAGACTCAAGAACACATCCCCAGTTCCTTTGTCCTGAAGACTTCATCTTTCTGCACAGTAGCAATTATCCATGAACTTTCAATAATATGTAAGACATATTCAGTACCTTTGTGAAGTGACATCACTTTTTAAATGATACTAAAATATTATTTGTCATTTTGCCATCATTCCAACTGAATAGACACAGCTGTCAGAATTACATGATATCACATAGCAGTTTAGAAAAGAATTGGGAGAAGACATAAAGAGATTCATAAAATGTAAAACAATTTCACTCTTGTTAATAGTTTAAGAAATATAAGTTTCATAAAAATCGGGTTTTACTTTAGTAATTGTATTTAAATGAATCATGTAAATACTGTAAATCTCCATTTCCAACATTATATATGCCAATAAATACAGTACATAACTGGAAAGGCCTTTCTGGACTGCAATATTGGTTAACAGTTAAATATGACCAGATTTTTTGAGCAATCCTAAGGGAGCTAATTCTCAGTGTTCCCTTTAGGCAGTAAGAAGGGAAACAGAGCAGAGAAGACATAGTCATATGGAAAGCTCTTAGGCACAGAAGTGAGACACAGAAAATGTGTTTCTGTCCCTTCCTGAGAATGACTGTTTGAGCCTTGGACCCACAGAGATTAGGCCTGAAGAAACACTCTCTGTCTGAAAACCAGAAGAACTAAAATTTTATGCTCTGGAAAGCAGAGCATATGACTGGTGAAAAGATTCTTAAAAAAAAAAAAGTCTTCACAGTTTCCTGTAATAATTACTTTCTCTAAAAAATGTTTAAACAATTTGTAAGAACCCACTTTACTGACATTCCTCTATGTCATAGGTTAGGATTTTTAAAAGGTAAATTACTCATTTTTTAACTTAGTATGAGGTCTTTTTTATGAGCAAGAAAGTCACTGAAACAAATATGGACAGTGAATGATGAGTAAATTCATTATAATCATAAAGAACAAAGTATACCAAGCAGGGCAAGGCTTGCCATATACTTTTGTACAGCACACAACAAATGCACTTAGCTCTGGAGCTCCTGGAGAACTTATGTACCACCAAATCCTTTGAGAAAACTGTATACCTTGACATGTTACTATTTTTCTCAAAGGGGTACTTTTTATTTAAAAAACATGCTTTAACTTATCCAACGCAATGGTTTTTGTAGCATCTACAAAGTGGACTCAGATAGACTATTAATTTTATCAACTCTGCAAAGGGATATTAAAATATTTAATTGTTCTATAAAGCAGTTAAGTTGTCCATATTGAATTGTAAAAACCAAATACATATTTGTTGAATGAATATACAAAAGCCCTAAACCATAGTCTAATGTTTAAATAGAAAGATGTTTATGATTGTGTTTGATCTGCTCTTCACCTAGAGCCAGTAGACACTGTAATAACTCCTTAGATGTATGAAAAAATGCTTATTAAGTTTTCATGTGACCCAAAAGGGAGAGGGCTGTCTTACATAATGGATGACACTATCAAAATTTTAAAAAGTAAAGATAGCAGTATAAATGACGGCCTTAAACTGAACCAAAATAAATATACTACGTATAGGTTTGAAGAATCAATTTACAATTAGGTAGTTAGAAAAACTTGACAAACTTTGATATATATATATATATATTTATAAAATTCAATATTTATCAACCTGAATACTTAGTGTTGTGTCTAGCTTGGAATGTCATGTATTTAAGATTTTTTTTTTAAAAGAGGTATAGTGTTTCTAAAGAAATGTTTGATCCACAGAGAAAATGGTGGAAAAATGTACCTAGCTGTAATGTGATATTTGTCAAAAGAATCACACATGTTCCTGTGGCCAGAGGAGGAGGTAAAGAACTTAATCCTGACACCAACAGGGAGGAGCGCAGCATTTCAAGCACTCCATGGCTTATGGGTTTTCAGAGTATTAAAAAGACCCCACTGGGGCACTGATAGAACAAAATATTCATATACAGAGAGAAGATAGCAAATATACTTTCTCTGTAATTATTGATCCTGTAATCCAATCAAGATTTGGTGTTGAAGATGTAAGGCGTTGGCTTATTTGCAGGCAAAACAAAACAAAAACAAAACAAAAACAAAAAAACCCAAAACCCAAATCCTCACTATAACATGAAAGACAGAGGTAGACTTGGGAAAGTTCCTTCTGGTGCACATGCTTAAGTAATGCAGAAGGGTGCATCTTATTTTTATAGCACATAGGGATGCACAGTGGGTCCACATCTTCTCTCCTCAGCTATTGGAATTGGTTCTGTCATCACATATTCATCTATTCCCTATCTGTAGCATTAATCATCAATTCCTAAAATCAAACTCCATGTTTATTACAGTCTCATGGCATTTTGCTGATAGCTTTTCCTCTCCATAAGACAACCTCGTTAAACTATATCCTTATGCAACATTGACGATCCCATTTGTAGAGAACAAATGAGGTAAAAATGTTTTCTTTTAGCCAATTTTAAACATCATTCTGTGTTGTAAAAAAAAAACATTTTAGTTAGTAATTTTTTACTAACTAAAAAATTACTCTAAAAATTTTACGAACTAAAAAATTTTATCTCCTCTCCGTCCATTGACCGAAGTTCACATGTTAGATTTGTCCAAAAGGTACACAGTAAAATTATAGAGAAGAGAGTGTGTTGAAAATTTCCAATGGGAGGCATATTAATTCACATACTATTATTGAACTTTATGAATAGATATTAGTGCACAGGGGCCATTTTCTGTTTAAAATTTGAAGAGCAGTAGAAACAATAATCTTACAACTCCACGTTCAAAACAAACGTTGATTGCTTACACTACAACTACAGTACAGACCTAGATTCAAATGGGGAATACGTATGCCAATGAAAGACTTCCAGAGGTACAGACCCATCACATTGTAAGCCACCAGGAAGCAAATATATCTAATTACAAAGTCTTATCTGAGCCTGGAAATGTAGATGGATATGGAATTTTAGACCTAAATATGAATGATAAAATTGTCCTCACACTGAAACGCAACAACCGGATGTAACTCAATATTGCTAATCAATATTGCTACCTACAGAATTTAAAAGAATTGTGTGAAATGGATGGAAGATGGGTCCCCCAATACAGTAGCTTGATAAGGCTTAGATTCATAGAGATTTCAGTTCATATTACAAATAGATAAAAATGACTCCAGTCAGAGGCACAACAAAGAAATTATAGATTGTGACCTTAATGTAAAGAAGAATTAAAAAACATTTTATAGGGCTACACATTTGAGGTCACAATAAAGACAAAACAATTTTAGAATGCACGCATTTAACTGCCAATTAAGAGTAATCAGTAATACATATTAGTCAATATAACACATAAAAATTGATCAAAATGTTATCATCTATCAGAAACTCTATGTGTATCAAATTTGTAATCCCAAAATGACAACATATTTCATTTTCAGATACACATGGAAGGCACATAAATTTGACAAAATCTATAGATAAAATAAAAATAAAATTAGAAAGTTTTATTGATATTTATTGATATGAGAAATGAAATTAGTCAACCATGAATAATTTTCTAGGGCATTTTATTTACCTATTAGATTGTCGACATGCCCAAAGTACATCATGACATGTTGTAGACCAAGTGGAACTCTAACATCATATTGCTACTGTTAAGAACGAGTGATATGGTAGATTGGAAAACTGATGTTTCTATATATTTCTATAGATTGAAGCCCTAAATTATTTATTTATTTACCACTCATTATTTGAAAACAGAAAACAAAGATGTGAAATAAGGAACACATTACCTTGCTTATTAATTGACACAGGAGTGCCCAGCCAAATGGGGGTGGCACCATTCCCCTCTAAGTGGCCATGGGCTGTGGTGGAATGCCTGCTAAGCAAGAGTCCTTGAATGACTGCAGCAATGAACCAGCCAACACTGTGCCGCCACAGCTCCGGCAGCCATGTTTCCCTGGCATTCCTTCCATAGTTCTCTAGGTAGTGACTTCTTGGGTAGAAGTGAAGGTGTAAAGATCCTTTAATCCTGTAAATTGCTTTGGGTCACAGCAACAGAGAGGAAGCAAGAGGAGTGAACAAAGACTATACACACTTTACTTTTATCTGACATTTAAACAATGGAATGAGGATAAAGAGACTTTAAACATTTATGGCGTTCTGTTTTTGAATATTTTTCTCATATTTTTGAAATTATAATAGAATTACAACATTTACCCCTTCCCTTTTCTCTCTCCAAACCAATCTACATACACCTCCTGACTCTTCTTCAAATTTTTTAATAGTTATTGCATACACATAGATTTCTAAATATAACCTATAAACATTTTTTAGAAATAAAGATATACAATCAAAAGCATGAGAATAACAGCAAGATTACCTTCAGTATGTTCTGTATACCGAAGTATAATATATATGTGTGTGTATATATATATTATATATATATGTATATATATTGCTCTGTAATATATATTACTCCCTCCCTCTCTCTCTCTCTCTCTCTATATATATATATATATATATACATATATATGTATATATATATACACTCTGTATGTAGTGAAAGATGAAGGAGGATCAGAAAAAAAATAAAGAGGAGGAAGAGGGAGGGGAAGGGGGAGGGGAAGGAGAAGAAGGAGGAAAGAGAGACAATCAGATTGTGTAAGTTTTATGTAGTGTACTTGATTCACGAATAATGACTTGAGCACAATGTAAGTTCACTGCACACCCCTAAGGTGGGATAAAGTAAAGGAAGAAATCAAGTTGCAGTTCTTAAACTGATTTCAGTAGTTATATTGTTGAGGGTTTTTTAAAATTGACTTTTGTAACTTTGGAGCTTTGTAAAAGTTTTTGAGTAATTGTAGAAGATCCTCATTTTATCATCACTAATAACCACCATGTGGTCAAAAAAAATTAAAATTAAACTTTGTCAAATGAAGCAGTGTTAGATTTGAATTCAAGTTGGAGGAACCAGTATAACTTACACTACATTTCATCTTTAAAAGAGAATTGTACCTCCACCCATAAAATACTGTAACACTAATGAACCGCACTCCAGCTGGGAGTTGAAAGCTGGTTGGAGCCAAAGGACCAGTCCAGCTGTGCAAGCATTCATTTTCAAAACAAAATTTAAAAAAAATAGAAACCATAGGTGAGAAGGAAAAGGGTGTATGTGAAAGAATTTTTAGGTATTAATGGGGGAGGTAAATATAATGAAGATATGTTGTATAAAATCCTTTAAGAGTTCATTTAAATCTTATACATAAAAAGATTTTTTCCCCTTCAAGTTCCTGGTGGCATTGGAGCCCTCCAATGCATGGCAGTACAGCTCAGTCTTTACCTCCATAGCCACACCCCTTTCTTCTGCTTTGTCATTGTATCGTTAAGCTCACTTGGCTTTGTCACTGTATCTTTAAGCTCACTTGGCTTTCTCCTATAGAAGCAACAGTCCTTGCATCTAAGACCACAATAGACTTTGTTTCCAAGTTCTCAAGTCCTTGGGTCTGACATTTTCTTATTTGCAAACAGGTTCATTCTCACAGGTACCAGGGCATGATGTTTTCTGTATGCTCATGGTGAAGTGGAGAGAAGTGGGTTATCCCCATTACCGGGGATGTAAAGAGCATACATAGTGTGACAGGGTAAATACAGGACCAGGGTCTTCCTCCAGTTATGCTTTCCTTTCATACTTGGGCAATACTGCCTGGTTAACTACTGGCTGTTTACTCCATTATCATCTGCTGCATAGTCTGAATTTTTGGTGAGTTGTTGCCGTTTGTTTGTAAAAGATGATTTATGATTTGAAACAAAACCCAACCCAACCTAACAACAGAAATCCTGCAGTGGTCCCCTCCTCCAGGAATGCAAAGTAGGTAATGATTGAAGTTCTACCCTTACCTAACTCATCTCTCCTATTAGGAAAAAATCCCAAAGTGGGAGAAAATGACAATATTTTAATACATCCCATACTCCATTTCTTCCTTTCCTCCCTTCTGTGCAGTGGCCATCCTGAGGGGGAAGAAAAGCACACACGCGTCACTTATGCCTCTTGTATCCTTTCCTCTTAACAGAACATAAAAAAAGATAGGGGAAAATTGTGTATTCTCTCTTCAGCAAAGAGAGCTCTCTTAAATTGTCAGCCAGCCTAGCCAATTTCAAATTGATGAAGAAATTTAGGAAATCCCTTTTCAAGACAATGTTCCTGGCTATAAAGCATACTATATATCTCAATGCCAGAATATCCCAGGCAGTATAAAAAGCTAAAGATTTTTTTCTAAGTACCTGTGTTTACGTCTGTATTGTTGCTCATAACTTTCTCCTCTACTTCCACCTACCGTAACCCTGCAGGAAGGAGATGAATATTTGGGCTAATTGTGCTAAAAATACCCTAACTTCAATACACTAACTGTTCAGTAGTAATAGAAGATTCATGTTCTAGGAGAAGCAGCCAGAAGATAATACTGCAAGGAAAACAGGTGAAAATGGATGGCATAGCTCTGGATCTTTGTAAGTCCAGCTGATTACAAACTTCTGGAAATTTCTTCTCCTCACCCCTTTCTTCTTTTCCGTCCTCTCCTGATTCTCTAGGTGTCTCAGTTTCCTTTTCTTTTTCTCTGATAAAAGGATCCTTAAAGGAAAAGAGGTTTATTTCAGCTCATGGTTCACAATTACAATTTATCATGGCAGTAAGTGGAGTCAGTGTAAGCATCTGTTCACATCACACCTGTGTACATTTCAGCGTTCAGTTGACTTTCTCCACTCTTCACAGAGGCCAGCATCATTTACCTAGGAAATGATGCCACCTATAATGAGCTAACCCTCTCTCATCAATGAATGAAATTCAGATAATCTTCCACTGACATGCCTAGGAGACCCTTCTCCAAGGTGAGTTCATCAATCTTTAAGCTACTGGCCATCACTCTGTAACTCCCTAACAAACTTGCCTTCACTGTTCCTATTGCCATTTCCTCTAGATCCAACCCTACCACGTTTAAGCAATCTGCATTATTGTCCACAGGGGCTCAGACTTGGGGTCCATTTTTCTGTACTTCCGAGAAAGAAACTGATTTTGTATTCTATAGCTCCAGTTTCAAAGCACCAATATTGCTGCAGCTAAATAGAGCATCCCTTGTAGATCTCCTTGACTATAGCAGTTGAAAAGAGATCTAGAAATCCATAAACAGAAACTTCCTTTTCTCCCATGAGTAGGGTACAAGAGGTGCGAAAGAATGCTTTCTTAGCTTACATGCCTGAAAGACTGCATATTGTGTGTTCAGCTTTAATCAAAAGATTTCTGTACAGCCTCAAGACCTAACCTTAGCCTCCAGCATACACTGCTTACTGTGCCTTATCCTGTAATATCAGTGAATGCTCTGGTGCACTTATGCACAACAGCTGACTTTACAAAACGAGTAACAATGGCACTCCCGGGCCAGAGCATGCCCTTTATTTAAGGCTAGATCAGAGTCACATTACACTTTATTTTCTTGCTCTATAAGATTACAAAAGTGGGATATGAGTTCCCTTGCCCACAATATATCAGCTCCATTTCAAAACATAATGACAGAAATTGGCTCGAGGATAGAGGGCATACGAAGAGTCCATTGCTCTCAATAGCTCATGACTTGCTTCCTTTAGACACAGTACAAGATTGCTACGTGAATCTCATATAGACAATGATATGAGAAATCTGCTCATCCTACAAAATATACATGACTATGAACTAAAAACAAAAGACAAGATGAGGAAGAGGAGAGGAAAACTCAGCCATCAATGTAGTAATAGTCTGTTCTTTGATACTTGTGTACTTAGAGATAGACAGGGACCAGCAAATGAATTCATTTCTTCCTAGTGGTAGGAAGATGATCCTTGCCTTTGGTCAAAGTCAATCTTAGCTTTCCTTTCATTGCCAAGTTCACTTGTCACTTAATCTCACACTTGGGAAAACCAACTTTCTACAGAAGCCATTTGCTTATGTGCTCTGTCTTGAGCTTAATTTTAATCACAGAGCATTATGGCTCTAAGAAGCAACAACGTTCTGATTTAAATCTCTTAAACGTATATATATGCTATTCAAATTAAATTATTGTAAGAATAGTAACACTATATTAAAATATAATCACCTTACTCCTTTTGGCTTCATGACAACGTTCATAAAGTGCTTAATATTCATGTAACACGCTGCCTCACCCTGTAATGTCACTATATTTATGGAAAGAAATTGTAATCCTCTTTACTGGCTCAGGTTAATTCCAATAAAATATTAAATCCATTTTCTAATCTAAATGAGTTCATTAGGAGAGGCATGGTACTGAGAATACCAAACTCTCTACAGAGTTCAGCTTCATTACATTCCTGCACTGTGCGTTTCCCGAGCTGTTGTACTACATTTATGAGGATTTATCTGTACTGTTCCAAAAACATTCATCCTAATTCTACTCCTTCTGTGCATGCTAATCATGAATATGTTAAGTGGAAATACTAAGCTTGTAGCCAACCTCATCCCCAGATGGGTTCAAGTTATGATTACAGAAGCAAATTTGCCATAAGCACTCTTACAGTGTTGCCAGCAAGCCGGAAAGGAGAGAGAGAGAGAGAGAGAGAGAGAGAGAGAGAGAGAGAGAGAGAG
>JANHMN010000011.1:51616137-51689268 GCA_030674055.1 Rhabdomys pumilio | reverse complement strand
GAGAGAGAGAGAGAGAGAGAGAGAGAGAGAGAGAGAGAGAGAGAGAGGAGAGTTTGAGACAGTAGGAATGTCATGAATGTTAGAAAAAAAGAAAAGACCTGGGGAGTGTTAGAGATTCCTCTGTATCAGAATGTTGAAGCACATCTCTCTGAAGAAATGTAAAATAAACATGGAGATTAAATCATTAGTACTAAATGTTTACAGTTTCTGAAAGTCCATAATCCTCGGGCAAACCACTCGGGATTTAGATCATTACGCCTAGCAAAGCTTTACTCCATTACTTCTTTCATTTGAAAACAATAATGGACGTTTAAGAAAGGCAGACAAGAGGATTCTGGGATGTTAAGTGATGACTAATCAAACAGCAACAACTGTTGGCCAGTGGAGTTTTAGACCTGTTTTCACACCTTAATAGTTCTGTTCTTTTATCTTTCAGGGAAAAAAAAAAAGAAGACAAAAAACTTGCTTTATATTTGACATAGAATGAACTCCATCAAGAGACGTTCAGTCACTCTTCTTTTGTTAGGATCCTCAGTGAACTCTGAGTAAAGTTACTTTAAGCCACACTTTAGATATTTGGTTTGAAAATTATTTCTAAGACAAATGGTAGATGTACATCTATTTTAAGCAACAGGGGGAAATGTGGTGGGAACAAGACAAAGCTATTCTGAGTGCTGATAATTATTAGGTAAATACAGTTTCTTCGTCGTCTATATAAAATCTGTAATAATTCGTCAGCCTAAAGTGAAAACCAGCCACCACTGGTTGTCACTGTTGTACCACAAAACAGCATGAGCAATTCCATTCTTTCAAAAGCTTATGTTCTGAGATTGTGAGTTTCGAATTATATATACTTTACTCTCTGAAGTATCATTAAAACCGAGTATGGAAGCCTATGCCAGGATCCAGTGATTTTATATGATTATTAGGCTATTTGATGTGGGAGTCTGCCTCAAAAATCAGTGCGGAATAACAGAATGGAGAAGTATAAACTGTGACAAAAACCTGTGTCTTCAAAAGGCCATGTAAGAAATATTTGTTTATTAGAGCACATATTTTTTAAAAACTGGTGCTTTATTATTATATGTGTATGCAATATGTGCATTTGATTATTTCAAAGTTTAGAAATATAATTCAAATGAAGTGTTTCTTAATGATCGAGTCCATAGCATTTATAAGCAGCAGATGAGTAGACAGCCCTGACATAATCTTCCCTTTTCCCCAAATCTGATTAAAACTAGCAAGACAAGAAATCAATGAGCTCCTGAATATAAATTCCCCAAATATTCTCTTGTGTTTGAAATTAATTAAGGACGCTGATACAGAAGCGTCAGATCAATAAACATCAGTGATGTTAGTGTTAAAGTTGGAAAGAGCTGGCCCGAAATCAGGCTGACATTCGGAGGTATAAGATGATTATCTACTCAATGAAATTAAAGGTTAAAATTAGGCAAACCGTGTCTTAGGAAAATTCAGACAAGGTCTTGAGAGTCCGAAAACAGCAGCTGCACTCCCAAGTGCAATCTTTTAAACTTTCATAGTAGTCACATTACTTCCTATATATTTTCAATAAACTACAATAATCTTGACATTGTCAATACTCATGTTTCGGTGTGGGAAGGGAGGCATAGTGCTCTCAAATGATTGAAATTGGTGTTGGAAAAAGCAGAAGCTCAACACACTCACAGAAAAGCTGGGAGCATCAGTACCACCGATTTTCCCCCCATATCACTGCAAATACCTCCAACCCTGACGTCAATCATCATCTGATTCTACAGGACAAGGAACTAGAGTATCTTAAGGTCATACTTAGTCTGTCTTTTACTTTTCTTTCTGCATTCTCTCTCCTTTTATTCATTTTCTTTTACTTCTGTCGTCCTTCTTTTTATCCAGTTTAAATCTCAGCCATAGTTATAATCTGTAAGCTAGAGATCAAAACAGAAAAGAGAAGACAATCAACTGAGTCTATACAGTTAAGTAGTAAGTATTTGTCACATTATTTTTTTTTGAAACTTTTACTAGTAAAAAATAGGCGATGGTGTAAAGAAACCATTTTGATCACACATCCTCTGTGTGAATACATTTTCATTAAGATATATGATCTGAAATATGAAATATATTATTTGTTTGTATTGGAAAGGTGGATTCGGGATTTTTCTGTTTAACAGCCCTGGGTATCCTGGCACTCTCTTTGTTGACCAAGCTGACCTTGAACTCTCAGAGATCTGCCTGCCTCTGCCTCTCAACTGCTGGAATTAAACTGCACTGCAATGCCCAACTACGATGACGTAAGTATCTTAGGTATACTAAGTTATGCCTTAATGTGGCAAATCAGAGTGAAGCCGGTGACAGATCCCTGTAGGTGGTAAAGGAGAAGGGTACTTGGTGAAATTGCAAGTTGCTCACATATGTAACAGTTAGAACAAAGGCTGGGGTTAAAATAAAGATAAAGAATTATCATGGAAGGGTCTGGAACACCAAGGAAAATGACCGAGAGAGTATAGCTAGCATGAGAAAACTAGATTATACAAATGGGTAGAAGCACAGACCTTTCCCCTGCTTCCACACCCCAACCAAGCCCTTGTGAAGAACATTTGTAAGACAGTAGTGTCTTTTCATAAAGCCTTTCCTCAGTTCAACTTACGGTAACAGATTCCATTGTAAGTTAAGTGCTCATAAGAACCTTCTATCTGAGAGGCCACTTGAGACCCATATCAACAAAAAGCCAATTGCAGGCACCTCCTGATGGCTGTGGTAGATGTAACTCTGCAGTGATTAAGGTGCAAGCTGTTCATGTAAATACGAAAACGCAGAGAAAATTCCTTATTAACACAAAGCAGGACATTTTCTAGCCAGTGAATAACAGTTAGCAAACAGTCAAAGTCAGCGACTCACAACACATTAAAAAATAGGGTTTTTTATCCACCCCTAACTGTATGGGAAGCACTTGAATAGCACATGGTCATTTACAAGGCAGAGCACTGGAGATGACATGTGTCAGTCTTCTAATGGGTCAATTCATGATAGCACAGAACGTTAGCCCATGTAAATACAGATCATCCTGACATCCATTTTAAAAATCACGATCTTATAAAAAGACAGGCAACAGAATTTGCTAGTCTTGGAAATCCTATGTGCTTGGAAATTTCTCACCTTATTTCTTAATTTCTCACAGTTCCTCAATTTCTCTCTTTCCTGGGGAATTAATGCTTCTGTTTTGCATACTCTTCCGAGTGCCATCATCATTAATCTGTTTTGATATGAATCCAGGAACACTGAGCTACTGTGTTAAGCAGATCTTTGACGACCATGTGTGTTTGGCATCTTAGATCCTTCATCATGCGCAAGTGGCCCATGAAAGGTTTTATTGCTCTGAGAGACAGAGGGGGAGGAGAGGGGAAGTGAGGGAGGGGGAATGGGGTGGAGGGAGAGAGGAAGAAAAGGAGGAAAAAAAGAAGGAAGGAAGAAAGGAAGGAGAAAAAGTTCCAAAAAAATCTGCATTAACAATAACAGCACAAATTGGCCTTGAAGCAGTTTTTTTCTTAATTTGTTATTTGTATTTTGTTTTGTTTTTAAGCATGGGTACAAGATTTTGTGAATTTGGGAGAGGAGACAGATCTAAGAAGAATTGCATGAATGTGGGAAAAGCATAAGAAAGTTTCAAGGAAGTAAAAACAAATGCCATGAAAAAGAATCACATTTTCTTAAAAGAGATAAGCACAGTGTCAAAAAATCAGAAGAAATATATCTGCGCCTCCAAAATCCAACTACCTGAAAATGCCAGAGAAATGTGATATACATTTACACACATTTTCCACAGTGTGTCCTTTGAGGAAATTCTTTTTTAAAGTAGAAGGAACAGGAACCCCATAAAAACTGCATGGGAAATGACAATTTCTACACATAAGTTTGTACCAGATGTTTTCTCTGGAGCCTTCTCAATATATATCTTCAACCAAATTGAAATTATTATGAACTCCAAACTCTGACAATCCTGTGATCTGTTTCACCGAAAAAAAGGAGACATTGTATGACAATCTATGCTATCAGATTACTCTGCTTAGCTTGCAAAAAAATCAAAGCAGAGTGGCCATAAGTCAATGAATGGTTCATAAGAGATAGTATTTGTATTTATTTCACAATTATATAACTGCATTATGAATTTTTTGTTAAAGGCTTGGAATATAAGTATTAATTAAAGAAAGGAAATTTTCAAAATATGCATCAGGTAGACAAAATGAAATTACACAAAGCAAAAATCTAATAACTTCTGCCTGTGGCAAATCTTATGTCACTGTCCAGCCAGGTTCTTCAGAATACGTACTGTGTGTTTATGGGGAATGAATAACTTGAGCCAAAGTTGTGCTCAGGTTATTTCTGTTCTCAGAATGCTCAATTTAATTTTATTTGTAAAATAGGTCTTCATTTCATTCACTGAATTAAGAAACTGTATTTGTTGGTTTTGTGTGTCAACTTAATACAAGCTGGAGTTATCACAGACAAAGGATCCTCCCTTGAGAAAATACCTCCATGAAATCCAGCTGTAAGGCATTTTCTTAAATAGTGATCAAGGGTGGGAGAGTCTATTGTAGGTGGAGCCATCCATAGGCTGGTAGTCCTAGGATCTATTAGAAAGCAAGTTGAGCAAGCCAGGGAAAGCAAGTCAGTAAGCAGCATCCCTCCATGACCTCTGCATCATCTCCTGCCTCCAAGGGCCTGCTTTGTTTGAATTCCTGTCATGACTTCCATTGGAGATGAACAGCAATGTGGAAATGTAAGCTGAATAAACCCTTTACTACCCAACTTGCTTCTTGGTCATGTTTTTGTGCAGGAATAGAAACCCTGCCTAAGACAGAAACTAATCAACTAAACACAAAATTCCCACTTCTGTAAGGTATAGTTGTATTATTTTACCAATTAAAGTATATTTTGTAAATTAGTGTCTTTTCCTTTTGAACTTGAAGTAATATTTAATATCTGTCTACACTGTGGTGCCTGGTGCTCTCAGTATCCTCAGAACAAGGTACAAAGGGTGAGTAATTAATCTTAATCAAATAGAAAGAAAACAGAATTTGAAGTAGGAGAAAGGCATCCTAAGATTCAAAGCCACCACATTTTAAGACTCCCCTCTTTTTAAAATTTTTTACTGAATTTTTTAAATTTACATTTTAAATGTTATCTTCTTTCCCAATCCCCCTATCCCTTCCCCCTTCCCCCTGCTTATATGAGGGTGTTCCCCCACCCAACCACCCCTGTCTCCGAGTCTTGGTATTCCCCTACACTGGGGCATCCATTGAGCTTTCACAAGAACAAGGGCCTCTCCTCCCATCGATGCCCAACAAGGTCATCCTCTGCTACATATGTGGCTGGCTGGAGCCATGAGTCCCTCCATATGCACTCTTTGATTGGTGGTTTAGTCCCTAGGAGCTCTGGGGGTTCTGGCTGGTTGATATTGTTTTCAAAGTAAAATGTACCTCCAGGTTGTGGCAGGACACAAGTCATCCCACCTGCCTAACAATGAGGCATAGCCATGTGTCTGAGGTCTCTCTGATACAACTGGAAGTTGCATATAATCACGTGTATAAGCAGAAAGTCCTTTCCTTTAGTCATTCATTGCATTTTCTTTTAGGTGAAAAATGCTACCTTGGGGGTGACCTGTGTCAGTATGATTGACAGAAAGGTGTGAAAGCAAACTGAGAAAATGGGGGCTTTCTCTAGGCAGGTGAGAGGAAAAGTTCCAGCTTGTTTGTAGTGACCCATTTTAGCCATTTTAGCCCTGTCTTTTTGTTTGTTTGTTTGTTTGTTTCTCTGTAGTCCTGGCTGTCCTTGAACTCACTCTGTAGACCAGAATGGCTTCAAACTTAGAAATCCGCCTGCCTCTGCCTCCCAAATGCTGGGATTAAAGGCGTGCGCCACCACCACCTGGCTAGCCCTGTCTTAATTTATACTTAAACTAATGCAGCCACACAGACTGTTGTGACAACATTCAAATACACTGGCTACGTTTTCTTCATAATTGGCTCTGGGCATAGTGCTGACCTGCACATGTAAGGTGACGTTTAATTGACACAGTGCACAGAACCCCCAAATAAAGAAGCACAGGAAAGCAGTTTGAGCCTTGGAGAGAAATCAATATGAATGGTTTTGTTTTTCCTGCTGATGAAGAAGGCTTACAGATAGATGATAGCTTTTGTCTAGAGTAAAATTTTTTATATTCTAAAATTAAAAGAAAACAGGTCTAATTTTGCTTGAGAATAAATGTTTTACTCAGAAGATACTTAGAATTAAGAAATGCCTTTCTGTTTAATAATAGAAAATACCTATTTTTTTTTTTTGCTCAATTGAAACAAATGGAAATATAGTAAACTAAAAAATACAAAATCTAATTTAAAGTAATTTAAAATATTCTTAATTTCTCATTGTAATTTCTGTAATATAATGTACAGTTTTGCCTTATTAATTCTTGTGTTTCTGGGAGAGCACAGTACATGCATATATATATATACATATATATGAATGGATGTATAAAAGCATGAATATATGGAGGTCAGAGGGCAACTTGCTGGAGTCTGTTCTCCCCAGGGATCAAAATCAGGTTATCAGTCTTAATAGCACATTTCTTTGCTCACTGGGCCCTCTTGCTTTCTGTGAAATGATGTTTTAAGACAGATATAATTTCTTTCTTTGAAAATAGTGACACATAGTTAATTCTAATATCCAAAAGGGGTATTTTTCAAACCAAACCTTAGAATGTATAGATTATTAATACTCTGAGTTTCAGCCAAGGAATGTATAACGAAGCTTGAGGTTTTAGATCTCTGGTTTGTGTATATCATGTCTCCTTCCCTTTGAGCTAAAATATATATGACTTCAAAAGAAGAAATGAGTGCCATCTTTTAACATTTGCAAACGCTGTGCTCTTTTAAGAAGTCAATACATAGGAATCAAAACAGAATACATAACTATGCAAAGAGAAACTCTGTAAAGAAGGCAGAGCAGGCTGAATTAAATGATTAAGTAAGTCACATTAAATCCATGGTCTCCTTGTGGGATCTCCCTTCACTTGTCTTGTGTCATCCTTCCCAAGGCTGTTTGTCTCAGACTGACCAGGGTGGGATCTACTAATGGTGATTGGTTATCTATGCAGATCCTCCCAGGATCTTTGTGGATTCCCAGTTTGTGAGCAAAGCTTTTATTCTCAGGGATGCTGGGGAAGATTATAAGTCACACTGTGCCAATAGCTTCAGCCTGTTTATGTTTCTAACCTTATCCTCCTAGTAGTTATACCTCAAACTAATATCCCAAGAAATAATTTTTCTATAATAAAATATCTGAGTCAAATGCCTCAAGAAACTATGTGCATTGAAATACCAGTTATTTTATTAACAACATGTGTCTTTGTTCTGCAAGATGATCTTTTAGAAAATAATCCAATACAAAAAAAGAAAACGACTGTCATTGCTTTCTGCCTTAATCCATAGAATGTATGTGTATACATACATGCACATTTAAATTAACTTTTAGCTTATTAGAACCAAGCCAAGTTTCTAATGTTGAGTTCTGATAACTAAGTGAAAGCTCACTTAGTAGTGTTTTTTTTAATGAATTTATAAGGGATGCACTGATTTCTTCTCACTCATCAATGCTTTTCTATGGTATACGTAAAGTTATTAATTTAAGTAAGAGTTTATGTTTCTAATTTTAACTCAAAAAGCTTTGTAATAGTTCCTTGAATTAAAAATGCATTATTTTTAATTAAAAGGAATTTTTTTTATTAAAAATGTAGGCTTTATACCTTCAATCATTAAACTTCTATTCTCTCTCATTTATTGTGCTGAGTCTCAATTTATTCTGTTCTTATTTTCCATTATATGCTTCGTGGAGGAATAGCCATTAGAATTTTCATCTGTCTGACCTCTTCTCCCTAGCTTCTACTACACAGAAAACAGAGAAAGTGGAAGGGACAAACCGAAGACTTTCGCATTCTTCTTATCATAACATTGTCAAATAAGACCAACTAGAAATATCTGAGATTTTTATTCTTTGTGGAAATGGTTTTCAATTTAGAGGCATTTGACCTGGAGTGAGTTTATATTTCACTCAGCCTACTCAGTGGCATCTAGAGAGGCTCCATCAGCAGAAGCTTAGCGGAAAAAGTGTGAGTGAAAGTTCAAGTGCCTGGTAGCTGAGAAAGCAGGAAGTGGGGCAAACAGTCTGAATATCAAAGCTAAATTCTGTCAAAATGGCAAGAAGTCATTCCCAAACAAGGCCTCCCAGGAAGACATTAATTGAGAGACTTCAAATAAGGATTGGCCCTTGTAACTAAAGGTCGTCTCAAAAAGCACTAGAATCTTTCCTTGGGACATAAAGCCCAGACATTTTTTTATTAGGGGTAAAGGCCAAAAGGTGTTGGCATAATGTGGTGTCTAACTTCTCTCAGCATCTTTGATGAAAGTAACACAGCTCAGAAGCCAATAACTTGAGAAAGATTCCAGCAGAGCATTGAAGAAAAGGCATATCCTATGAAGAAGAAAATCTTGGATTTTATTTTAGGACATTGAGACAGGACTGTTAAAAAGAAAAATTAAATCTAAATTAATAGTGGTGTAGATAAAGCCAGCCTAGACATCTTACAGACAAAAGTTTCCAAGATGTGTGGAGATATTTAGAAGAAACAAAATGTTATGGATTCACTGTTTGGCAGGTTAAACAAGAGAGTGAGCCAGACCTGTTATGTCTCTCTGCATTCAGAAGATGGCCTGGAGACTGTTCACTGACTGATGCTAGACAACTTTCTCCTTCAAACTGAGCAACCTGATGTACAAGAACTGAGTTGAGCATCAGCATTGTCTGCTGGGCCACTTGGCAGCAATTTCCAGTCTATTTCAGTAAATTGAGCTTCACAGCACCCTTTGAATATTTCTCCCTCCAGATTGCAGGGCCCCAGTGCCACTGAGTATATAGGACTAACTCTCACCTTTAGCTGCCTTCCAACATAATCAGACCTAGATAAATTGAGCAGCACACTTCATTTTTTATTAGATGGGTAAAACTCCCACCAGCACAGAGAGTGTGAGTGCTTTTCAGGTTTAGTGGAATATAGAGGAAAATGGTCAAAAAAGGAATGTGCTGTGTACTTCTGGGTTTGAACAGCTGGAGACTCACAGTGCCCCACTTTCAGACCCAGAGATTCTTTCATGATTCCAGGAGATTGTTTTAGGAGGTTCTTCAGGCATGAGTGAGCAGGTACTCCTGTTCTTTTATAAGTTTGTGCTTGAACTGACTGAGCAGTAGCAACCAGATGTTGCCTTCCAAGAAACACTATATGGGAGCATCTTGGAAATTCAATTCAGATGGCAGGATCCTGTTGTATCTGTGTTTCTTATGCTTACTCAGCATCTCTGACAGAATAATCAAGGGAACCTCTTCATGATTTCTCTGTGTTTTCAATAACGTTGATTGGTTATATTTGATTATGGATACATATAAATGATGACAATTGCATCAGCAATACACATTAAGGCATTTATCAAAGGGAGGATTCTGTTCTTATGCCAAACCATATAGACAGTATGTTTGGGAAGCCCTCACAGAGGACAGAGAAGGTAGTATATGTTCTTTACAAATTTGCATTGGAAGAGGAATGTATTAATCCCAGCACTTGAGAGGCAGAGGCAGAGGCAAATGGATATTTGAATTCAAGGCCAGCCTGGTCTACTGAGTGAGTTCCAGGACAGCCAGGACTACACAGAGAAACCCTGTCTCAAAAAACAAAAAACAAACAAAAAGATAAAAAGAAGAGGAATGTATATATTCATGATAATTCCCTCCCTTTTTCCTACCCTGAGACATTTTATTATTACTTGTTGGTAGTTCAGTGGCAATATGTTACTGTACTCTTTATTGGCTTTGAATACACCAACAATGAAGTGAATGTAAAGATGACTTACATTAAGATCGTTGTAACAATGATCTTAAATTGGGAGGAAGGCATTTGAGTCTGATGATTTTCATCTCCTGGCAGTTACTAATAAACAGAAAATGGAGTAGCAGCCTTGTAAGAGGCCAAGGATTCTCAAGGAAGTGTAGTTAGATTTATGCTCACTTGCAGGTCATGGTTACCCTTGCCTTTGTACTCTGCACAACACCCAGGCATGCATTTGATACTTCCTTCAGATGTACCTGGAGCATAATTCATACAAGAAAAGGCCCCTGCCAAGTAGTGGTATCTCCCTCATCCACCTTTGTAGTTAAGTTACGAAGTCCAGATATTTGCCCATCTTCTGAGCGCCCTCGAACTATTTTTAGAACACTGAACTATTATCTATATTTTGTCTGCTTGAGTCTTACTACTTGAATCATATTCCACAGAGCTTCAATTCTATTCTAAAAATATGGCTCCCAGACTTGTATGGAGGTTCCAAAGAGTTTGATGAAATCATTAAAATTGAAATGAAGATAAATATGAAGAATTCTATAGAGTTAGATGAGATACGTTTTCTTCCTGACCTTCCAAATTTCTAAGATACTTTAAACCCTAGGATCGAAACTTATCACTGGGCATAGAGGCCTCATAGCCCTGATTTGCTTCTGCTTTTAGAAGCAGATTCTACTTTTAGTTTGTCTATTGTAGAAATACTCTACTCACCAATTCAGCTTTTTTATACTTAACTTAAGCACTGGTCTTCTTTTCTTCCTTTGTGCATTTTAATCTTCTTGTGTGTATAAGGTGTATTCCCTGCATGTAGACCTAGGTACCACAGGTGTGCCTTGCTCCAGGGTATTGGACCTCTAGAGATTCTTGTTACAGATGGTTGTGAACTTCTGAGTAGATGCTGGAAGACACACTGTGCTCTTAACTATTAAATCTTCCCAGCTCCCATCACCTCCCTTTCTAAGCCAACAGAAGAAAAGAGCTATCTTCCAATTGTCCCATCTGCAATAATATACAGAGTGCAAATACACTTTTATTTATTATGACTATATGTATATGTGTATGTGAATGTTCATGTGTGTAAGAGAACACATGTGCACATGGGTACATGCACATGTGTGAATGCACCCATGTGAATAAATGCTAAATGTTATCTCTCAGATGTTGTTTTAAAGAAAGCCTTCACTTTGTCTTTTGAGTCAGGTTTTCTTAAGGGTCTAGAGCTTTCAAAACAGTCGAGCTAGCTAATCACAAGCCCCAAGGTTCTACCTGTCCTTCCTTCCCTAGCACTGGGATTAAAATTTTTCACCAAGACTTTCAGCTTTGTTGTTGTTCTTATATGTGTGCAGGTGTGCACGGATGTGAGTGTGGTAGTTTAAATAAAAATGTCCTTAGAGGCTCATTTATTTAAATGTATGGTCATTAGGGAGTGGTGCTGAAGGAAAGGGATTAGAAAGTGTGACATTATTGGAATAGGTATGGCTTTGTTGGAAGACATGAATCACTGGCTTGGGCTTGAAGATTTCAAAAGCTCAAGCCAGTCCCAGTATCTTCTTCTCTTCCTACTGCCTGCCAATCTGGAGGTATCAACCATATCTTCTGGATCATATCTACCTGTGTGTCATAATGCCCCCCATCATGTGCATAACTGACTAAACCCTAAAAAGCTATAAGCAAGGTGCAGTTAAATCCTGCCTCTATAAGAATTAGTGTGGTTATAGTGTCTCTTTATAACAACAGAACACTGATTAAGACAATGAATATGAATGTGAATGTGTGTTGTGTGTGCATGTATATTCAGGTAACATAACTGGGCATACAAGTTGGGTGCCAAAAGGGAGGATTAAATGCCCTATGTTACCATTTCTGTCGTATCCCTTGAGCAGGGAACTCTCAGTGAGGCTAGAGCTAAGCTGGTAATCAGGAAGCTTCAGTTGTCCTCTCTATTCAGCTCCAACACAACACTAGGAGGAGAGGCATAGACAATTATGCTCAGCATTTGATGTAGCTTCTGGGATTTTGGACTCAGAGCCCATACTTACACAAGAGCTCTTAACTTCTAAGTCATCTAACTATCCCTAAGCCCAGCACTTTTACATAGGTTTTGGGATCAAAATGGAGTCTTCTTGCCCGGATAACAGCATTTTACTGAGCCAAACTTCTTCCCTTCTCTGTTTTTTTGGACAATAATAATAGTTTTTAATCCAAGTCTTTACTTACATACATTGTTTTAATCACCTTTATTTCCCATCAATAACTTTTCACATAGGATTGCTAAACCCAAAAAACCAGTTTTCCATGTTTTTTCTTTTTTCTGTTCCCATGATTGAAAAGGGTAAAGAAGATTCAGTATTATATCTCTATTCAGTCTGGCCCCCATGAGTGCATTTCTTTGGTTAAATAGGGAATGCCAGCTATTTAATCCAATGAAATATACAACTCCCACACATCTTTCAGTAGCTGGCAAAGAACTCCATGCTTTCTAAGAATTTATTGAATGAATATATGAGCTACCTATTATCCTTATTCCCTCTGCCTTCACATAACAAGTTCAATAGCAAATCAAAATGAAATCAAAAGTTGTGTTCATTTAGCAAGAGAAAATATAAATTACAAACAAAAGAGAAAACAATGGTTAAATTTTCTTCTCTACAAAAGATAAATGTTTGTCAGTAATCCAGTGTTAAAAATGATTACTTTGTCCATTAAAGAATCAAGTGATTTTCATGGAAACAGTTTTTTAAATCATTCAATGTTTATTTTACACAATTAATTTTTTGATGGGGATACTATAGAGTTTTTATCATCTGACATTGGTATATGTAAAGACCCAACTCGTAGAAAAATATTCATATACAAAGAGTATCTGAAACCTTGAGTGGGGTCTCTGTACTGACACTTCTAAATCAAAATGAATCAAGTGCTACCTTTGAGGAAAACACTTGATTGCATTTCATGCCATCCCCAAGGACAGGAGTTGAAGCTCAATAAATACTTGTTGAATTGACATTCAGCACTGTAAAGAAAAGCAGTCACAATGAGGTTTGATGTTTTACTATTTTCTCTGTTTTATACATGCCTTCCTGGAGAGAGAAAAGAAGGAGGAAGAAAGGAAGAGAGGAAAAGAAAGAAAGAAAGAAAAAAAGAATATAATTTAACATATTAAATGTTTTCCAGGTTTCATCAGTTTATTATTTTTTTAAATTGCTTATTTCTAATTTTAAATTCTATTTTTAATTAAAAAATAACGTGAAGAAAAGTAATGATAATTTTTCAAAGATACATGAATGGAAATAAATATATTGAGGGATAAAATGCAAGTAAAAGTGGCAATAAAGGCAAAGGTGGAAGCATAGCTCTGTAAACCCAGAAATTTGGTTTGGTAAAGGAGAGGAAAGCTGAACCTGAAGCTAGGCTGGGCTATGTAGTATCTCTCAGGCTAGCCTGTTCTAAATAATAAAACTCTGTCTCAAAAGAAAACCATAACAGGAAACTCAAATTCTATGTGGGTATGTATATGTTAGAAAGACAGACATCCATACATTTAGAATTCTTATTTTGGTACAAATGATATATATGATGCCCAGAGATAAAGAAGGTTCATGATATTTAGTTTGTATAAACTACTATGTTTCTGAGCTTTAATACCAGAACTGTTTAATAAGTATTTTAAGAAAAAAAAATCCCTTCTTAGGATTACAAGCTATCTGAAATATGTTTTATCCTATTACAAATCCAGAAAAATTTCTGCCATTATTGAAAATACCTAAGTTGACTTTTAATAATATTTATGATCATGATATCCTACGTCTCTACTCCCAGATATCAGATTGGTTCACTTTGATGAAGGAAATAAAAATATATTTAGGAGATGAGTTGTGAACGTGTTGGATTTCTGTAAGCCTTTACTGTATTGTTACTAGATATACAAACATGTCATATTTATGGTTATTGTGAGTGACATTTAGATTGATTGTTTTCTTCATCTAGATATTTAAAATCATATTTCATAGAGTCATTTAAAGATTTCTTTTGTTAAATCAAAGAAATAATAATAGTTTCAAAGATTTATAAGGCTTCTCTGTCAAGAATACTTACTTCAAAAGATTTACTTAAAGTTGAATCAGTCACCTTAAAATTAGAAACTCTACAAAACATTTGCATTTATCCTGATTTTTATTCTCTGAAAGAAAAATCTTCTTGACACAGTGGAATCTTACCCTGGGAAGTTAGCCCGGAATAGATTACATGTCTACATTTTACTGAATGCTATTAGGATAGCAGAGAACAAACTGACGTTGGCCACCATTAACTGAGGAGAAGATCCATGAGAAGGTGGTTTTTAATCAGTCTTTGTCTCCTTGGACATATGCCTTCTTTTTTATCCCTTATTCTACAAACTGATGTATTTTAACAACCAGATAGAACTAAATTTTAGTCAAAGAAAAAAAAATGAGTTACGTGAAAAGTATACTTCAAAAGCAATTATTTTTCCATATTAAAAACACTAATGGCTATGAGATTACTTCCTGTGGCCAACATCCTCATTTGTTTGTTCACAGTATGTGTGAAATGCTAAACAAGGTTGTTTCCAAGTACATCTTTTGAGGTTTCCTCCATAACAATTTCTCAATATTTTAATCAAATCAAAATCTCTGTTGTTTCATCCTTGGTAGTCAAAGTAGGTAACAACGTACCATTTCCCACTTTAGTGCTTTAGAACACAAAACCAGAGGTCTAAGCAGTTTTTCCTCTATTTCTACTGTTCAGTAAGGAAAGTCATAATTTAAATGTAAGCTTGCCGATTCCCTTTTAATGAGAAATAAATTGTACTTTCTGACTTGCTAGTTACTACTGTATGTAATAGCAAGAATTACTAGATAAACAGCATACTATGAAAAGAAACTTCCTAGCTTGTACTTACTGACAGGAAACAGTTAAATTTCATACCTACATGATGGCTCATTTGACATGTACAATTTGTTTTCAATCAGTCGCCGACATGTCAAAGTTCATGATCATGAGTCAATGCCTCATCTGCAAGAACAAAACACACCTATCTATATAGACCCAGAATGTGAGCAAATGCAGTTTTAATTTGGATGCAGTCATTTGATATTTATCAAGTCTGCACTATGCAAAATCCTCACATGATCTCTGCCCTGCATGAGATAGTGTTTCCTTGTAATGTTGATATGTAAATATCAATTTGCAAATTTCCAAATTACATATTAGATAATGCATAACCTCAAGCCTTCAAGCAGGTGACTCTTTAGAAAGTCAGCAGCGATCATTTTCACAAGTTTCACAGTATTTATCATAGAGGCACATCTTGAGAAATAAACATAAGGAGACTGAAATGTGTGACTGAGAACTCAGGAATAAGAATTCAAACCTCAGCACCATAATCAGGAAGTCTTTCAATAAATCAGATCAGGGAACAGGCAGAAAAATGCAAAGCTGGGTGGTGATCCCAGTAAAGTTTGGTAAAAAAATAAATAAATAAATAAAATAAAAGAAAGAAAAAAAACCAAAAAACAGAAAAACAGAAAAACAACAACAACAACAAAAACAAAAATAAAACAAAACACCCAACAACAACAAAAAAACTTCAGTAGTAGGAAAGGGGAGGGGAAGGACAAGCTAGTATTTTTTTTTTTTAAGTTAGGCATAATGCCAAAAATTTGAGGAAAATGTACATCTAAGTTTAATAATGCATGGTACTGTGGTCATTTCCAACCCACAAATGTGAATCACCTCCTACCAGGACAACATTATCTTTTAAATATATCTGATTTAATCATTGGGCATATCTAATCTTATCTAAATGATTGGAGAATACTTTTATTACATATACTCCATTATTTATTGACGGATGATTGACTGGTTTTATATTTGTGCTTGTGTGAGGGCCTATGCGTGCCATGGCTCAGGTGTTAGAAGATAACTTGTGGGTGTCAGTTTTCTTCTTTCATTAAATAAATTCTGGAAGTTAGACTCTATGAGGCTCAAGCCTCATACTATGCACCTTAGCCCTTAGATCCATCTTATGAGCCAGCTTTATTTTTTTAAACTAATAGATAATTAAATTATGCAGATTACTGAGATAAGCATATAGTGTCCAATATGGGTATAAATCACACAACCTTTAAGTGAAGCTAAACATGTTTATATTTTATGGATCATTTCATTATAGACAAACCTTTCAAGGTCCAGTTTTACAAATCCAAATGTACATTATATTGTTGCCCTCAATAGTCCCCCTAGCAAACAATAACACACCAGAGCCTTTTGTTTGAGACAAGAATATATGTGAGGAAACAGTAAGAACTGAAACAGGCAGAGGCAATCCTGTGGTTTGAATGAAAATGGTTCTCATAGGGTCGTACCTTTTAGTGATTAGTCCTCACTGGTTAAATTGTTTAGGAAAGATTAAGAGGTGTGACCTTGTTGAAGGAGCTGTGTCACTAGGAGCTGGCTTTGAAGTGTCAAGAAGCCTTCCTCCATCCCCGGTTCAGCTCTTTCTGCCTCTTCTTGATAAGAATGTAATGTTTCAGCTACTACTGCAGTGGTGTACCTGCCTCTCTGTTGCCCTGCTTCCTGCCATGATGGTTGTGTGCTCTAACTAACCCATTGGAACAGTGAGTCTCAAATTTAATGTTTTCTTTTGCAACTTGGATTTATCATGCTGTATTATTATGGCAAAATTAAAGTAATTAAGACAGATAGGGATAGGATTTGCTTAGAACTTATATTGGCAGCAAGGTTGAGATCTGACATAGCTCTTCAGGGCTATTCTTTATTGTGGCAAGTTGGTTTTCTTTTTAAATCCTATGCTTAATTATCATTAAAGCTGGGCTCTATAGTGACAAAGTGTGAGCCATCAGATGACAACACCCAAGAGTAGGTGAAAAATGAAGATCTTGATAGCAAATAGCCAGCTCTGAGCCAGGCTCTACGGCATCAATTTGAGCATTCCATCCCTATTGCTACTCCGATCTTGTTGGGTTTTCAGTGTTCACTTAATGAAGTTATCAGGGTTTTCATGAATAAAAATCTAGGTAACTTGTAGGAAAGTAGACAGAATCAGAAAGCTTCATGTTAAGCAAAACAAGCAACATTTGAGAAAGACAAGTATAATGTTTTTCTTATTAAAGTACCTAGAATTGTCTATCATCTATCTGTTATTTATCTATCTTCTATCTATTATCTGTCATTTATCTAATGAACTATCATGTATGTGTACAAGTGTGTGTGTGTGTGTGTGTGTGTGTGTGAGAGAGAGAGAGAGAGAGAGAGAGAGAGAGAGAGAGAGAGAAATGAAAATAACAAACAGAATGAGGAAAGTTCATGAAAATGCCAAATTGTGACACAACATTTTACATAATGACTAAATGTTAATTAAATTTGTTTTTAAAAGTTCACTATATCTGTAAATATCTCAACTAGAATTCTGTGTGACATTTTTTTTCTGGTGAAGATGAATATAAAAATGGTTGGTAGAAAAACTTATAATCAGGCAGAACTATAATCAGGCCCACTACTTAAAGGTTCTTGTAGAAGCCAGGTTACCTGAGTTGGATCTCAGGAACTCATGTGAAGGTAAAAAGACAATTAAATCTATATAGTTATCCTCTGATCTTCACACCTATGCTTTCCTCCACAACAAGCTAAAAATCATAAACAAATACTTTCTAATGAAAAAAATTACAATCTTATTACTACAGATGTTCTTAGGAGTAAAGCTACTATGTAAACATTCTACCACTATTAAACACCTGAAAACTTCCTCAACATCTGCTCAAACCTCAGCACCTCTAGAGGTTATATAGGGATCATCCAGGTCCTCACTACTGAGGACTCTGTGTCCATAATCACTAGGTATTTCTATAGACAAACTGCAGTGTCTGCCACTTTAATATCAAAGTTGAGGAAACAATACAAAGATATATCAAATGGGTCATCTGGGAGCCCTAGTTAATCTTCTCCTTGTTACAACACTACCTCCAGCTTCTCTTGAGGTCATGATTACTCACCCTTTTAAGTACGGTGACTCCATTTCTTCCCTGCTAGCCTCTTATTGTAATGTGTTTGCAGTGATCTGATGGCAGACACAGCTTAAAACCAAAATGAGGTTCCTCTCTTGTCCTCTGGACATTTACGCTGTTCATCAAGATTTTTAAAATCAGAATATAGTACTGCAGTGAGAGAAAGCATAGATTTTCCAAGCATTTCTTTGCAAATTGTAGTTAATAGGACATTCTTAGAGTTATCCTCTGCTTCACTGATTCTCTTTGTAAAACAGACAGATGTTTTAGAAACCAGTCCCTCATATAGGTAGGCATATCAGCTATACTCACTAGTCCATGTTCTATAAAATGAGAAGCCTCTAGCTACTTACTGCAGACTGTGTTGTGATGAGTGGATCTACTCTGCTATGAAATCCATATTAACGTATAGATTATGAAAATTTTAATAAATCATCAAGTGGGACTAGCTGCAAGATTTGTGGTATAATTTTTTGAACTCAACAAATAAACATGCAGAATTTCTTATTTAGATATTTATCAGAAATATAAAGCAATACTAAGAAACAGGTGTGTAGCTTTTCTTAATTTGAAGTCTATCTAGCTATACAAGTTACATTCAAATAAAAGTAGCCATTAGCTGTAGGCAGGAATGATAAATTCATAATAAACTATGAGTCTGGAGCAAGAAAAGAAGATACATCCATTTTCTTAGTTTAAGGGATTCAATAGAGTCACTTTCTATCTAGTGATTGGTTAATCAAAAGGGTTGATGCAACAGATGTATCAACATTGGTCTAAAGCTAATCATAGATATAAGACAGAGATAAATGAGGCATTAGTGTTCAGGGCCCATGCTATCAGTTTCTTGCATAAACTACAACCTATTGCCGTAGCTACTGTATCATGATGCAGCCATCATGATGGTCAATGACAGACTCTTTCTGGTACCTAATACTTCAAAGATTTTGATCTACTTGGTTATTTAAAGTCCACTTTATTTCTAAGGGCCTTATGGTTCCAACCTTTTGCTTCTGAGTCCCTGACCAATTAACTAAGCCTTCTTGTGTGACACAAAATTTAGTAGACATTGTTACCTCAAACAACAGTTTATACTCAAATATCTACTCAGGTGGAGTTTCTGGACCTCTGCTCCCTGAGAGAACTGACATTTGTAACAGCTCTCTAAGGTATGTTCATGAATTTGGCTCTAGAGCAAAATAACTGTATTTTAGCTCTTAATTATAAATTGATCTCAGTCATCTTTAAGCAAAATTCATCTATTTTCTACACTCATACCCTGGTCATAAGGGATGTTCTATAGGGTCAGAACACTCTATGCTAAAAGATGTTCAAAGGAGAATAGTAACCAAGGACTTTAAGTCAGGATCAACCACCTGTTTACTAATGAATGTTGGCTACCTCCTGCTAGTATTAGCCACTGTTCTACAAAGAAACCAAAACTCTTGAAGATAGATACATAGCTCTGGAGATGATGCCTCACTTATGGAAGTCATACCATGCAAAAGGTTGAGAAGGCTGAGAGAGGTTGAGAAGTCCACTGGCCTGCCTTTTGAAAACTAGAGAAGAAGGTGAATCAATGATACAATTCAGTCCAAACTCCTGATTCAAGTCTGAAAGCTGGTGACCATACGAGTGTGACTATATGAAGACAGGATCGGATACATATTACAGTCAAGAATCAAACACCATCCCTTCAACTTTTGATTGTGTGATGGCCCTCAATAAATTGGGTGATGCTTGGCTACACTTTTGAGAGTGATTTTCTTTGCTGAGCCTTTTAATCCAATTATTCATATTTTTAGGAATAATGTTTTCAGGCACACCTAGAAATGTATTACCAGTTATATGTGAAACTCAAAATTTAATCTTCATTTGATTTACATATAAAACTAACCCCCACCCTATTTGTTTCACTTCAAATCATTCAAATTCCATTTGCAATGCACTGTATATGCCTTAGTTTCACTTACTTTGAACAATGGATTGCTTTTCAAGCAGCTCAATCTCATACCTTGCTATTCTGCAAACAGTCAGCTTGTAATAGGCATTTTTAGTTATATTATAATCCCAAGTTCTATAGTTAGCATAATGTTCTTCCCAGAGTCCAACAGTATACTAGAAGCTATTTTTCAAATGGTGAATAATATTTATCAAACTAGAGTATAAATAACCATAGTCCTATAGAACACGTCATAAAGTCTATAAAACAACATCATGTCATACCAATATATCTAATTCCATGGGTGGGGCTGTTCTTTTGGGATAAACAGAATATGTACAAATCCTGCTTGTACTGCTTAAATCCTTTCAAGCAACTCTGTTTTCATATCACTCAGTAGATGGAAAGAAAACCATTTTTCAACTGTATAATTTTTTTTACTCTAAACACAAACGTGAGGTATCATGTTATGTTCATAGTGAGTGGAAGTGTATAGGAGACACTCCTACATGATGCAAAATATCATCCCAGACAATATCCCAGTATGTCACATAATGCAAAACTGGCCTGACACTGAATCATTCAAATTTCATTTGCAATGAGCTGTATATGCTTTAGATATGCCTACAATGTACTGACAGACTTTTGTTGATATAGTCTATGTACATGATATCATCAGTACAGTAAAATGGTCTCATGGTCTGTAAAATGTCCTGATGATCTAACTAAACACTAACGTAATGAAGGAGAGTGAAAACAAGCCTTAGCTGAGAATAGTCATCAAAATTTTAACAGTTTTTGGTTCTTTTTAATGGTAGGGATAGATAAAATTAAATTTTATATGTAATCCAGCTATTCTCAGTATTAAGTATAGAGATATTTATAGAAAATCCCATTCACATAAATATTATTTTATAAACATATTCTATTTATGTACAAGTATCAAATTATTCCATCCTATTCCATAAATATTTACAATTGTTGCTCACCATTTAACTTTCTGGTAGTCACAAATCAAAAATTAGAGGCCATGTTACACTTCTCAAAGTAAATACCACATGTATAACAACCACTGTAATAGAAGTAAGTAGATATTTGAATTTTTAGTATTATCTTTGGTTAATAGATATCTAAAACCAGAATCTCTCTGGTTTTGGCACCAATTAGAATAATGAACAAAATAGGGATAGGGACAGTAATGCAATGTCTGTATTGTCTCAAACTTTCAAACCTATCACGTTTGTGTGTGTGTGTGTGTGTATCAAACCATTATTTCATGAATTACTTCTAATTTTGCCTTTCAAAAGCCCAGCCACAGAGAATTCATTCACATAGAAAGATGAATTAAAGTAATTTTTATTATCAACAGATATTCAAAAAAACAGCAAGCTCCAAGCACAGTGAGAGACTCTATCCTACAAAATAAAATACAAAGTGATACAGAAAGACACTGTAAATCCTCTTCTGTTTTATTCATGTATGTATGAACAAATGCATTCACACAATGTACACACACACACACATGCATAACACAAAGAAACATTTAGATGATAAGTTACAATGCATCAAATTGGTAAACAGCATTAGATATTTGAAATTAGGAACATGATTTATGTCTGATATTAATCAGATGTAGATTTTGTAATCTATAACACGCTAAAAATAACCATTGTGAAGAAAGATTTTTATTCTATAAAGTACAATTCCCATTTTACTGTGCTTTTCTCTAATGTTTATAATGATAAATAGGTTGTCATCATAATTCATCAGAGAAATGCTTTATAAAACCACATGAAGACTAATACTATGATAATGTGTCTATTACATGCTACCTTGAGGGGA
The DNA here is from genome assembly GCA_030674055.1 of Rhabdomys pumilio. Classification (NCBI taxonomy): domain Eukaryota; kingdom Metazoa; phylum Chordata; class Mammalia; order Rodentia; family Muridae; genus Rhabdomys; species Rhabdomys pumilio. The sequence goes on along the minus strand of JANHMN010000011.1, from coordinate 51,667,502 downwards.
AAATCCATAAGTAGTAAAGTAGTAATTTTGTATGATGAAGGCTTCTCAGAATATAAAATAGCAGAGAGTGAAAGTTAAAACATTTACATGTTCTAGAGTTAAGCCCAATGTTTTGTGATGTAGTTTGTTTCCGTAATTTATTGGATTATGTATAACATCAAAGATATTTTAATAGTATCCAATGTATTTAAATTTATGAAAAGCGAAAGCATTGCTTTATAGTGCAGATGAACATTTTAGCGTGCACATGAGTTTGAATATATGAAGGAGCTCATGAGGCACCCTCTTCCTGGCTCATACTGGTTAGCAGACAGTGTAGGAAATCTGAGGATTCATGCTTTGGCTGTAGACTCTGTTCAGCATCCTCAGTTTCCTGGTTTTAGATACGGGATGTGAGTGCCCCTGTCCAAGAAGAAAACTATTTTCCGCAGCAGAAGAAAAAAACTGTTTCTGTAATCATTTGGTCTACATCATTAGCAACCTTATAGGAAGAAATATTTTGAAGCAAAAGTATAGAAATAAGATAATGCCTTTTAAATGGGCCTTTATGTCAGTATTTGAACCCAAAAAGCAACAGAAAGAATGCTGCGGCAGCGCCGATAGGAGCAGCGTTGAACAACGCTATTTCATATGCGGTGATGATGCATTACAGAGGAAGCCAAAATGAGTCAGACGAGAGCGTATCAAGTCCATTTCCCTCGTTTTGATTCACAGGTTTTTGCTAAAAATCACAAGCCAGTCTTTGTGGCAAGCTTCTGAAAACTTGCACAGCTCTGATAAGAAAGGACATCGCTCATAAATATTCATTAAAAATTACCTTTCTGGATCATGAATTTTTCAAGCAGACACTGATTTGACCTCTACAAGGCACAGATTCCAGCCTATAGTAGAGTGTCTCCTATTTTTGACAAAAAAAAAAAAAGGTGAAAAATTGGTTTTCCCAGCTAAGCAGCTACTTTGTACACTGTGTGAGGTCCAAGGTCAGCTTCCTCTGTGCTCACCACACTTGAGCATTAATATTCATTTGAATTACAATCTTTAAATTCTAAAGTCCTGCTCATAGTTCTTTGAAAAATTGATTGCAAAAGCAGGCCAGGGTTTGCATTTTAACTAATTTTAACTTAACTTCATCTAACTTGGATGTTCTAAAGAATGTATGAATTCAGTAATTTTCTTTAAAAAAAAAAAAAAAAGTCAATCCACCTGTTCTGAATTCATCTTCCCTCTCACTGAGAATAAAAGTCACATTTTCCTGGTAATTATCCCCCAAGTAGGTGAATGGATGAAGGTGTCTACATTTATGTTTCCAAGAGAGCTATATTGGTGTTCCATCTTCATACAACTCTCCACATTCCACTAACACAAAAGGAGCTTTGCATTTGGTGGGACTTGTTCTTTGCTTCAATTGCGGCTTCTACAATATCACAGGAGGGTACTTAGCATAAGCACCTGAATGGTTTAGATGAGGTAACTGATAAGTAGATTATGAATGATGGTGCCTATTAGTGTTCAAGTGCAGTGTCTAAGCCTCGGTGTTTCCGGAAAACACGTTAGGCTCCTGTTTAAATTCTAGGAACATTACATTTACGTTTTAGAATTTAAATTTGGGTTACTTCAAAGAATAACAAAGCCATGTCCAAAATAATCCCTTAAACTTTTAAACACTATGGTTCAAGCCATTGTAATGTAATTGTGATTCTGTTTTGTACTAATGTAGTTAACTGACAGTAAGAACGTTCTTATTCTGGTTACATTGGATTCTAATCCCAGCGCCTCCAGCATTTTCTGGATTTGTGATTTGTATGAAAACCTTTCTGTTTCTTGTCTTCTTATAAAAATAAAAAGTGGAAATATCTGATTTAGAGCATTTACAGAGTAGTTAGCAGGTAACTACAGTGGGTAGTAAATAGTTTTCCTTCATTCATGTGATACTGTTACCTTCTTCAAAGACTAGAATAAATTCCCAGAAAAAATACAACATTTCAAAGTGTGAGTTTTCTCCCCTGCCTCTCCAACAAACATGTGTTTAAGAGATAAACAGGAGAAACTAGAAAGTATTGTCAAGAAATAATTAAGGGCCCTGGTACTCTCTTTCATCTTTTACTCAGTCCAATATACAGTACGTTTTTTGATATTATACTAATTAGCATAAGGCAGCTTACATTATTTCAGCACCCTTTGAGATTTAATGCTAAGTGCCTTTATTGTGTCTTGTCGATCCTTTTTCTTGAATCTCTTTCTTGAATACACTTGGATTCAACTATCACCACCACCCTTAGCCTTCTAACCAGAGTGCCATAGTTAGTGAATAGCCAGGACTACACTTTGTATGGATCACAGGGTGGGATGAAATTTGTAAAAACTATGGAAGCCAAGACCTCGTGCACTCCTTCACTCTTTGACTCTGAGTTCAAAGACAGTTATAGACTTCAACTGCACAGATTCAGTAAAGAAAAGTCATGAGGACCAATTAAAATTTAATTTCTGGCACATAATGATAATTTTTAGGTTGTCTCAAAAATATTTTTGAAATAACATTATTGTTTTGGTAACATTTAGATTTAAATTTGTATCAAGTATTTTATTTGACAACTTCATCATGAACTCCAGGTTCATCAAAAACTTACCTGGCGTGGATAGTATAATTTGTTTTCAACTTCTGCTTATTATACTCTCCATTACTTTAGAATAGCAAGATAAGTCCCCAGTGGTTTCTACTTTCTTTATATAGTTCAGAATTATGCCCTCAATGGAAACCACTAGATACATCTGTCATGTTTTTATTTTATTGTAGACTCACATGTTGCTTGAGGAATCAGACTCTACATTCACCAACTTAAGTATAACTCCTTCATGGTCAAATACACCAAATGGTCAGATTTATTAGGATGTCTCAGAGAGGCTGTCATACAATCTCTCAGCAAATATTACAGTCTCTTTTTCCTCCAGCATCAGAAAGCATAGCTATTATTTTGTCAGTGTTACTGTTCCTTTTTTTTGTATACTATATAAAGTAAGTAGCTTGGTGTTGGAATCATGTTGCACGAGAAATACGTTATTTCTCTGCCTCTGAGTGTTGTTTAAAATGTTTATGCTGGGTCTGGGGAGATGTAGCAGCAGTTAGGGGAGTCTTTCCATAGGACAGACAGTACTGTTCCCAGTGTCAAGTCAGGCACTCAGAGCTACATATAAATCCAGGTCCAAAAATGACACATATGTGATTTTCACTCATGTAGACACACAAACACATACAATAAACAAAAATAATAAAAGCAAATTTTTAAAATGATTTTATACAATATTCATATTATCTTATATATTTTTGCCCTGAATATTTTATTTAGATTCATATTCTTACAATAAGCATCATAAAAAGAAGGAAAAGAACTGAAGAAAAAAGACAGGACATAAGGAAGAAAGGAGGAAAGAACAATAGTGAACAGAAAATGGAGTGAGCAGGGGAACATGGGAGACAGAGGGAAAAAAGACTAGGAAAGATAAAAGAGACAGGAGAAGTTTAAGAAGGACAATATTTCAGAGCTGTTATTTGATTTTATATGATTGTATAAAAGAATACAATTTCTTTGAAAATGTTTTTAAGTAAGAATTAGTACATAACTGAAATACATAATATTTCCATGAGAAATACTTACTATGGAATCTTAGCTGAGGGGAGACAAAAGTGTATGACATAGATTTGGGTGAGGACATTTCATAAGAGCAAGCCTCAAAATCACTGCAACATATGACTTCCAAAAGAAATAGCAATCTTTGCATTAAAGCACCATGTCTGACGCTTAATGTTTAAGAACTATATAAACTTTGCACTTCTCATGAGACAAAAGGAAAGGATGATTATACGACTCCAAACATACAATGACCACCTTGTGTCACAATACAAACCACACTGGGAGAAATTTCTTGGCTCTCCCATGAGGCAGCAGCATGGAGGAATTGGTTTCATCAACCTGCAAGGACAGTGATAGCTATATTATTATTACTTTTTTTTTTTTTTACAAATGCTACAAGTCCATTTTTAGTATTAAAAACAATATTTTACCATGATAAACTTGTGTTATTCTTTGGCTTTTACATGACACTTGAAATTAGTTTCTGAGAAAAGCCGTCTACCTCTGCATGTACTAGTGAATTGAGCTGATGTATTTGGTGTGAAAAGCAAACCCAGAAGATGAGACTGTATTGTGTTTTACACTTGGTTGTTTATGCACGACAGTACATTTAAACTGACTTTCAGCAAGCCAGTTTCCAGAATTTCAAAGGCTGGAAAATGGCACATCCTTTCACAAAATAAAGAATAGACAGTCACACCAGCTTACAAGTTATTTTTTATGAACAACAGAATTGCCTTTTGCTCGTTTCAAACAGACCCTAAATGTGCCCAGCACAGCAAGAGAGAGTAGAGGAAGTAGAGAGCTTAATATTCCAGCCCAGCTCACTGGAAACAACCATCAACAAAACTCAGTAAAATGACAGAGCACTGTGCTCTACAGAAACATGATTTGTCTGCTTTAAATGGAGAATTATGATTTTAAGTTTAGCATGGAACCAAAGGACTCAATTACTATTCATGGTTTCTGAATTGTTTTACTTTAGAAATTCCTTTAGCATAAAATGTTCATCGAAATCAGTGCATGAAAGTATAGGGAGGATGAACACTCAATTTCCCATATTCATAAAGGAATTCTTCAATTAAGATCATTGAAAAAAAATGTGTCACCAGTTTATACAAAGCTCCACACTATGACGAAACATTTTCAAAGAATAACTTTGGTGTATATGGTGAGGAGGAAAAGGGTTTGTGTGTGTGTGTGTGTGTGTGTGTGTGTGTGTGTGTGTGTGTGTTCATCTGCATGTGTATACAAGCACCGTCTTGTTTTTATTTTTTAAAACCAAGATTATTAATAAAAAGTACTGGCCTTTATACAGAATATTTTGTGAATGAGCCAGTAACAATTTTATTTAATCTTTTAAAACTAACTCTTATTCTTTTATTTAAGCTTACTTGAATAAAATTGTGAATTTTTACTGGAGCAAAAACAGTCTTTTTTTTTTTATGAGGACAACAATGTAATCATATATTGACCAATAAACCACTTCCTTAACTATCCTCATTTCCAAAAATAATGTCCAATTAGTAGCTTTCGTGATACAGAGCTACAGAGCTGTAAAAGAGTTATTCAGTTGTAGAAGAGTCTGTAATTGTTTAGTAATTGACCCTAAATTATATCAGTGTTTCCTTTTGTTTTTCTTCTACTTATCCCTCATAATGTCTTCAAACTTTCCCCCTAAAAGTTATGCAAACAAAAACCTTATTCCCATTCATGCATTTAAAGAAAAACTGGCTACTTGTATGAACACTATCAAATTTAACTGTGTCTCTATTCTCTTATCTTCAAAAGAGCATGGTGCAATAGCCAAGAAACATTGGTTATGAACTAAGGTAAAATGTATCCCTTGTATTCTGATTTGTTAGGGAAACATTTGCTTTTATATTGACACTGGCAAATTTGTGGATGGATTATTACATATTGTAATTGCATTTCATTTGCCATATTAAAAAAAAATGTCAAGTGCTAAAACCAAGCAAAACATTATCTGTATTTTTTTTCATTATGTTGAGGAATGGTAAAGTCCTGAAGGCAATTTGAAAGCCTTAGTTAACCAGCTCCTTCTGTTTGCATATTCAATCCCTCAATGTAACATATGCATAATTTTATCATCATTGTGTGCCATCTGGAGTATCCTGATTGAACTGCAGTTTGAAAATGAGGGTTAAGAGATAATTTGGTTGCATACATTTAGAACCGAAATGTCTCTCATGGAGCAGAACAGAGTTATTTAAAAACAGAACTATGACTAAAAGATGAAAATGTATTCCATAAACTCAAGCAAACCAAGGAAGACAATTTCAAGTCTTCATGCCCTTGCACTTCCAGCTTTTTAAAAATTTTAGCCCTGGTATTCTAAGGAGATTGTTGTAAAAACCATTTGAACATATCACTTAAAGCAAGAGATAGTAATATACTCCACATGGTAACTTCCAAAAATCTCTTCGTGGAAGATGATTTTATGAAGAATTAGTTAACAACATCAGTTAGCACACTCCTAAGTAAACAACTACTTATTTTTTCTCTACATAGTCACTTAGGTGGAATATAAAAGTTGCAAAAGTTCACCAAATTTGAACATTCTACTTGAGTTTAATTTCTCTCGATGCCCACAAGTCCCATCTCAAAGTCTGATAGAATTTCCACTCCACAATTTAACTTCCAGTTACCACACTGTGATGTCAAGTGAAATACTTTGTAAAACCAATTTCAATTCAGGCTTAACTTTTTAAAGTTTATCTTCAAAAAGAACTAATATACATTCCTTCTCAAAACATTTTTCTCCCAGAATTTTTAAAGGTCATGGAAAGAGTCAATCACCCACAGAATGGTGGACAACCATGTTTCAGGTCAAAAGTGTAACTGTTAAAATGAATCTCCCTAACCTAGCCTTGTTAAAGGATTAATCATTTGCAAAAACGTCCCTGCTTTAAAACTTTGCTCAACTAAATAATCTATTCATCTTTCTTACCTGTGTGGGAAAAACTTTTTAAACTTTTCTCAAGTTAAAATTTGTCAAATTTCCAGAAATAAGCCACGTTATAGAAGGAATATCTATAGCCCCATTTCCTAGCAGCACTTTGTGATTACTATTTTGCCTGCACAAACTGAAAGCAACTTTAAGCTGGCTCCTTCAGAAATGGAAACTTCACCCTCTCTTCAGTTTGTTCTGTGCACAGGGCTTTCTGGCATTTTCTGATAATATTGTGATTCACTTCCTCAGCTCAGAGAACAGATATCAAGACATGATCGTCAAGACTTTGAACTGTGAGTTAAGAAAAGCACACTTTATTAGACAAGCACAGGCACTGAGAGAGGCAGTTCACACTGCGTTTCTCCCCCCCCTTTTTTATTATCCCAGAGAGCAGGGAAGAGCAAGCATCTAATCTACCACTATCCTGTCACAGAACATGACATTCTAATTCAGTCAGGAGGGACTCACAATAAACTCGAAATCACATTGAATGTCTCTCTGGTATGACAATTGATTACATCTCCTAACCTTTCTGCATCTGTGGTACCATCTGGAGCATTTAGTACTTACATTATTGTACACAAAGAACAGGTAACAGCCTTTAGACCCAAAAGCAAGTACACCTCTTCTATTGTAAGACTGAACCACCAATATCAAGGATGAAGAAAATGGTAGCTCATGTCATCTTCATAAAAGATAACGCTACAATGGAAACTGAACATATACCCAATAAAAATATTTTTGTAGATTATACAGTGCAGGACTCAAGTGTTTAAAGTTATCCTTTCACTTTTTGAAAATTAGTTGAAGCACAGAGGACACAGAGAATAATTCTTAAAAAGATCTATTATACTAAAATATTTTTTAATTAATTTTTTATTGGATATTTTATTTACATTTCAGATGTTATCCCTGGTTGTTGGGCTGGAGAGATGGTTTAGCCATTAATGGCTAGGCTCACAACCAAAAATATACTAAAATCTTAATGTAATTGATTCTTTATTGAATTTTAAATGTTGAAAATGATTGTCTTTATGTTAACGTAAAACTGTTTTAACTTAATTTGAAATGTTAAGTAACTTGATCAGGGCAACATAATCCATTACAAATCTAAGATACAAATCCAGTTTCCTACTAAACTGATTATTCTTCCTACTACATTATTAAATTTAATTGAGTTGATTATTAATTAATCATCGTGGACACACTTATTAAGTATTATACAATGTGTCACTTGGAAATTCATAGCAGACACCTCTATTGTGAGTAAAAAAGAAAAAATAGATTCATTGCAATCATTTAGGACAATGTTTCTCACATGAGGTCAGACAGTGCTTTCATATACTCTAATTCTCTACTGCTAACTGTAGGGTACTGAGCAGTAACCCTGCCCTTTACCCAGTGTCAGAAACAATATTTTTCCCAGTGATGGCAAAATGCTGCAAAGTGTCTTAGAAATTAACAAATTATCTCTTCTTCCCTAAAATAGTCCAGTTACCATTCCAGTCTTTGACAGAATCGTTCTGATATTCTTGTATTTTTCAGTAACTTCTTAGAAGAATTAAAGCAAACTTGTGGTAATGTAGGGAATCACAAAATCTGAAGCCTCTGTGACCTGTTCAAATCCTTAGCAAACCAGGTGAGCACTCTGCTGTCACTCATGGAAATGTTGTGGCAACTGCAAATTGGTCAGGTGTTCGTTCAAAATACAGCTTTATAGGCTCTTCTGCTCTCCCTAAACACGCTCATAAAATTTCAGGAAGTAAAAAGACAAAGATGGAAAGATAAAAATGAACAAATCTAAAAGTTCACCAATTATAAATTAACAAAGATGTCCAGTACAGAAAACCAGTAGTTTGCATGTATTCTCAACATTAACAATGTATATATGATCTATTATTATAACAATGTATAAATAAGTTATTTATATTAACAACAGGTGGCTCTAGTTCCTTCTCTGTCTCAGACGTTCTATGCAATATTATCTAATACAACACTAAGTCTTTGAGAACAATGAAACTGAAAACGTGTCCGTTTTAACTCGTGTTTGTCTGCGTGAAGACACAGGGTATTTTGAGCAATAGGTACCCTCTAAGTCTTCCCCCCTGTGCATCTGTCCCATTTATCCCTTCCTAGTATTCTTCTGCTGACAGAAATCTATCTTTGGAGTAGCAAATCAATGAGAACCAACATCATACTTAACTAAACTTCTTCAGGTGTGATCTCCAACTATTGTCTGAGCAGGTGTCTGAAGTTGTCCCGGTCAAATTGAATCTCAGGGCACCCTAATTATCAGGGAACTGAATCACAGACTCCAAAACAAAAACAATTACAGTAAAAAAGGTTACCTTGGTAATGCAGGGATCATGAGAGCTACTGCCCGCATGCCTGTTGTTTAACCATTTTGCAACCTGACTTGTTTGGTTGGTGTCCCCAAATGACAGAAGAAGTGTATGTAAATTCTACATTCAAGCTTCTTCGCTTCTCTCTGGTTGGGCTTATTTCTGAGTCACTTATTCGGTTGTCATCTTTATTCATGGCAAGATGTCCAATTTTGACAATCCGTTGCTTGTCAGCATCAAAAGAGAAACACCACTGCTTAAAGAAGGAGAAAGCTCCATTTTCAACAGTGAAGTAAACAGCAGCATTTTAAAACTTATCAGTGAATGGAAAAGGCTTACCTGCTGCTTCTCCAAATGCATTTACTGAGGGTTATGAAATCAGAATATTGTAAGATCCATGAGACCTTATTGGAGCAAAAAGAAACTAAGGAATCACTTCTTTCAAAATTTGTACTTAGAAGCCTCAAAATGGGTCATTTATGAAATCCCATGCTAACGTCTCTGGCTGACAGGCCAAGGCAGGTTCCCAAGCACAATCATCAGTTTCAAGGACATAGCACCTGCATGTCGGGTGAGTGACCGCCTTGCCCTTCCCTACACCCATCCCTGTAATTGCTTTGCAGGCTGGTATAGGAAAGAATCTGGCTTATTTGGCCCCTGTCTCTTTTAGTCAAATCGAGGACTGCTTTTCAAGCAAGTGACATGTTCATTGGATCTTTAATATAAATTGCACATTTGTATTGCCATTGCAAGAAGACAGCACCTGGAAAGGAAACAATATTATTTCTTAGACAAAATGCTGGGATGTGTGTATCTGTCTGGTGGAAAAGTCCACATAAATGAAAGAAAGAGGGTAGCAGAGAATAAAGGACCACGAGAGTGAAACAAACTATGACTGATACCTCACTGGAGAAAATACAGTCTGATGAAACACTGACAGGGTTCCTCATCTCAGGGTGTACTTCAGTCCCCACTGCTTTCCTCGCACGTGGATTAGAACTATTCCAGGATGATCTTTGCTATTTTATCTACTGACTATTTTCTTTCTTACAACTCTGCTGAGAGACAGGAGACAAGGGTGTGGGGTGACAACAAGAAGAAGGTAGGGGAGAAAAGGAGGAGAGAAAATTGGAACAGGTTTCTTCCATTTTCTCTTTCCGCACTAAGCTTAACTTGTAAGCAGGAAAGATGGAGAGCATGGATGAATATAAATGTAAAGATGAGCACTTCCACACTTGCAAAGTGCTGAGTTTAACCTTATACATTTATCCTTTCTTTTCCCCTTTAAATGTTTGGACTCAGTCTTTTCTCTCTACACTTTATACACTTTATATTTTATACACTGGACACTTTGTCTGGAACCAAAATGTAAACACTATTCATCTACATCAGTGTTCCTTTAAAAAGCTAGGATTTGGGGAAGTTCCTGTGTGTTGCCTTCTTTCTTTTTTCCCTTCCTTCTTCCTTCCCTCCTTTTTTTCTTCCTTTCTCTCTCTTCCTTTCTTTCTTCCTTCCCTCTTCTCTCTCTCTCTCTCTCTCTCTCTCTCTCTCTCTCTCTCTCTCTCTCTCTCTTCCTTTCCTTCTCTTGCTTTAGTGGAAAAGGCTAAATAAAACTTCAGTTCTGTGACAATAAGAGTTCTGTCACATCAGAAATACACAGTCAATTCCATTTTTTTCATTACAAGGCAGATATTAGTGTAAGCAGAAAGCTGTCATTAATTATATGTAAGCAAGCAAGGACAGTTATGTTCCAATAAAATTTACTCCTAAAGAATGCATAGATGGTGTACTCTGATTTGGGCCAAGCATGCAAAAACCTCTGTGTTTAGCTTAGAATCTTCTATTCCAAGGCTTTTTTTTTTTCAAACTAACTAAATGTCATCTTTTCTCTACTGTCACAGCCACTGTTGGCCCTCATTCACTAGATACCCCACCATTTCCTACTTCTTTCTGAGCTGTGTTCTAAGGCCTGGCATTGCCACCTTGCTGTCCCCCAGGCTAGTGACTTGGAGATTATCACTAAGTAATACTTCTCCTCCTTACGCTACTATAATGTGCATCACAGCTACTGCTAAATATATCCTGAAACTTCCTCCCACATAATGAATTCACACCTGCTACTTAAATTCGGATCATCTACTTTAACCTTATTTTTTTTCATGCTATATGACAAGTGTTCTTGCATAACACATAAATATGATCATGTATAAAACCTGTGGGAAATATTGGGCCTTCTCTGCTTTGAAACATTTACTTAAACCAGGTATAGAGCAAGGTTTCATGGATTTCCCCAGTTAGAGATTTCAGCAGTGCGACACAGTCTATCATATGATGGCTCCTCCAGCATCGTTGACAATTGGCAATCACTTTTGTTTACATGGAATTTGCATTCTTCGATGCATCAGCAGCACGTTGATGATAGAGCAACCCACTACTCTCTGCTTACCTTAACCCATTTGCAGATATTCAGAACCTACGTACATCACACAACACATTCTCTTTACCCTGGGGACAGGCTGGATACACGTTTGCTATTGCTTTCACTGAAAACGCATGCTCTTTGTTAAAAGAACATGCCCAGGCTACTGAACATGCTTTATTTGCTCACATTAAAGTATCTGAGTATTGTATTTCTTCAAGTGCTTCCTTAACAACTTCAGGAAAGAGAATAGATTTATTTATCAGTTTCTCTGATTAAAGGTAATCTCAATTACCTTTAAAGTGTGACCTACTCTGCATGCAGAAATATCTAGCAGGATAAAGCCAGCTGCTCACCAAAACAGCTTACTTAACTGCTCTCTTTTATTGACTCTGTGATGATGATTAATTTTCATATGGCACCTTGATTGGGTCATGGCTCCCAAATATTTGATCAAACATTTGTCTGGATGTTGCTTTGAAAGTATTTTTTTTTAAGGGGAGATTAACATTTGAACTAGTGACAGAGTAAAAATAGGTTAATCAGCAGTAAATGGGTGGGTCTCATCCAAGAAGACCTCATGAAAGAATTTGACCATCAGTCTGTCTTCAGGCTCAAGGTGCAGTATTAATTCTTTTCTAAACTTCCAAACTGTCTGCCTAAACTGTACCTTGTGAACAAGGAAGCATCCCAAAGTCTTTGAGACAATTTCTTTAAACAAATCTCTCCAGAGATGTAAATGGTGTGTATGCAGATAGGCGTGAGTGTTGCTCTAATGTGCTCACTAGAAAAGCACCCTTCCATTCTCTGTTTCATGGCTCACCTTGTCAAATAGTTTTGTGGGGGTCAATTCAGAAAAATTTCCACTGAGAAGAATGGGCACTATAGACTTTAGAGTTTAGAGAAGGGGAAAAAAAGAAGCTAAACCATGTTCATGTTTTAGCATGAATACTGTGCTGTGAACATCACTTCAGGACAAGGAGTAGGACCTGAATGCATGACTGCATTTCAGAGGGATCTGCACACCGATCCTGGGCACATATTCTTTCATACCTCCGTGGATCTGAATGTCTGCCTTTTATAGGCTTATATCTTTCAAAACCTACTTTTAATAAGGGTTCTCAAATGCTTTGACCCCTCTCTTCCAGACCACTGTTCAAACATAGAGGAGAAAGATGGTAAATAGGACAAGGGGATGTGAACCTGTTTAGAAGTTGTTCTTTGGGGTGATTCCAATCTCCATTTGTCGGGACACTAGCCATCCAGTTCGGTTGTGTCAGAATACCAGACACAAATCAGCAATGGTAGCACAATAGAGCAGAAACAACCAGGCTTCCAGCAAGTCATAGTGAGTCAGATGGAGGAGCCAGAACCAGCCAAGACGGCAAGAGAAATTCTCTGCCATGCCTCTCTCACAGAAGTGAATATCTGCAAAGACTTGAGACCAACAAAGTGTTACAAGGTTACCTACGGAAGCCCATAGTCACTCTCCGTAAACATCAAGTATCCTCCCATGGTTCTTTACTAAGAAATACCACGTGGTCTGCTTTACGGGCCACAACCAGAAACTTCCACTTCTACCTCCTTGATTCAATATGACCTGGGAGAGGCTGTTCATTATTTAGCACCTGAATGATGTATCTCAACTTCCTTGAAACACTTGCAGAATACTTAATTACATTTTTGTTTGTGTTCTTTAAAAGAATATACCATTATTCCATTTATTTACCTAACGAGCTCATGTGCATTTGCCACGGTGTTTATACAGAGGCCAGAAGACAACTCGAAGGGATTAGTACTCTTGGTAACACTCAGATCATTGGGCTTAACACCAAGCAAGCTTATTAGCTGAGTGATCCCACTGTCCCCTTCTTTCTTATTGTTACTAACTTTTTATCATTTTTTTTATTATTGTTGTTATGTTGAGAAAGTGTTTCACATAGACCAGGCTAACCTTTAACTGCCTGTAGAAAATGACCTTGATTTTCTGGTGTCTTTTACTCCAGAGTGATAGTATTACAGGCCTGGGCCACCATATGTGTTTGTTACTCAGCTTGTGGATTGGATCATTGAAGTGGAGTTTTTCCAAGTTCAATAAGACATTCAGATAAATTAAACCTAAAGGTATTTTTATTATTTTGTGGTTTTGAAACAAAATGTTGCTATACAGCCGAGGCTGGTTTTGCACTCACAATATGCCCTCAACTTGCATAAATTTACCAATATTTTTAAAGGAAAAAATGTGTATAGACTTTGATTTCAAAAAAAAAAAAATGAGGTAATAGTAAAAATTCTCTTACATGGTTACTAAGAATTTACCAAAACGTATTCCCAAAGTGGTTGGTATATAAATTATTGATCACTGTTTTGTATTATTAACAAATATCTATTTTATAAAAGTAGCCTAAGTAGTTTTCAATTTTATCTGAACATTAATTTATAATTAGTAGTTATTTCAAAGACATATTTTCTGTAGTCAGTAGTTACTTAAAGACTGTTTTTTTTTTCTAATTTTAGTGATATGATTAAGGTTCATATTAAATACACCACTATATTTTTAATAATTACATTATATAAATTATTTTATGAACCTTCAGAAAAAGTCACTTTTCAATGATCACATTTGTTAAAAAAATAACATCAAAAACAACTTTCTGAAAAGTTTGCTTGACCTTACACCATTTCCTCATTAATACAAAGAAGTATGTTTCCTCAGAAACTAGTCAGAGTAATAGCAAATACCACAGCACTTAATTATTATAAGGTAAAAGCCAACTTAAGGACCCTGGAGAAAAGATGCATTATTTGCTAGAGGCTAGAAAACACATAAAAATCTTTTAGTTTTCCAATCATATCTCATATCTGGGGCATTAATCTTGGTTCAAGGTTATTAATAAAGTATGTTGCTACTGTAATGCCAATAAATTACAAGGGAAGAAGAACAATATTATTTTGCATGAATCAACTTAACTACTTAGAAAGTTGTACTTCTTAGGACTGAACTATGGTTTCACAGTTTATTATTAAATGTGTACTTTTAGTGCTTTGTAGTTAAATAGTAACAAACTATGATTTCATAAATTTAATAATTTGCTGATGCAGTTAAACTAATTTCCATTGCCAAAAATAGCACAGTAAACACACTGGGTGTCTTTAATGAAATGACCCCAATCCTCTTTTTGTCTCCAAATAATCTCTGCACAAATTAAGCTAACTATGTGTAATGTTTTCTTCCTAATCTTTGCTTTTTCTATTGAGCTCTTTTCAATTTTTCAAGTCACAATACCAAAAGTTAAGCAAAATGTGGAAAATTTTTATAATACAGTCATTCTATTTATGTAGAATATTTACAATTTTCTATTATACATGATGTAAAGTGTGGACCAAATAACCTTTTAAAAATAAAATTTAGTAAGATTTTAAGTATTCTTGTTATACTAAAATAAGCATGGTATAGCAAAAAGTTAACATTAGAGTCAAGACCATTCACTAACCTTAATGTGTGATTCCATACATTACATATAACACTTCCAATATAGTTTACTTTTAATTCTCTTTTATATCTGTTTTCAATGAAGCTATAGTTTTAATTATTTCTTTTATCTATGAGATTATAATTACATAAATCCCTACTTTCCATACCTGTCTTCAAGTTCTCAAAGATACTCCTTATTCTCTTTCAAATTCACGGCCTCTTTTGCATAAGTTGTTATATGTATAAACATATGTTTCTAATATAACCTTCTCAGTCTGCATAATATTAGTTGGATTTATATGTTCTCAGGGCTGATCATTTGGTATGAGATGAACAACTGTTTTGTTCTTTTCTAAGAAAGAAAGTTTCGTCTGCCCTTAAGATCATTAGGTTGCCTAGAGTTCTTTGTGTACACTTGAGGCCTCATGTTCTTTGCACTGGTCACTTTAGCATGGTCTATTGTTGTTGTTCAGCTAAGGTTTATGTAGGTTTATGTAGGCAAGTGGGTGAGACAATATGTGTGTAGCTTCTTACATTAGTAGAAGACACAAGTCATACAGCAAATTGCCCATTTCCATACATTAAAGCAAAAATACAAAATGAACTAATTTTTGGTTTTATGTAAATTATCTAAGATATTAAAGTGTCTTGGAAAAAGCAAAGATAATGTAGAATAATAAAGTCTCTATATATTGAAAAACAGATTTATCCACTCTATATCTAACTCTAGGAATTTAAGAGACTCTGTGGATATACATTAATACCCTCATACTATGTTGACATTTATTTCATAATTATTCTTCATGGCAGAGAATCAAAGTCATTCATTGTTTTTATCTTCATCTTTAAAATTTTTTCCCTTGCTTTCAAGAATCACATACTCTGATGAGCCTATATGCTTTTACTGAGATTGGAGTATAATTTTAGTCTAACATATTTACCAAACCAAACAAATGCATTCTTCAACACAGCATCACATACATTCTTATTGTCCATCATGATTCCCTGCAAAATTCAGTATAGCTTATATTACTTCTGGAAACTTTATTCATGTTGTACTACTGTAAAATATAGTACAGTACATGAATGCTTTTACTCACTGTTTCTGTTTTGTAAAATAAATAACCAAAAACTGAAAAACAATTCAAAATCTATCATTAAGTTTTATGAAAAAAAATATCTTGTCTAAAGAGCTGAATATTATTTAGAAATAAATATATTCAATGAATGAACTTTTGTTATGTATTACAAGATGAGTAAATCTAGAAATAACTGGACTACGTTAAAGATGCTAGACCAACTGAATTCTTTCTATAACAATATGGAATGTATAAATTTGTTCATAATGAGAGGAACTCAACTAATATAGGGAAGATGAGAGAGAAGTAATAAAACAAAAGCTATGGAAAGGAAGAAGAAAGACTTAAGGTTTACCACACATGCTTATTATTGTGAATATAGTAATTAGCAAATATGCATGTAAATCAAAACTTGTTAAGCCATACACTTTGTGTATGCACACTTTGTAGGTCAATTATAATTCAATGAAAACTAATAACTGTTTGTTTAATATATTCATTATTATACTATGAAATGATATTTTCCATTTAGCCTGTGATGTGGTATTTGGGAAAATGTGGTTATTTTTCAATAATTGAACCTTATTGATTTGTCAATTTGTCATATGCGAAATTAAAACAGGTTTCCTCTGAGCAGCCTAATTTCCTTATAGAAAAACTATATTTGCTTTGTTAAAATACTTGTCATTACTTAAAAGGAAAACTCTATGACTGCATCTCCGGCATAGTTGTATACCATCTATTTGAATATTGCCTTTAATAATTTTAATTATAAAAAAATAGTTCTCCGTTTTGTGGCCCACATTTTAAATGTTATAAAACTATAGGAAATGAGACTCCTAAACAAATATTTATCTCTTATGCATCAACAAAGCAACTTATCTTTGCAGCAGATAGAGTTCATTAGTGAATGATATAACTGGCCAAAATACAGATGCTAACTAGCCACATGGTGTCCAGCCTCAGTAGATGATCATCAACAAAACTCTGCACATAATGCTCAGGGAACATTGTAGCAAAGGAGGCAGAAAGAATGTCTGTGTCAGAGGACCAGGAAGTCGGCGTTGAGGCTTTGTCTCCTAGAGATGACAGTAAAATAACAATAATACACCAACAGTATGAATACTTAACAAGTACCTGATGAATGGCAATGCCAGTTTATATGCCAGTGTGGATGAGGCACTCCTTGAAGAAGAGGAAAAAATAATTAATGATTGCTAAGAGAGGGAGGGATGAGTCACCTAATTAGTTATCCAATATTCACTGATCATCTCTGAAAACATAAAAATACAAACAATACTAAATAGACTCAACACATTATGTTTTCATATTTATGTAAATAGATGCATAAAATAATAGGCAAATGGAACTATAGTAATAATATTATTAAATAATCTGTTGCATAATAAATATTAATTATTTAATTAAATAGTAAATATTTAGTTAAGTACGTAATTTTATTATAAATATATATTTACAAAATATATAATTATATTAAATGTTAATATAATTCCTGAAATGACTATTAATTAAAATAATAATAATAATAATAATATATAATATAATATTATTATATATTATTATTATTATTAAAGGAAAAAGTAATGAATCCAAGGAGGTATAAGAGAAAACATGGGAGAAGATGGATACAGGAAAATGAGGGGGAAATAAAAAATTATAAAAGGAGTACTGTAAATAGTTATGTATCAATATTAAAATATTAATATAATATAAAGTCATCAGAATTAAAATGCCTATTGATAGAAAAATAATAATAAAAGAATAAGAAGCCATGAATTTGAAAGGCAGTTGGGAGCATATGAGGAGTTGAAGATAAGAGATCATTGAAATATAATACTCATCTGAAATTCTCAAAAATAAATTTCTAAATTTATGAACATGTATGCACATGTATGTATCCAACAACAATTACTGAAATAAAAAAGCATGACTTGAAAGAGAATATGGAGAGCTATATGGAACAGTTTGAAGCCATGTAAGAGAAATGTAATTATATGATAATCACAGAATATATATTTTAATTTATTTATTAATTTATTAATTTAATAATTTATTAATTTATTAATTTATTAATTTATTTGCATCCCAAATGTTGGTCCCCTTCCTGCTCCCCACTAATATAGTTCATCCACCCCGCGCAGTTTGCCTCTAAGAGAGCATCCTCCTCCCTGTATCTCCTCAGCCTGTTGCATCAAGTCTCAACTGGATTAGGCTCATCTTCTCCCACTGAGGCCTGACATGGCAGCCTTCTGCTTCAGATGTGCCCTGGGCCTCAGACCAATCTATGTATGCTCTTTGATTGGTGGCTCAGTCTCTGGGAGCTCCCAGGGATCTAGATTAGTTGACACTGTTGTTCTTCCTAGGGGGTTGTCATTCCCTTTATTTCCTTCCTTCCGCTAACACATCCATAGTGGTCCCTGACCTCAGTCCAGTGTTTGTGCGTATCTGCACCTCTTTCTGTCAGCTGCTGGGTAGAGCTTCTCAGAGGGTCTGCTCAAGGGAGGAGTCTCAAAATGGGCCGGTCATTGGTTGGCCATTTCTTCAGACACTGCTCCATCTTTATCCCTGCATGTCTTTTAGGCAGGACCAATTTTGTGTCAAAAGTTTTGTAGGTGGGTTGATGTCCCCATCCCATCACTGGGTGTCCTGGGTGACTACTGGTCTTTTCAGGTCTCAACTGTTGGGCATTTTTGCTAAGGTCACCTGTGATAACTCCTGGGAGCCTCCCTAATCCTGGGTCTCTGGGACTTCTTAGAGAATCCTCCCATCCCTGACCCCTGGCAACTTCTCCTGGCTCTCTAGCACCCTCTCCTGTGGCTCCCTAAGCCTGACCTGCCCCTTTGTTCCCCTCTCCCTCTCCTCATACATCCAGGTCCCTCCCTCCTTCTTTTTCTCTACCTCCCATGACTATTCCATCCCCCTTTCTAAATGGGATTCATGCACTCTCACTTGGGCCTTATTTCCTGTTTAACTTCTTTGGGTCTGTGGTGTGCTTCATGAGTATTCTGAAACTTTCGGGTATCTACTCATCAGTGAGTACATACCATGCATGTCCTTTTGGGACTGCGTTACCTCAAGTGACAGCCCTTGCTGGCAAAGATGTGGTGAAAGGAGAGAACGCTCCTCCATTGTTTGTGGGATTATAAACTTGTAAACCACTCTGGAAATCAATTTGGTGGTTTCTCAGAATATTGGAAATTGTTCTACCTGAAGACCCAGTTATACCACTGTTTCAGTCAGGATTTCTACTCCTGCACAAAACATAATGACCAACATGCAGGTTGCGGAGGAAAAGAGTTTAAGCTTACTCTTCCACACTGCTGTTCATCATCAAAGGAAGTCAGGACTGGAACTCACACAGGACAGGAAGCAGCAGTTGATGCAGAGGCCATGGAGGGATGTTACTTACTGGCTTGATTCCCCTGCCTTGCTCAGCTTGCTTTCATATAGAACCCAAGACTACCAGCCCACAGTTGATATCACCCACAGAGGGCCATCCTCCCTTGATCACTAACTGAGAAAATGCTTTACAGCTGGATTTCATGGAGGCATTTCTTCAGTTGAAGCTCTTTTCTCTGTGATAACTTCAGCTTGTGTCAAGTTGACATACAAAACCAGCCAGTGCAACCCACTATTGGTCATATACCCAAAAGTTGCTCCACCATACCCCAATGGTCTTGTGCTCCATATGCTATGTTCATAGCAGCTTTATTTTAATAGCCAGAAACTAGAAGCAATCCAAATGTCCTTCAACCAAAGAATGGATTCAGAAAATGTGGTAATGTGGCACACTTCACAATGAAATACTATTCAGCTATTAAAAACAAGGACATCATGAATTTTAAAAGCAAACGGATGGAACTAGAAAATAATTTTTAAAATAAACAAAATCCAATTTAACAGGAATAAATGCTAATAAGAAAATATACCCTTCTAGTTTGCTGTGTGAAAATTGTTTTAGAAAGTTGATTTATGAGACAGGGCTCCTAAAAGTGTTTATGAAAATTTAACTTACATATGTTACAATTTTTATCATTCGTATAAAAACATACTTGGTGCCTCTTGGCATTTCTATCCTGTGATGCTTGCCTTCTTTTTGTTGTTGTTGTTGTTGTTGTTGTTTTAATGAGAATTTCACACAAGCCTATAACGTGCTTCAATGTAGTCTACACCTAATTCCCTCTTGTCCAGTTCTTCTGCTACTATAAAATGACAATGAAATTTCAATGTGAGTTCTGGGGGTGATACGTAGAAGCCTTTAGCAATCCATAAATTCTTTTAGAAGGAATAATTCACTATTGTTAAGTGATGTTTGAAAAACAGTATGAACCCCTGGTTAAAATCCAATATAATTTCCTTTTTTAATCAGTAATACTCTTAGATACCTGGCATTCAAGAAAGCCTTTCATTAAGCTCTTGTTGAAAATACTGTACATGAAATAATTAACAGAGCATTTTTTTAAACATTTTTCACTTGAAATTGTTTGTTTTTCACATTATTCTCTTAATGAAATAGACATTGTAACATTTTTCTCAAGTTATTTCTCATATTGCTGTTTTTATATCAAAGCACAGCATATTAAAGCAAATATCAAATTTATATCCACCTGTTTACTTTGCTCTTAATTTCTGCTAGGTTAGAAAATTTATAAATTTATATCATTGGAATTTGTAGAGAAAAAATTTACCTTTTGTGTTGCAATAAACCTTCATATGTTTAAACTAAATACAAATACTACATTTATGAATATGTTCCTCACAAAGAGCTCTCTTAGTACTGAGGTGAGGCTAATTTGACAATTGCTGGATGAATTTAGAAACCACATCAACACACATTATGATTAGAGCCGAAAATTCA
This sequence comes from Rhabdomys pumilio, assembly GCA_030674055.1. Classification (NCBI taxonomy): domain Eukaryota; kingdom Metazoa; phylum Chordata; class Mammalia; order Rodentia; family Muridae; genus Rhabdomys; species Rhabdomys pumilio. Next base: position 51,646,705 of record JANHMN010000011.1, on the reverse strand, counting down.
AATGTATCCAATTGACAGTTAATGACAAGTAATGGCTACTTCTGGCGTTGAGAATTGTCATTTTAAGAAATATTCCATGTGTCACTAACTAATATTTCTATGTCCTGGAAAATGATGAATGACTATAAAAGAATAAAACATCATAAAGTACTATTTACTTGAAATTTTTATTAATTTATTTACAGATGAATAGCAAATAGTGCATATATGATGGCAGGCATCAGGAAGTTAGAAGGTGACTTGAGGAAATTAATTGTCTGCTTCCTCCATGTAGAAAATGTAATAACTCAGGTCCTCACACCACTCAGATTCACACCCATAGTGCACAGAGAAACAGAATTCTTAGAACTACTAAATATATGTAAACGGTGACATAAAATATCCAGACCAATGGAGAGATCTTCAATACTTCTTGAGTCAAAATTAAGAAATACTGTTTGTGAAAAAAATGAAGGAAAGGAAAAAATTAGGTAACATAGAACAGTGGTAAGGCTATTTCCAGAATCCCACTGGTATGGCAACACACAACATTTGATCAGGTGAAGTAGGGGAATCCTCCATCCTGTGTTTGAGACTAGTCTTATCAACTTAGCAGTTCCAACAGCAGTCCTGTATACCTAAAGAATGAAAGATAAAGAGAGTTCTTCTCTCGAGGTGGGAGAGTGTGGAAGTAATGGAAACAATTAGTTTAAATAAAATAACAGCTCACACAAACTTGAGAGAAAAACACACCGATTAAAGAAAAAATGTTGAGGTTCTGTCTTTTACTATGTATTATATCACTAAATGCAGCCCACAAGACAAGAAAGTCTGCACATATACCCAAGTGAGCTATGTGACCTTGCCTCCAAGGTATTTGATAAAGATACTGACAGCCAATAGCTGGGCAGAAGAGACATAGGTGGGGTTTAGGGTTCCAGGGCATGGAGGTCAGAAGAGAACTATAAGGGGAGAAGGGGAGTAGGAGAGAGAAGTTTTTATGGGTTAGGTGAGTCATGAAAATGTGGCCCTTGAGGACAAGCCAATTGGAGTTAAGAGCCGCCCAGATAAAACATAGTAAGTAATAACTTGGTGTTATCAATGCGAAAATAAATTGTAATAGCATAGAGGGTAGTTCTTTTGCTGTTTAGTGCTTATTATAAATATAAAGTTTATGTGAGTTGTTTATCTGGGAACTAAAAGATCAATGATGGGGTACAAACCATAGATTGGGGTTAAAACTTTCTACAACAAAGAATATTTAATATTAATAAAGTTTACAACCCCTACTCCTAAAGGGGGGTTAAGAACTGACGTTAAGTTGGACTCTCAAGACCTGAGAATTACTGACAGTTCCTCAGAAAGAAGTGGATCTTTTTCTCATTCATGATGGACTCATTGATGAACCTACTCTTCTGCAGTAACCAAGAGTACAGTGAATTCATAAATACAGTGGCTAGAAAATATCCGGAAGACATCATTTTATTGTTCCACTGAATCACTTTCAACCCAAGCTTGGGCAAGTAACTGATTAAACTTAGCAGCCCACACACAAGAAAACATTAGAGTAGAAGGAAGACTTGCGGGTAGTTTGGTACCAGTGGAAGGAGGAACTGGATGAACCAGAGAGATGGGGAGATGACATTTAGGATATGGATGTATCAAACTGTCAAAACAATTTAAATGAAAGAAGAGAGTTACCAATGTTTGAGGAAATATTAACTTTGATATTCAAACATACTTTATTAGTAATCTGAGATACATTTATTAAGGAACTAAAAAATTTAGTTATTTGTAGTAAAGACTAGGGAGCTAATAATGTGAATGATAGTTTTATACATTCTATCAGAAACTCTAAGGCAGCATACATTAAATAAATTTAAATATTCAAGTTTTGGGGAGTTGGATAATTTTACTCGTTGGAAATACATACTATGGGGAAAAAAATCAGGGATTAGTTCACAGATCCCTGTTGGAAGTTATTTATTGTAATGAGATGATATGCATGCCATGCAGTATATATAAGAAGGGAATTCTTAAATTCTAGTGATAAAATGGTATATTTAAATGATGGATTAAGTAACATAAAAAAGTCTCTTTTTTAGTAAATGCCAAGTCTGGGCCTGTAGCTAAATAGTAGAGTACTTGACTAGAATGTATAATACCCTGTGTTCAATACTCAATACCACACATAATAAAAGAAAAATTCAGGTAAATATCAATAATGAACCTCTATAACATGTGGCATGTGAACAATAACCGTTTAGTGATCTTCACTCATGGGTTTCTACCTCTTGGGAGAAGTGAGCTTTAAGACTTTGAAATCCGTCAAGAAGGAATAAAGTACTTTCTTTTAGGGAGAATCATGTTGTCTTTGACTGCACAGCTATTTGCAGCCTCATTTACATGGGTTGTCACTTCAGATCAAATTACATTGATTGTGTGTGATGAAAATAAATGCTTTGTTGAAGTGACTGAAGATGAATTCTTAATAAATACAAGAATTTAGACACAACATATTTACAATTTTAAACCTTTAAAAATTAATTCCTCCTTGGAGTTTTCTGAGTTAAGCCTAATTCGCCTAACTTTGATAAATGTAAAAATGGATTTAGGAACTTGTCAGAAAAGGCCAAGATTAAAATAATTAGAATTAAACTGCTCTCTAATTAAAACCAAGATCGTAAAGAACTTCATGAATACCTTTAATAGGACATCAAATTACCAAAGTATTTCAGGAAAACTTCCTAAACAACACATTTCTAAGAGACTTTTCTTTAGAATTGACATTATGAGAAATGATTATAACCATTTTTCCCTTGAGACAGTTTGCAGATGTTAGGATTGATTGCCATTATAGCAGTCCTGTGGTTTGGAGCTGCAGAGAGCTGACTCTACAGTGCTGCACACAGTGGTAGATCACTTCCCAGTGAATGGGGTGAGGAGCAACACAGACCGTGCTCAGTAACATGAGTTGTACATCTGACATTTGCTAGCTCCCCTATATGCAGAGCCCGGAGGTAAACAACAGCCCAGAAACTTTCCTTAGAGCATCCTTTAAGCTCAGTCTCTCGGGAGACCATGTTGTTCACACAACAAGACAGCTTCTGCTTTGTTAAAACTCATCAGAAATTCTTAATTAGGCTTTACACAATTGTTTATTCGTCAGGCAAGGGAAACTATTTTATTTTATTTCAGCGAAAACCACTGTCATGAGAATATTCACAACAGGAATATCTGAGCAAAATTAACAGCTTTAATGATTTTACTTAAAATGTTTAAAATCTGCTGTGGCAAAAACAGTATTAATTCTACATTCAATTTAAGTCTTCCTTCTGTATACAACTAATATTTCTTGGTTAAACTACAGATACTAAAGTTATATGCAAATTGTAAGAAACAGAAAGAGCAGAAAAATACTACAGTCTTTGCTAAGAAAACAATGTCATCTAAGACTAGACACTGAAATTAACTACTGAAACCACAACTCATGTTTAAAATGGTATGCTTTGGTGTCCATGCCCGAAAGAATGACTTAAGGGTTATGTGCTTTAGTGTTGACATAAACTGATAGTATTTGAAACTTCTAGCTTGTTTGTTTGTTTGTTTGTTTTTGTCTTTCATTTTTGTTTTTTGTTTTATTTGTTGTTTGTTTGATTTGTTTTGTATTTTAGGCCTCCTGCATGTAAACTTATAAATTTGAAAGCCTTTAAAAAATCAAAAGATGAGTTTTTCATTGGTTAATAGAAATAAGACAATTCCTTCCAGTCTTGTTCCAGTATTTCTGTGAAGGTATAACAGACATGATAAGAAGCAAAAGCTCAAACATGGATGACACAAGATAAACAACACTGTGACCCCTAAGAATTTGAACATATGCCCCCACCCAAATTTAATTCAGACATCTCTTAGAAGTAGTTCACTCTTCAAAACAAAAACAAAAACAAAAACAAAAACAACAAAAACCAAGAAACAAAAACATCTGGATGTCTCTTGAAAAAACTAAGAAAAATTCTTTGTTTCTACTTCTACTTTTTTTCTAATAAATTTGCATGAAATTCTGTTCAGACTTTTTGTCCTGATAAAGGACATGAATGTATGCATTTACATTTTCTTATTCACTTGGGAATTGTGTCTTCTCTTAAATATTGATAAAGGGAGACATCAGGTCTTCACACTTTTTGATAGACTCAACAATTAAGTGCATGGTTATTCTTTTTAAAATCAATTATATTTGTCCTTTGACAATTTTGTGCTTATGTATAATATATTCAATTATTGTACCACCCACCCCTGGTTATCTCTCTGGAACACTCCTGTTTTATCTCTCTGGAACACATCCTTTTCATATCTATGTCTTTTTTTTATTGTGACCCAAAATGTTTAACCTGGGTCATCTCTGTGACCATGAGTTGGGACCTCTCTATTGGAGCTTGGTGAGTTCACAAGTGTATATGCAACTGAAGACAATTATTTTTAAAATTCATATTTCTGTTAAAGAAATACTGTATCTGAGGTAAAACTTTAACTCTCAAGCAGAATAATTGGCTCTCTGAGTTATCGTGGAAGTATTTATAGGAGTATTTCAACGGTAATCTTAGCTAAAATAAAAGATAAAGGAAGTACTTGTTTGTATAAACAGTAAAGAAAGTGAGACATAACCAAATGTGTACCATGTGACTACAGGTAATTTCTTCCTGGTGGGTTTCATTTTCATCTTCACATTATTATTTATATCACTGATTTAATAGTTAAATGTCCAGAGTGATAAATTATACTTGAGAGAGAAATGGAAGTGTACATTTGTATGAGCTACAATTTTTGATTTCTAAATTTCTCATTCCAGAGGGATGAAGAAAATATGCCAGAGAACAAATTTTTCTGTTTATTGTATTTATTAAATATCAGAGTAAGAAAGATAGCATACATGTATATACACATACATCATATACATATACATCATATACATATACTACATATACATAATAGATAATAGGTACACATACATATACATTATACACATACATTATACACATACATATACATACACATACACATATACATTTATGCTGTAAAGAGAGAGGGGGGCTATTAGGTAAAATTTCATTTGTTTCCCCTTCTTGGTAGAAGACAGTTTTGCATTATAAACCTACTTATTTCAATATTTGTGTATATTTTCTTATACAGTTTCATACATGTACATGTATTTGAATATCCATGCAACTGCATGTGCATGATTATGGAGGCTAAGAGACACCATGACCATGACAACTTTTATAAAGAAAAACATTTAATTGGGGCTGGCTTACAGTTTTCGAGGTTTAGTCCATTATCATCACGGCACAGACATGGAGGCATTCAGGCAAACATGGTGCTGGAGGAAGAGCTGGGAATTCTACAACTTGATCCAAAGGAAGTCAGAAGAAGACTAGAATTCCACACTGGGCATAGTTTAAGCTTATACATGACATCTCAAAGCCTACTTCCAGAGTGATACACTTCCTCCAACAAGGTCACACCTACCAATAGTGCCCCTTACCATGGGCCAATCATTGAAACACAGAGTCTTACACACATATATTGCCAACACATATATTCTTTCATATTTTAATTTATTTTTTAAGTGTATACATGTTTGTTGTGGGTTTGCATGTAAAAGTAAAAAGAGGTTGTCAGATATTCTAAATGCTTGACTTGCTGGTGATTGTGGGCTGTCTGACTTGGATGCCAAGAACCAAACTTAAATTCTCTGAGAGACTAGAAAGCATACCTAATTAGTAAGCTATTTCTTTAGCCTTTCCATCTTGTTTTAGCCTTGCTCAACTGAGACCTCACTGACAGGCAAGTTATCTTCCTCAGGGATCTGACTATCTCTCCCTTCAGTTCAAAGATGACATAGAAAAGCTACTACATCTGCCTTATAATATGGGTCCTGCAGACCCATATTAATCTCCTCCTTGCACAACTAACACCTTGCCTACTGAGCCATTTCACAAATATTTATGTAAAAACTTTTATGCTTAAATGTGCCTTGCCTCTTCACTTTTCTTCACATACAGTCCTGGTTCACTCACCAATAATACATTGTGAATTTTTTCATATTTAGTTTAAACCTGGGAAAAAGCATTTTTACCTATGAATAATGAGTGTTATGATCTTACTCCCTACCCACCTCAGCATAGCAGTAGCCATTTTGTTCCATGCCTGCCAACTATTTCATATTTTTGCTGTAATATGCCTGCCAGTCATTGACACAGAGAAATGACTTGGCTTAGAACAAGGACATGGTATATACATATCCTGTTTTATTGTGTATGTTCTGAACGTTCTCTATTTATAGACTTTCTCTCATGCTCCTTTCCGTATCACTTATTAATGTATGACCTGATATTCTATATGTATAATTGCTTCACCTAAGTCTCTCTACTTAAGTACAAGCTTCCCAGATAAAGCAAACTTGGTTAAAGGTTTAGTTACCTCTCAAGCATTTCAGAGTAACTATACAGGTATTTTAATAATATTTGCTATTTAAATTGAAACCATGAAATTGATACACAAACTCTGCATCTCTTTACTTTTCTCTTTCAATGATACATGTGTGTGTGTTAAAATCCCTATATAGTGAGTTGAACCTCTTTAAAATCCACCAACAATGACTATTATAGTCCCAAAATATCATAGATGTAATAAAGATGAGAATAAGAGACATTAAGTGTTCAAGTACCCCAGTGCACTGTTTGTATTTGGAAGATCAACTGTTGTTCACAGTGGGAATCAATCTTTTCTCACAGGAAGCATTTGTCTATGTAACACCGCAGCTTGCTGACAGCATACACTCGCCTTCACCTTCTACTGTGCGCAGTTAATGGGGACCTCTAGTTGCTTCCCACATATGCCATTTTTTTCCTTTAAATGGCTTTAAGAAGGACCCACTATTGCTGTATAAAACTTTATTTCCACATTACTCTTTGTTCTCCCAAGTCATTTACATAACTGTCTAAAAGCTTTATCAAAGATAAATATTTTCATTGAGCTCTTCCAAGGGTTTCAATCAGTTAATCCATGATTCCTCTTAAAGGATCTGCTTCTTCTTCTGTCTTAATGCATGCTGTTATGACAAGATGATGTTAATGGAGGAACTCAAAAAAGTCTATCCCTCACAAAAACACACCACTGTTCAACCGATCACAACCCATGCATTTACTCACAGCAATAAATTCAACCGCATTAATCCAGATATGGCAGATTTACACTCAACCGCTATCAGTCAGTACATTGACTTTAAGATTTGGCTCAGAGTTTTTCATTACCTCTGTGAAACTTTCCTTTCACTCCTATCCGAATTGGCTTCCATTTACACATACCCTCAGTCCTTCCTTTCTAATAATAAATCTCAAATTCATCAACCCCCTTGTCAGGCCTCTCATCCATGGGTAGCAGAGCATTCACCTGCTATGCTCCCTAGCTGTGGAATTCCCTGAAATGACCATTCCTGCTCAAATCTCCTGAGCTTTATAAAAACCTTTTCGCTTATTAAACTTTGCTTTTAATATTTGATCTGCTACTGACACATGCTGCATGCTTGACTCTGATTTTTTTTTTTAAAAAAGAAGAAAGGTATTTTTATTTTCTTCATTTTTAAAAAGGAATAAAAGTATATTTTTTCATAGGTATTTTATGTTTCTCATCATTCTTTCCTTTCTCTCTTTTGCCCCTAGCCGAATGATCTCCCAATACACCCTAGTCACAAAGCATACTTCAAAGATTTCATATGTTCTGAGATTGTAAATAAGCAGCCCCAATATCATTAATTACTCTTCATCCTGAATACAGTTAAGGATTTCTCTAAGAGCCAGTATGTGGTTAAGAAGAATCAGTTCTTTCTACATAAACACTGTCCTTTTACCTGCCCTGAATACCAACGTCTGATCTACCTTCACTTTAGTTATCATATATTTCTATTTAAATGTGCTCGTCTGTTAAAACAAGGACAGACAGGCTTGGTGGTACAGGAGGAAGTTTCACTGTCTGCACCTCAATCATAAAAACTGTAAAACCAAACATGAGGATACTGAAAATCTTTTTCCAAAGTTGCCCAGGTACACCACTGATGGAAGAATGGTGTGTCTGTTTTTTTTCTTTTTTTTTTAAATATTACTTTGAAACATAAACTGGGTTACACACATAGTAGGCATTTTATAATTATTTCTAACCTATAAAGTCGATTACTTTTATTTCAGTCCTTCAATTCATATTTTCATTTCCCTTTGAAAGAATCCGATTTTCTCTCTGCTTCTCTACGCATTACACAGTTTTCTGTCACTGATCTCTCCTACAGCTGCTGATCAGCCTATTGATTAGGACCCTTTAGGCTAGCTGAGAGCCTGGAATGGGCACTCTCTCCCAGCACAATTTCCCTCTAAGTGCTTAATGTTCTTTAAACCCCTCATTCAATTAGATGGCACAAGCAATTACCCGCAAGTGCCCTACCACAGAAAATTACAAGCTCATATCTGTGAAATAAGGAGAAAGGAAGCCAGAGAACAAGTTAATAGGGCATTGTCTGTATGTTTGGTAAATCCTGTGGTGTTTGGGGCTCAAGGTTAATATCAGAGTGCCGAGCTATGGAATTTAAACAGCAGGTAAATTTCAAAAGCACAGACTGTGAGAGAATAGAGTATGGACAGATGTATTATTCTGTTATTCGGAATGGCTACTGTGCAAAATTCAGCATCTCCGATAACACATTCTGAGGATGATTTAGGCCATTGAAAATAATGACAAGTTAAAGCTTTTACGGGTTAATATAACATTACCAAAGAAGGTGACCTGTGACTGAATTTCACTAGCTGATGCTCTTTTGAGACATGTGATAAATTTATCAGTGTTGAAAAGAGAAAGTTGTTTTTTTTTTTTCTTTCTGGGCAGGAAGATAAAAGTTATCACAAAAAGATATAATACTTGATACATGAAGAATAATATCTTTTATTGTTATAGGAAGATATTGGAGTCTACATGAGAATAAGAATTTTAAAAACTCAGTTGTCTGCTACCTTCACGGCACATGGTTGAAGCAGTACACCAAAGTCCTTCCTCATATCAATGCAGGGTACAAATGGGTAACAGACTCTGACTACTTAAATTGCTCTTACCATAGATATGAAACTACAGATTCAGTTTTACCACCTGTTCTTGGAAATGTTTTAAGTTTATGACAGTAACAATGAAAAATATTCATCTCAAAATCAATAAATTGCAGGCAGACTTTCTTCAAGGGTTTTTCTGCTCTTTTTTTAAAGATTTGTTTTATTTATTTTATGTATATGAGTACACTATTGCTGTCTTCAGACACCAGAAGATAGAATCAAGTCTTGTTACAGAGGGTTGTGAGCCACCATATGGTTGATGGGAATTGAACTCAGGACCTTTGGGAGAGTAGTCAGTGCTCTTAACCACTGAGCCATCTCTCCAGCCCATTTTTCTGGTCTTAATGTAAAAATAAATTTGATGAGATAGTTTTTATTTTTTATTTTTTTATTTTTTTATTTTTTTAGTTTTCTTCAGTTTCCTTTTATTTTTTTTCATTTAATTTATACATTCTTTTTTTTTAATGAGAAAATCATTATTGGATATCTTATTTATATTTCAGATGCCATCCTCTTTCCCCATTTCCCCTCCCAAGAAAAACTCCTATCCCACCCCACTTCACCTTTTTGCTTTTATACTATTTTTTAAATATTAATAAAAGGTTTTATAAGTCTGGTAATACTCAGTATCAATTAGAAGTGTAACCCAATACCCAATCTAGATATATCAACTATCTTTGACTGGCAGGGACACACAAACATCCACCTCCATGCCCCCCCTTATCACCTAGCTCCTCCTCTTCTTCTCCTCCTTTCCTTACTCCTTATATTCCTCTCCTGACTCCTCCCACCTTAGCTCCTACTACATATCACTGTTCTTGTTAAAATAAAAATTTTCTCTTACAATATAATTAGAGCATAACTATACCAATTTGTGTCAGTAAGGTACAAGATAGACCTAATACCCAGTCCATCATTTTGTTGACTAAACAGAACCTCTGTCATCCCTCCTAACTAAAAGACTTAATTCTGAACCTGGCTTTTTTTTTTTCTTGGTTTTAGAATGAACGTCAGCTGAAAACCATCCTCTCAAACCTTTTCTCTCAAAGTAAATAGCTGGGATTGGCTATGAGACTATAAGTTTTCAACCCCATCAGAAATCCAAAATGACTGAGTTAACTGAAATTATGGGAAGCACCAAGCATAGCTTCTAAAACTTAGCCAAATTATAGAGACCACTGAGCACCTAGATAGTCCCTATGCTACAAAACACTGGAGCATTCGATCTTCAGCCTTCTGGCCCAGGATCATCTGACAGACCAAGCGATGCAGAATTATTAAGGGCTGATTACTCTATCTTAGCAGATATAATCAGTCGACTAATCTGCAAGTGTGTCCTTTTCTGGACAGTGATATTTCTGTAGATGAAAAGAGGCAATTCTTGCCTAGTGGTTGTATCACCATAACTGGAGTAACTCCAAAGATGCTCAATTTCTTCTTAGAATCCAAGACAGGGAGCTGTCAGGAGCAGACAGGTCTCTAATCAAAATGGTCATTAATACAGAAATGTTTGTAATGTCAATTCTGTGGACTTCTGAAGTTTTGAAAACCAACTATCCATGTAAGGCAATCTGGACTATTGTTTGTTAACTCCTCTCTACTAAATAAAATATAGAAAACACCCTAACAATAAACTCAAAGCCATGAATTTGCTATCATCCATTAATTCACAGGTGAACCATCTCAAATAAGTTTAAAAAGTTAAAGAAGGACCAGGTCTAAGCCTTGTATTCCTAAATATGTTGTATAGGCCCAATGCCTATGAGAGTAACAATATTAATCTCACTTTATATGAGTAAGAAGGTCATACCAATGAAAACCTTAAATTTGAAATCAAAGTAAATTTTGTACTATTTAAGAAATTATAACTTTATCTTAATAACAATTATACATATTTCTACAAATAGGTTATGGCTATGCAATAAATTCTAGCTAATCCTCCCTGTTCCAAAACTACTACTTTTCCCGAGAGAGACAGCCCAATATTCACCACCTCAGTCCCCAAGCCCAGGAAATAGGGGTGCTGACTCTTCATTAATTTCTTCAAGCTGATTATAGGCATTGAGATATTAGAAGAGGGGCAGGGGGAAGAGTAAATTGATAAGCCTCTGATGTCTGTGTCTTCACTGCATCCAGTTCTTGCGCTTGCCTTTTGCCATCTGGATCTCCTTACCTGCTCTGTCTCTGAGTGGAGCCTGTCTTTCCTATTGTTTTGGTTTTATCAGAACAGTGTGGGGTGGGTATTACAACTGGGGTAAGAGCTGGGGCCCAAAATCTGCTCAGTGCTGTGGGCCAGAAGTGACTTTCTTGATCCTAGTGGGTTCCAGTTACTCCCTGTTTGGGGCAGGTCTTGCTGTCTGCTTACCTAAGATAATGCCAGGGTTAGAGAACTTGGGAGCCCTGCTTTTTCTGGATTTTTAGAGATTGGGGGCAGAGCTGCCACCCAGGATCTGCTCAGTGCTCAGGCCCAGACCAGAAGGAACCCTAGTTTTTATTTTTTTATGAAAGAAAAATTTAAAATAACCAAGTTTCCTGATATTGCATGTAGCTGAAAAACAGTATAAACAGAATTAAGATACAGAAACAATGATTACTGAAGAGTTAAGTATGTGAAAATTACTTTTATGTATACAATATGTTACATGTATACAATAATGTTAATGAGTATATAATACTTGGATATCAATTAATTGCTTTAAATTTTAAATCAACTACAAGAAGCTTTAATGTACAGATAATTGCAATACAGAAAAACAAACCACAAATATTTTGTAAGTTCTCAATCAGTATTCACTATTTCTAGTCAGTGATCTTTACTATAGTTACTATTCTGTTGTCATAATAAAAATGCCTTGACCAAAGGAAGTTAAAGAAAAGGTTTGACACTGGCTCACAGTTGAAGAGTGCAGTGCAAAAGTCATGGTGGAGAAGTAAGTCATGGTGAAGAAGTCAGTCAAGGTGAGGACATCGTGGTGATGAAGGCACAGTGGCAGGAGCTAGAAGACACTCACTGTGTTGTCAAGAAGCAAAGAGAGATGTGTGCTGGTGCTCAGCTTACATTCTTTTTATTCAGTCCAGGGTCCAAGCTCAGGAAATGGAGCCGCCCAATTTAGTATGTGCCCTCATTGCTCACTGAACCCAACCTACATTAATTACTCACAAGCTTGCTCATAGGATTGTCTCTGTAGTGATTCTACATATTATCAAACAGACAGTGAGCCTTAACCATCACACATTATTAACATGTTGGTTTGTGGAGGGTGTTTTCAGTAAGAGATACATTCAGTGTTCCCCCATTCAATAATTTATGTTAAATAATTTACATGTTCTTTGTTGACCACATTTTGGACATATGTTATCTCTTAACTTTCAAAACCACTACTTTCTCATATATATTATACTTGTCTTTTCTCTTTGGTCAATTACACTTAATTTTGATTAGAAAGGGTTTGCCATTAGTAAATTTACAGATTTTGTAGAAGGATATTTCAGCCCCATTTTTAATAGGTTATAGAGAGCTTCTTTTTATACTTGGGAGGCACTGAGACAGAGAAATGGCTGTCTCAGAGTGAAGGCAGTTTCCTCGAGCCTGAAGACCTGAGTTTGATACCTGGGATTCACATAAGTAGTAATTGTTGCAAGCTCGCATGCACACACACATAAGTCTCACACACACGCAAGACAAAGAAAGTGCAGTATCAGTGAGAAATATAGAAAAACACTAAGGTCTTATGAGTTTATTTTAAAATGTAAAATAATTGCTGTAAGAAATTATTTTACATCATCACAATTCACCTCATATCATAATCATAAATCATCTAATAAAATGCTGTACACTGACTATACTTTATCTCTTTATTGGTTAGTCGCACATTATCAGTCTGATATAACCCTGTGAAAACAAACTCATTAAGAGCCGGGTTTTATTAACTCATGTATGAGGAATTCCTTCCTTGATCAGGTGGTCTTATTGCCTAGTTACACACAAGTTCTCATATGAAGCCTTCAGAAAGTGAATTAATGTCACTCTCTTCCAAACCACACTATTATAGTCTTGAAAAAATAATCTATTATATCATAAATATAATAATACATAATATAAAATGTATATAATGTAAAATATAAAATATATTTATTGTGTAGTAAATATATGGATTTGTGTATGCCATGCCAGTTGGCATGTATGTAGTTGTACAGTAGTTGAAATAATAATTTTAAATAAATATAATCAACAATAAGATATAAGAATAAAACAAAATAGATTTTTAAAATATTTGGCTAAAGTAAAAACTTAGTATAGGATATTGTTATTTATATAACAGTATGGTAGTAATGGTAATTAGTTTTAGAAATGTGGAAAACTGCACATGCAAAACTCATGCTGGGGTGATGGTTTAAATTACCTCTAAAAGAAAAGATGTAATATGCAATCTGTTTTATTAAATTCATTTGTCAAGAGCCATCAGGGAGAAGCTAAAAACTAGCAGGTGATCTTCGTGAGACTCTCTCTCTCTCTCTCTCTCTCTCTCTCTCTCTATATATATATATATATATATATATATATATATATATATATGTATATATATATATGTATGTATATATATATGTGTGTGTATGTGTGTGTATGTATATATATATACATAGAGATATATGTATACATATATATATATGTATATATGTGTGTGTGTGTGTGTGTGTATGTCTATATATTCACTAGATATTAACCTCCCTTTTTGAGTAGATCTTTGCAAAAGAACAAAGATTCACTGTCTTGTAATGATACTATATATATACAAATAGATGGTTTCTTCATTCTTATTGATTATTCTGCAAGAATTCTTAAAATTATATTAGTATTTATTAAGCTCCTTTATATTAGGACTGCTATTAATGTCACTTCTGCCAGTCTTTAAATGTCATGAGTTAATTGCTTCTGAGTTAGCAAGCAAGCATCCACAACTTAACACTTTCCAAGAGGTTGTAAGACACCAAAAGTCATAAAAAGGAAACTAAGGATTTACTATAGGTACAAAGAAAGAAGATAAAATATTGACTGAGTTTATCCACATGAAACTTTACTAATACCTTAGTCAAGAAAATTATCGTTTTTAATTCTCCAAGAGCCTATAGAGCTGACAACAGATAATAAATGTTTAACCAGATAATTTCTCCTAATGGATATGCATGTAAACTTTCTCTGCTGCAAACATTTTATTCAATTTATGATTTGAGTTTATGTGTAAACATGGAAATTTTTACCATGTGATCACATATTTTGAAAGTGCTGAGGACACAGAGAAGAGAGCCCTCATTCCCTTTTTCTTAAGCCCCTTTCCTCTTTTTTTCTTAGAGAGCTTTCATAGGAAACTCTTTGGAATTTAGAAACACAAGCTAAAACCACTTTTCAACATGTCCCTTTTTCTTTCTTTAACTTCAACTAGCAGGAGGGAGATAAAGTTCCTGCTGAGAGAGAAGAAAGGCTAGATTACTTAATCTCCTGTTATTTTATGATGAAGTACTAAACAGTTTTTTGCCTGAGGAACTCAGAATGCAGGTCAGCTACTTAAGCATAGTGACTTAGACTTAAGATAGGTAAACAATTCATTAATATATGGCAACCATGAGTATCTTGTAAGGCCAAGTCTTATCCCTACCAACGTTCTTCTTCTTCCACTGCCTCAAGAAAAACAGAGAAGAAAGAACAATTGGACTGGCCCCTGATAGATAAGAGTAGATAACTATACTCTTATTAGTAACAGGTATACAGGTATATTGTCAGAAAAAAAAAAAAAAGCAGACCAGTGTGCAAACAGTTCTTCTAGACATTCACTTTTGTTCATTAGAAGTTATGTGTTTTCCCTATAATCTATCTCAGTAGTCAGAAAGATGTTGGGAAGATTTTCAATGTTGCATCACAGGCTGTTAAAATTATTCCAGAAAGAAGATAACACAAATAGAATACTTAACTTTTCAACATCTACTACCTCCAAAGATTTTCCTTCAGATGGCTCAGCCAGCTATGTTTCACAGGACAAATCTAGAGTAAATAAACCATCCCATTTAGCTTTGAAAACAAACAAACAAAAAACAATCCATTGGAAGTGACAGTTGCTGATGAATAGAGATTATTTAGACATCTACTACAGAAATTGGCCTCTTTACAGAACATTTTTTTTAAAAAGGTCATTCTTCCCTTTTGATGTTAGAATAGAGAATATTATGCAATTTTCCCATAATCATTTGATTTGTTTTTTTTTGTTGTTGTTGTTGTTGTTATGATGAAGGAATGTCTCAAGAGGAAACTACACTTACATGATTTTAAAAGATGAAAAAAAAGAAGAGAAGGAGGAAAAGGAGGAGGAACACTGATCACGAGATAAAAAATGGTGTGTTCTTTATCCTTTGGATGAAAGAAAACTGTGTTTCTAGCCTCAATTTAGTAAGTTGCCATTCACAAATCTGTTAAACATATACCTAAAGAAGTAGATTCAGTTTTTACTTTCCTGCCTAAGAAGAGATTTTTCCCCAATTTCCCCTCCCTAGAAAACCCCTATCCCATGCCCCATTTTCATTTTTGCTTTTATACAATTTTTTTAAATGTTAATCAAAGGCTTTATAAGTTGGGTAATTCTCAGTCAGAAGTGTAACCCAATACCCAACCTAGATATATCAACTATCTTTGACTGGTGGAAACATGTGAACATCTGCCTCCATCTCTCCCCCCTCTCTTTCTCTCTCTTTCTTTCTCTTATCACCTAGCTTCTCCTCTCCTTCTTCTCCTCCTCTCCTTTCTTCTTCTCTTCCTCTTTTTACTCCACCCATCTTAGCTCCTCCTACATATCACCCTTCCTGTTAAAATAAAACTTTTCTCTCAAAATACAATTAGAGCATAATTATGCCAATTTGTACCAGTGAGGTACAAGATAGTCCTAATACCCAGTCCATCATTTTGTTCACTAACCAGAACCTCTGTCATCTTTCCTAACTTAAACACTTAGTTCTGATCCTGGCTTTTTTTCTTGGCTTTAGAATGAATGTCAGCTGAAAACCATCCACTCAAAACTTTTCTCTCAAAGTAAATAGCCAGGATTGTCTATGAGACTATAAGTTTTCAACCACATCAGAAATCCAGAATGGTTGAGTTAACTCAAATTGTGGGAAGCACAAAGCATAGCTTCTAAAACTTAGCCAATTTATAGAGACCGCTGAACAACTGGACAGTCCCTATACTATAAAATGTTGGAGCATCTGATCTTCAGCCTTCTGGCCCAGGATCATCTGACAGATCTCAGTGATACACAATTATTAAGAGCTGATTGCTCTGTCTAGGCAGATATAATCAGTCAACTATTCTGCAAGTGTGTCCTTTTCTGGACAGTAATTTGTCTGTAGATGAAAAGAGGCAATTCTTGTCTAGTGGCTGTCTCACCACAACTGGAGTAAATCCAAGGATGCTCAATTTCTTCTTAGAATCCAAGACAGGAAGCTGTCAGGAACAGACAGGTCTCTAATCAAAATGAACATTAATACAGAAATGTTTGTAATATCAATTCTGTGGACTTCTGATGTTTTGAAAAACAACTATGCATGTAAAGTAATCTGGACTGTTGTCTGTTAACTCCTCTCAGCTATTTCTAAATAAAATATAGAAAACACCCTAACAATAAACTCAAAGCCATGAATTTTCTGTAGTCCCTTAACTCACAGGCTAACCATCTCAAATCGGTTAAAAAAGTTAAAGAAGTACTAGGTCTAAGCCTTGTATTCCTAAATGTGTTATACAGGCACAATGCCTATGAGAGTAACAATATTCATCTCAATTTTATATTAATAAGAAGCTCATACCAATGAAAACCTTAAATTTGAAATCAAAGTAAATTTTGTACCATTTAAGAAATTATAACTTCATCTTGATAATAATTATACAGATTTCTACCAATAGGTTATGACTATGAAATAAATCCTAGCTAATTCTCCCTGTTCCAACAAAACCACCACTTTTTCCTAGAAAGACAGCCCAATATTAACCACCTTAGTCCCCAAGCCCAGGGAATAGGGGAGCTGACTCTTCATTAACTTCTTCAAGTTGATTATGGGCATTGAGATATTAGAAGAGGGTTGGGGGGAAGACTAAATTCATAAGCCTCTGACTCTGTGTCTTCACTGCATCCAGGTGGAATTCCAGGACATCAGAGGTTTGAGCAGGTCTTCTCAGCTTGCTTGATGAGTAGATACACCAAGGCTGTGTATTCTGCAATATACAATTCTCAAAACAAATTTTAGTATCAAGATAATTTTTTAAAGAGGGCTGGCATTTTACTAAAGATGTTGGTTCTAACAACTTTTCTTTATTTTTCCTTTTTTTTTATTGGATGTAATATTTACATTTCGTATTTTATCCTCTTACCCCATTCCCCCCCAACACCCAGGAACCCCTTATCCCATCCTCCCTCTTCCTTCTTCTATGAAGATGTGCCCCTACCTACCTCCCTCTCCCATCTCCTCACCTTCAAATCCCCCCCCACTCAGTGTTCAGCTTTCATGGTACCAAAGATCTCCTCTCCCACCTATGCCCAACAAGGCCATCCTCCCCTACATATACAGCTGGAGTCATGGGTCCCTCCCTATGTGCTCTAGGAAGAGATTTTTACTCCACAGAACACTTCAGGAACAACAGCACCAACTAATCAAGACAATTTGCTTATCTCTGTTCTATTTCTTAGACCATAGAACAATCACTCTTAAAGGGGCAATAATAATGTTATTTCTTGTCATGCTGTCATATTCTGTGATACATTCCAAGAATGTTAACAATTTAATTACTAACAAACCTTTATAAAATATGTAAATGCTGTTGTTTTCAACATGTTACTAAAAGGGGTTAGGCATTCAGAAACAAAAGATGGGACAATCTTTCCAAGGTCCCAGAGTAAAAGAAGAAAATGATTTTGGAACTCTACCATTTACTCATTTAGAATGCAGTCCTCTAGGGAGATAAGGCTCCACTGTAGAAGACCAATAGCTTATGCACAGAATGAAACAGAAAATAGAAAGATTTCACTCCTGGCCAGGGGCACTGGTTTCTTCAGGTCTGTGCCTGAGCACTGAGCAGATCTTGGGCTTCAGCTCTGCACCTAATCCCACAAAACTCAGAAGAAGTGAGGCTCACAGGAGCTCTCTAACACTGGCAGTATCTTAGGTAAGAAGACAGTAACACCTGCCCCAAACACAGAGTAACTGGGACCCACTAGGACTGAAGAATTCACTCCTGGCCAGGGTCACTGGTTCCTTCCTGCCTGCACCCAGGCACTGAGCAGATCTTGGGCTTCAGGTCTAACCCAGGCAGCAACACTCCACCACAAACAGTTCTGACACAACCAAGATAATAGGAAAGACAGGCTCCAGTCAGAAACAGTGAGTGCAGGTAGCACTAAAAGGATTCAAATGGCAAAAGGCAAGTGCAAGAGCATAAGCATCAGCAACCCAGGGTACTTGGCACAATCAGAAAATAGTTCTCCTACAATAGAAAGTCTTGAAATCCCAATCTCAATAGGAAAGCAAGATTCAGATTTAAAATCACTTCTACTGAAGATGATAGAGGACTTTAAGAAGGACATAAATAACACTCTCAAGGAAATTGAGGAGAACACAGGCAAACAGGTAGAAGCCCTTAAAGAGGAAACACAAAAATCCCTTAAAGAATGATAAGAAAACACAACCAAACAGGTGAAGGAATTGAACAAAACCATCCAGGACATATAATGGAAGTAGAAACAATAAAAAAATCACATAGGGAGACTACCCTGGAGATAGAAAACCTAAAAAGAGCAAGAATATAATCTTCCAACAAATCCAAAAGAAGACAGCCACACAAACAATGCTACCAATAAGAACAAAAATAACAGGAAGCAGCAATATTCTTTCTTTAATATCTCTTAACATCCATGGATGTCCTAATGTTAAAGAATTCAAGAGCAGGGAGGCGGAAATGGGTGGATGGGTGGGGCACACCCTCATAGAAGTAGGAGGGGGTATGAAATAAGGGTTTTTTGGGGGGATGGGAGAGGGGATAACATTGAAAGGTAAATAAATAAAGTATCCAATAAAAAATAATGAAGCTGGCAATTGTAGTTGAGCAGTTGAGACGTTTTGTCAACAGATTATTATGCAGATTCTGTATAATCCTCAAGGACAAGGTATTGTGGAAGAGGCCCACTGAACTTTAAAAAGATTGGTGAGACATACTGTTGCTGAGATAAAGAATGATGCTGTTATGTGAGCTTGCTGTTTGAACTGACAAGGGTGACATATGTTCATGACCCACCTTTGCTTGCCTATATCCCAGATGGGACAAGCTGCCTTGGCTCAACTTTTTAGACCTCGTTGGACAGAGAATCAAAAAGAGAAATTATAATGTCTTTTGTATTTTTTTAAAGGTGATCATCTATTAGGACTCAGTAATGTACTGGTCTAAAAATCAATCCAGTATTAGAAATGACAGTCTACATTTGGAAGGCTAAATCTGGACATTTTTAGAGACATATTTGGAAATTAGCTGTAGTGTACTATGATGTTATGATAGCAAGAGATAAAATTGTGACAGGATCTGGATTTCAAACAAGGGTTAGTGCATGTTTTAAGGCACTTTTAATTGTCAAGCTAAAATTGGTTTTGTCTCTTCTACAGTATTTATTGTAAGTTGCATTGACTGTAAATTCCAATTGTGTTAGTGTGTTGAAACCTGGAAGGTCTGTTACAAGGGTCTATCAACCAGCTTTCCTTTACTGCCCTGAGTATTAGAAAATCTTGATTTGCTGAAAAAAGCTTGAAAGTGCTGAAAGAAGTGAGTTAGGCTTTAAGCAGAAGCAAGAGGGTAGCAGGCTTGATTATCGCTGGTATAACAGCTTTAATTTCATTAATTGCTAGCACCACTGCTTCTGCAATAGCATTGACACAAGGAGTTAAGACAACTATTTTTGTTAACCATCTTACAACCAATTATACTAATGTATTGAGTATACAAAAGTATTTATATAGGTATCTGGAACAATGGATGCTTCTCTATAACCTATTCAATTTACCTGAAGGAGGTTCAGGGTTCAAGAGTTAGGAGCCATCCCAAGTGTTGTGACAAATATCTTTGAAGTAGTGTTACTTCCAAAATTTACAATGATTGTCATTATAATTAGATAAAAGTTTAAAGACACCTGTAGGGTATTTGGCACAATCCTAATACCTCTCTGGGTGTGTTAACACTGCATAGTGAGATTATCAATTTAAAGAATGCTGCTCTCTTGAGCTTTGATGCTACAGAAAATGCCAATAAAATTATCCATGGCCTGAGGTCAGTATTTCAATTTTAGTCAAACCTCAAGAATGGCATATATAGCTTGATCAGGCTAGCCCTTCTTGTCCTGGGAATACTTTTATTCCTGCCCATCATGTTAAAGCTTGTCTTTAACTACATCAACAGGCTGGCAGCCAAAGTACATGACATGAAACAGATAATAGACACCCCCCCCACACACACACACACAGAGTCATTAATTTAATAGGCTGGCGAGCCAAGGACGGGTAGGATTCTGCACAGAGCCTTACCAACCTAAGACAGAAGTGCATTGTGTAAGTGCATATTCCATGACAGATAAGGAAGGTTTTCTTGTCATAATGACCTAAGACAGGCTCATTTTGTTTTATGCAATAAAAAGGGGGAGATGTGGAGAGTTTTGGGGGCTGCTTGACTAGAATCTGTTATTGGCCATGGACAAGGAAATGGGCTGCTTGGAAAGAATCTGACATAGGCCAAATACAAGGAAGTAGACTGCGGGCAGGAATCTGACATTGGTCTGGAACAAAGAAATAATTTTAGGCAGAAATCTAAATCCTAGGCTAGAACAAAGAAGAAATTTCAGGCAGGAATCTAAATCTTAAGCTAATACAAAGAAGTAGGCTTCAGGCATAAAAATGACTCTGATCTAGGACAGGAAAGTATGCTCATATATTTTAATCATCCTAATGAGCCCTTAGAAATAGTAATCACAGGAGTGATTACAGGACTCTGTTTATTGTCATGCATGTTTTTTGATTATCTGGGTTTATTGTCTTCCTTATTCCTGGACTATTTGCATCTATTGTATTGTTAGATCCCCTAGAACTGATCTTAATACTTGCATGTAATTTAAGCAGTATAAAGGCAAAAAAATAAATAAATAAAAGGAGGAGGAGGGGTGGGATAGGTGATTAATGGGTGAGGGTAATGAGGAAGTGGGATGGCATCTGAAATGTAAATAAATAAAATATTGAATAAAAAAGAAACTCTTCAACAGCTAAAAAAGGAAAATAGTAACATTTCACTTATGAGTCTGTCAGAGTAGTCTTTCAAAAACCACATGACCCCACTTTAAAACATCTAAAATTTAAAGGGTAAATATGGAAAGATAGAAGGTAGAAGACCTATTTCAAGCTTAAAAGTAGGAACTGACAGTCATTGCAAATGAGCAATATTTCCTTAGCTGATTTAAATGTGCTAAATTAAATTATAACACTGAATACAAAGCTTGATAGAGAAACTGGAATTCCTCAGTCTGCATGCTTGAAACATATTTTACCTCTTTTAAGTTTTTTTCTAGAAAAAAAATCATTTCACACTTTATATCTTCTCTGAAGATAAGTTTTCATAGTGCTTCTTATCCAATGGCATGATGCTGTTTGAAAGTTCTCATCATAGGGAAAATCAAAGCAGATAGTTTGAATCTGACTAAAAGAAGAAAAATTGCATGTGAGACACAATAACTAAGATTCTAGAATCGCCTTATTAATGTTTTATGTTCTCTATTGTGAGCAACTGTAAAAATGCCAAGAGAATAAAATGTGTGAGTGTGTATGGCTATGCTTATGTATATGTATGTCTGTGCATGCATGTTTGTTTATGTATGTGCATATATGAATATTTATGTGTATATGTATATGCTCAAGTATGTATGTTTATGTGTGCATATGAGTATGTATGTGTGTGTTTGTTTTTGTGTGCATTTATATGTGTGAAATTATCGATATGTAAGAAAGTACCAATGTCTTTTAAAGCCTATTTTAGGTAGCAGTAATATCCAATACTTTGCAATTAATTATTATTGAAAATTCTGTATTAAAATACTTTTGCAGCTTTCTATAAAAAATTTTTAATGTTTGGGATTGTCATAAGGAACAGGTATATATGAATAATTGTAAAGTCCTTCTACAAGTTTATATCATGTTATAGCTCTGAAGCACTATTTTTCATATTCTTTTCAGCCTTAAAATTACTGTTGTGGAGATGTGAAGTGTCTTATTTATTCATCTCATTTGTTGCAGACAATCCAGTGGCCTGTTTCCATGAATATTTTCCTGACTCTACTATTTTATTTTTACAGTCATTAACATAGCTATTAGAGAATGAATGTAATCAAATGAGTGATCTCCTTTAGAAAGAGTTCTGTTTTAATCTATTCAGCTAATGTAATCATATTTTACTAGAGAAAAACATTGTGACACAGTGCCTCATCGGAAAATCCAATACTATGCTATCTTTTGTATATTTTTTCCATTCCTATTCCCCACTGTACTGTTCTTTGATGATCGACTTCACACCTATCCTATTTTAAGGCTTTGCTTATAAGTAAGTATCTGCACCACCTGCTTCCGTAAATCATTTTAAGTATAAAGAAATCTGTGCTTCTGTTACAACAAAATTATCCCTTCCTGAAAGAAACCTAAATAAGGCACAGAAGAGACTTTAAACGCTGGAATACTGGAACTAGAATTATAACAAGAAATCTACAAAAATCACCAATATTTGCATACATACAGAAGCATGAAATAAACACTGTATTGTGAGTTTAAAAAAAAAAAGAGCCTAGGAGTTTAGATCTGGGATCTACAAGAAACCCATTTTTCTTCTTGTTTTGCTAAGACTGAGTTTTATAATTCTATACAAGTTATTTATCTTTTCTCTGTTTCTGTTCTCTTATGTGGACATAAAATAGTGCCATACTGTAAAACATTTAGCAATGTAAATATGCATTCAGTTTTTAAAATATGCCTGTTAGCTACTGTTATCTTTTAGATTAGTCATTTCTATTTTGGGAAAAGCCACAAAGATTGGAATTACTCAGCAAGATTTGTACATATGCCCCTATGCTATCCCACTCTTAAGCTCTGTAGTTAGTATACGATGAGGAGTTTCAGAATTTTAGCAAGAAAAAAATAAAAGCATAATCATCCTATATAGAAATCTCTCCAGGCCACTGAAGACAAATCAGGAAGTTGATTGCAGAAATCCAGATGATGTTGCATAAAAAATCTACAATCATGAGAACAGAAAAGACAAGATGGGTATGGAATGCAGTTATGAAAGTTAAAAGACTAGAGTTTAGTCCTTATGTGAATACAGAACAATACCTAGGTTACTGCCTTAAGGATCAGAATAGAGAACAACCACTCCTCAAGAGCAATGTAGACATGGAAGAAAATGCACAGCATTCATTTTCTTCCTCACTAGTAAACTAATAAAAAACAAGCTTAGAAGTGTACTTATTAGGTAATGGTACAAAGCAGAACTCAGCAAGAGCAGATGTGAATTCTCTTACCCTGGACAGAATATGCATCCATTTTGTCAGCACCTGGAATTTCCCTAGTTACTTCTGTCAAAGATCAGAGAACATATATTGCATGGAAGTATCCATTCTGTACCTTTGAGTAATGTCAAAATTCATTAGCATCAATAATTCTCACAGCAATGGTTTCCTAAGGTTGCCGACACCCTTAGTGTTTCAAGCAATGCAAGTTACTCAGTCATGAGGTTCTGAATTAATATTCTCAGCTGCAGCTTAAAACTGGAATTCAAGACACGATACAGGATGGAGGATGACATTGAAAATATGCACACTGTCTTGCTGCTCAGACCTACTTTGCTTATGACAGCAGGCTTTGGCGGAGAAGGTATCTTGCACAAAGCAAATGATCAGTTCTCTTTCAGTGAACGGGTAGTGTTTATGAGATGGGAGATGAATCACAATTGAGACCTTCGAAGATGTACGAGAAATAGGTCATTCCAGGACCTAAAATTGAAAGAAAGAGTCAACAAATAATATATTTCCTCAGGTCACACGCCATGCCACAATGTACAAGATCAATTCATGCAGCAGGGTAGCAGGATCTAAAATTCCAAATAAATCCACGAGATAGTAGCACCTAGAAATTGTACCTGATTCTTGGAGAAAATTGATGTAATGTGGCACATGGATAGTGAAGCCCACGAAGTTCTTATTGTAATGATAGAACTGAATTCTGAAATTAAGCACAGCAGGGGAGAAATGGATCTAGCACAGATGTCAAAAGCTATCATTGGCTTCTGTGATAAAACACTTTTTTTTCTCTTAAGCTCAGGCCAGTGGCCTATGTAGGTCAATGATGTCGAGCAGGGGAAAAACAAACATCACAAGTGCTACTTTCTGAGGAAGCTTTGAAATGTTACAAACAGTTGAAGATTCTTTTTTTGCTAGCAAAGTTTTCAATTATCAACAGAACCCAGAAGCTGCCATGTTTTTCAATAATTATATTTCTCAGGAAAGAAAAGACATTTTTAAAAAGCCCTTCAAATAATAAATATTTCAGATTGGCACCAGATAACATAATCTTCATGAATAGGTAACAAAGTCTGACATGGTGCTTAATAAAAGAAGCTTGCATACCAATAATATGCATAGAGTGCTAATTGTGATTGTTTTGTTTGTGTTTGTTTCTAATTCTTCTTTATCTTGTTCATCTCTCTTTTGATATATGATCTGATTATCCTGAAATTGCTTTTGCTCTAGAATGTTCCATCTTTTCACAGGAAAAGAGGTACAGAAATTTGCCACTGATTTTTTAACTGATTTCTGATTGATTCCCTTCTTATCTTAGCACCACAAGCTCAGTTTTATATTGAACATAGACTGACACATTCTTCTGTCATCTGTAGTTGTTTCGAAAGAAGAGACAAGCACAAGACTGAGATTCTACTTTTTTAATAAAAATGATATATGGTCACAGATAACCCATGCATCATTGTGCTTATTTATTTATAGTAAAGAAACCATACATAATTGATCTTACTTTAGAACAAGTATTTACCTCTGTAATATAATTTAAAAGCTGTGCCCTTTGATCCCAAATGTTGAAAATCTTTAATAAAACCCTGAGACATTTCATAATTAGATGTATTTTCAAGTTCCCTTAGGGTCTTCTTCTTTAAATGAAATCTGTGAAATATAAATAACTCTCAGAGAAAATATATATATTAAGAGAGCTATTCTTGGATATTTTCCTATGAGCCACTGAAATTGCTCCTTAAAATAAGTCTTAGAAATTGAACATATAAATAAGGTTGTACAAATAAGATTAGAAGTGAACATATAAATAAAGTTGTGTAAATAAGATTTGAAGTTTGCCTGTTTTATTATTTTGTATCTTGACCAAAGTTCACTTAGCCCTTAAGTCAGCTCTGAAATCTCAATTATCTCCTGAAGCAAGTTTGAAAATCAGGATGTGAGAAGGGCAAGAACGAGCAAGGTCAGACTCTGAGAACAGTGCTGTTCATATATAGTAATATTCATCTTTGAGTTCATTCAACAGTGAATGAAAGTTCCGCATATTTTCTGCATATTAATATGAGAAATAATGAGAATTTGATAAGTTGAGTGTTTTTTTTTTAACTCTGTAGTATAGTCAGAGAAGTAAGGTAGGAATGCTATGGTCACTCTAAATGAGTAACAAAAATGTAGTTACACAGACTTGACAAGGTGGAGTCATAGGGACAAACAAAACTAAGTCCAAAGTGTGGACAATGTTAAATTCATGGGAGACTCTTGCTTTGGGCTAAGGTTCTGCCCCAAAGCCCAGGAGACCTCATCAGACTAGAGGGAAGTAGCCATGCTGACCAAACAAACTAAAGGAACTCTGTAGCAAGCCAGCTTTCCAAGAAATTGGAGATTCACAGTAGCATATCAGCAAGCAATAAGAATGTGTCCTGATTACCTATTCTGGGTGTGAAAAGACTGGTATCTGTGCTTTAATCTGTAAGGAAAGTAGCTGAAATGACTCTTCCCTGCTTCGTACTCAGTAATTCTGTTTCTTGAATCACTTTCCAGAGATTTTTTTTTTCCTATTTAAAAACTAAAAATTTCTGTTTAAACAAAATATAATAATATTGGGATAATAATGTCTTTGACCTGTGGGTGATCACAATCATTCACACTTATAATCAACTAAGTACCGTCATAATTACAGTGATGCTGTATCCATTAAGGTTACAATTACAGTATCCTACTGGATGATGTAGTGTTAGAAAGCAGCACAGAGGCTGGCCCATAGGAGGTGATCAGATAGTAACAAAATGAACTCCAGAAGAAAATAAGAATAGGAAAATCACACAGAAATAAAGTGTCACAAATAATACAGCCTAAATCACAAAGCCTAAAGCATAACACAAGGTTCTCATATGGCCGTACTGGCAATGCCTATTTAAATGAGTCCAACTTGTTAGAAAGTAATTTAACCATTCCCTAAAATTTTAAGTCTTGGTATTCTTTGACTGGCCAATTGAATGGGAATTTTTATCACAGAAATGATTGTTCAAGTGTTAAATGACCATTATGTCTTTATAGTAGAAACCACAAATATTAAGGTAAATACCCACCAATCAACTGAGAAATGGTTTACAGAGCAACTACCTAAGGAATTAATATAAAGGGGCTCAAGAATGTAATAGTAAGTGTATAAAATGAAAAGTTTAAAACTTTTTTAAAATTTATAGGGTTTTTTTTATCAGTTTTTTTTTGGAAAGGACAGCAAGTGTTTACCATAAAGACAGATTGAAAGTAGCTCATTATCTGCTAGAGTAGTTTATTTTTTACTAAGTTGATACCTTTTATTTGATATTTAGCTAGAGTGCACTAGTACCTCTGTCTCTAAGAATTGGCCAGCAACATAAACTCACACTTGTCTATTCAGTAGGATATTTTATCTTAGAAAACTCCACAGAGACAGGCCCATCCACACTACTCATCAATTAATTTGCTACCAGCACTGATAGGCTTCACCCTGACAATATTGGTCGGATTTCCCTAACCCAGACTTATAACTTCTCTTTCATTGTCAAGTGGAAACCTGTTACTAGATTTATCCAGAAGGGAAAATGATGAATCTACTGTTTATACTACTACTTAGGGGATAAATAGGGTAACTGCTCCCATGGCTGTGGGCACTACTATTGTTATGAACAGGGCATAATTCACCTATTCTAAGATCTGTATCTAAAAAATAATTATCTTTAGCATAATTATCAGGCAAATATGAGTTCTTTCCCTTCCACATAACTGCTGTCTGTGTCTGGAAGGTATAGCTAAATGCTGACAAGGGTAGTTAGTTCCCAATGATAGAATACTGTGTAACAGTTCTTCCTGGAATTATCTCTAAGGATCTCTTGATGGTTCATGGTGACCTTATATGAAGCTTCACTGAGCATTAAGCTTGCAAACTCTGTGTTTTCTTCTAAAGTATTAGTATCAGAGAACCATATGGTAAAACCTAGTCATGGATAATATTATGTGAATTATAAAATATATTCTTTGACATCCATTGGGTTGAAACTGTTCTGAAATCAGGTGTTCTGAGACCTTGACATCAGCTAAAGCCAGCGTACATTCTCTTATGTTTCTTCAAGGTGACAACAGCCTTGTCACTCTCACCTGGAGTATAGCTTTTCTCTTTGAGCTTCATAGGAAACCTGGAAGTCTGTGACTTTGTCCCAAGTCTGTGACTACTGAGGTAAAACAGCATTTGATGTTTTAAGCCTTTTAGAAGGCTTTTCTCTCTGTCATTTTTCTGCCTTAGGTTTTTTGCTATGAAAATTTTTCTTCTAGAAGTTTCATGGGGTTTCTTCAGGAAGAAACACATAGCTTAGTTTCATCTTTTTCTTTTATGTTTTGTAACATCGGGGATCATTTGATTGATACTGTCCATTTGTTTTTAATGCCACTAGTATTTTTATTTTACTCTAGGTCTCTGGACCATGTAGTCTTTGCTTCTTGTTTCAGACATAGGCTTCTTCTTATGGAGTGGACCTTAAGTCAAATCAGACATTGTTTGACTACTGCTCCAAATTCTGTGCAAACATCACCCTAGTATATTTTGTAGGCGGGACAGAATGTTGGCCAAAGGTTTTGTGTTTGGGTTGATGTTTATGCTTCTCTTTTGATAGCCTTCAGAATACACTAATTCCCTCACTAGAGAGAGGAGAATATAGGAGTGAAGGGTCCATGTATCCCCCAGTTCAACTTCTCCATATTCAGTGAGTTGTATGGGTGTTGTCTTTGCTGCCAGTTTGGAGGATTAACACAGTAAAAATGGCTATCCAACCAAAAATAATTTACAGATTCAAGGAAATCCCCACAAAAAAATCCAACACAATTCTTTACAGACCTTGAAAGGACAATTCTCAACTTCATATCGACAAACAAAACAAATAAACAACAACAAAAATAACCAAGGAAACCAAGGTACCTGAAACAATCCTGAACAATACAAGAACTGCTTGAGTCCCCACAATTCCTGATTTTAACTTGTACTACATAGCTATGATAATAAAAACAGCATGGTATTGGAATAAAAAATAGACACATTGTTTGAATCATTTGAATACAAGATATAAATTTGCACACATTTGGACACCTGAATTTTGATTTTCAAAAAGCCAGAAGTACACACAGAAACAAGACAGCGTCTTCAAAAAATGATACGTGTCAGACTGATGTCTCCATATGACACACAGACAAAATAAAAGGATTTGGCATAAAAGTAAGCATTTAAAAACATGATGAGGAAAATATTTAATACAGACAGAAATTTTTAAAAAAATAAAAAGAAATGAAGGGTTCAAAAATCACTGTAGACTAATTAAATAGCTCCAACTTTGTCTACATGCAGACACTGCTAGAAGGAGTAAGCAGACACGTTGAAGATATTAAGCATAGAAAAATTTCAAAAACATCTAGGACTGTCTGAGTAAATACAGTATACTGACTAGCATTAATAGATTACACATTTCAGTGGAAATGTTTACTAATCTTGCAAATATACAAGTTATAATTCTGCCACATGAAATATGAAAGAACTAAAAATATGTTACTGTGCACTGAGAAGTTGTGGGAACAGTTTGAAGTCACATTATGAGTACATTATCAGTATCATTAAGGTACAAAAAAGTGGGGGTAACAAACATTGGCAGAAATTGTAACTAAACTTTTTTTGTAAAGTAAGATATAACTGACAAGGATTCCCTCTAAACAAGGTTAAGAAGCAAGCAGAGGAGCTGTGCATTATGGAAATGGAAACTACAATATGGAAGACAGCATTATTCTTGTTGGAATAAGTTTAAGCCAAAATAAAGGACAGAAGTAATACCTTTAAACTATTTTTCTTTCGTTTTTTCGAGACAGGGTTTCTCTGTGTAGCCCTGGCTGTCCTGGAATTCACTCAGTAGACCAGGCTGGCCTCGAACTCAGAAATCTACCTGCCTCTGCCTCCCAAGTGCTGGGATTAAAGGCGTGCGCCACCACTGTCTGGCTGAACTATTTTTAAAAATAAAAACTAAAGCAACAATGACATCAAACTCCCCGACAACCAAAAATTTCATCTCAGCAAAAACTATGTTTTTAGTAAAATTAAGACTTTTATTTTTCAGATACACAAAAATGGAATAGATTTATGACCAGCATTACTTCACAGCAGGAAATGATATGACATCCAACACCCAGCATGAAGAGACTTCAAGGATACTTAGAACAGCCACTAATATATACTATTAGAAAAACAAAGAGGACTGAATATGATATTAGTGGAGATTTATATGTGATACTTCTTACAGTTTAACATTTAAAAGATCCTTTGTTTAAAGCAAAAAGTAGAGTTTGAGAAAGTATAAAAGTTAATAAAATGCTACAGTGAACAAAACATTTTGGTAGTCAATTAAAGACACATAGACCAAAACAGAATATCCACAAGTAAACTCACCCAGGCACAGTCTAGTGATTCTTGATAAAATTACAACATAAAATTCTTAAACCTACAATCAACTGGGATATGTTTAACAGGCCTTGAATATTAAGTATATCTTTCTCTTCTTCCAGAGATATTACTAAACATGCTAACAAGGAAAGGGAAAATCTAATAGAAACTCAACCTTAGACAAAGAACTCAGACAACTAATGAGTAGGAGAAATAGTTTTCACCAGAAAAGAGCTTGCAGGTGACATCATATAGACTCTGTGATGTGTCTGTATATTTAGGAATAACTACACACACACACACACACACACATATGTAGATAGATTATAGATATAGACATAGACATAGACATAGACATAGAC
>JANHMN010000011.1:51601376-51616127 GCA_030674055.1 Rhabdomys pumilio | reverse complement strand
ATAGACATAGACATAGACATAGACATAGACATAGACATAGACATAGATAATATAGATTATAGATAGTTATATGATGGATATAAGATATATAGATAATAGATACATGTACATATATAGATATTACAATATACACAATGAATGTATATACATATATGTATATAAAGAGATATAGTGTGTGTGTGTAATAACAAAGTGTAAAGGTTATGAATTTGAGAAAGAAAGGAAATGAATTGGGAGGTTTTCAGAGAGGAAATTGAAGAAAGTAAATGATATAATTAGATTTTAATTTAAAATTTAAAAATAATTTAAAAAGAATGATTATGCTAGTCTCACATCTATGAGTACAGCAAAATATCATTAAGAATTATTTTATTGATGTGTTTGTGTGTATGTGTTACTGTTGTTGTCTTTGGTTCTGCCCTAGGTTTGTGAACTATCCAGCCTCTGGTTTCTGCCTCTTCCATCAGTGTCAGGAGTAGGCTCCCTCCCATGAAATGGGACTCAAGCTTGATAGATCATTCTTTGGCAACTCCCACAATTTCTGTGACACCTTTACCATAGCACATTCTCACAGTAGAACAAATTGCAGGTTGAAGGTTTTGAAGCTAGGTCCTAACCCTTCCACTGGAAATCTTTTCTGATTATAGGAGGTAGCCAGTTCAGGTTCCACAACTCCCCTTAGCAGGAGTCTTAGCTAGGGTCACCCTCAAATTCCTAGGAGTTTCAATTGCACTAAGTTTCTATCTCACCTCTGAAATGCCCCCTAAATCTCTCTAGTTTCTCCCAACACTTTCTACTAGCATAATCATCATCAGAGAGGTTTCATCCAGCATAGAATCAGCTAACTTGGGATCCTAGGGGCTCACACAGACTGAATTGACAAAAGTGAGCCTACATAGGAATGACCTAAGTACCCTTCTGCATATGTGTTACACTTGTGTAGCTTGTTCTTCCTGTGGGACTCCTAACAATGGAAACAGTGGCTAGCTCTATCTTTTTTGTCCTGCTTCTGGGACCTTTTCTTCTCCCAGAATCATCTCATCCAGCCTTAATATGAAGGGATATGCTTAGTCTTATTGCAACTTAATAGGTCCTATTTGGTTGATATCCCTGAGAGGCCTGCAATACCACAACGGCAATGACATCAGTAGGCAAGTTGTTTCAACCCCATTATAGTCTTATGTGACCAATCGTAATATATACACTCTGTCATTGACTAATGTAGAGTCATGCCACCATGATAGTGATTTTTGTCTAAATTCACTATTATAAATTTCCATAAAATGAGATTCAGTTTGTGTATCAATAGAAGTCAGATCAATGGTTGTCTAAAATAGAGGGGAATATAAACAACAGAGTCTGTAGGAGGTAGTTGTTTCAATGGGTATATTTGTGTGTGTGTGTGTGTGTATCAAAACTTACAAATGTATACTTTTTCAATATGTCCATTTCATTGTCTGTACACTAAACTTTATTGAAGACAAAGCTATTGAGAAAGATCCCAAATGCTTTACAAACCTAAATACTCAATATAAAATTAAAGGAGTTTTCAAAACATAAAAGAAATTGCATATGATGCGAGTGAGATTCAGGTATAAGCTGGTTGCACCGAGGATGCTGTGCATCGGCGCTTGTGAGGTCATGAAAGCTTATTTTAGCCAGGCTCAAAATGGGTATTCCACTCAGACAAAGCAATACCTGCTCCTGTAATGGAGTCTATGTTTGAACAAATTGAGTGTAGGTAGAGAAAATATAACAAAGAAATGTAGTGATCAAAAATATAAGTATTGTCCTGCCCATCATGCTTCGGTGACATTGTGAACCTCAATTTCTAGGACACACAGCTGCCATTGAGACAGAAATATAATCTCGGATGGTTTGATAAAACACGCTCAGCCAGTAGAAAGAAGCGGATGTGCATGGGGTGTTCACACGAATTCTACTGGTAAAAACTATTTCAGCCCACTATCACCTCTGCCTTCACATTATTTATACCCCAGACTTCTTTTGAAGGGGAAAAAGAGTGGGAGGTTGAGGGAAAACATTGAACCTGACTTGGGCTACGTGATGGATGATATCAGGGTGCTGAGACCCAAGTGTGCTCCAGAGCCGAATGTGCAATACAGGATTTCAGGATGGAAGATCTGTCTGTGGCTCTTCGGTCTTCTCTATAAATAAGGTAGTGAGCAAAAGACTGTCTGGGTCAAAGAGGTCCAAACTTACAGATGGCATGAATTCTGCTTTTCAGTTACAAGAAAGCACACTCCAAATATTCATTTTTGATAAATAAATTATATAAATGCAACAATGCCATGAAATATCGGGATGCTCATAACAGGTACAACAATTCTTACAATCAATGGTAAAAAACAGAGCTACACAGCAACATAAGTGCGAATCTTTTCTGTCGCACAAGCCCCTGTCATCCACAGGCCTCTCTCTAGAGGATTGTGCTATAATTTAGGTTGCAATACAGTGAGATCACCTGAATTGGTCAGACTTCTCTGAAATGCATATTTTACAAGTGCTGATTGAGGCCTCGTGCCTGGACTCAGAAAAGAATAGGTTTTATCTCTGATTCGAAAATAGAAACCACTTCCAAGCAACATGATTTTTATTAATAAATAAATAGAGATTAAGTGCAAAAATGAAAGGCAAGTTTCAAGTTGTAGTTCAGTCTTTGTTTTTGTTTTTTTTTACCAGCTATTATTATAAAGGATATCAAAGAGCTTTCCAGAGCATATGAGATCTGCTAAAAATATTTCTTTTGAGAGAAAATTTTCCTGGTCTCAAAGATGTCAGATTTGGATTTGTATGTACAGAATGGTAGGCACAGTGGTTTATCCCGTGAGAAAACAGGTCTAAAGAACAAAACAACAATTACTGAAGTCAGAACCAGTTTCAATGTTACCGCCTACAAATCCTTGTACACAGGCAAACGCACATTGATAATGATTCAGAAGAGCAAACATTTGACAAGGATGGCTTATGCAAACTAGAAGCTAATTGCTAGTGTTTATTTCCAGCCAATTTTTACAAATTAAAATTCTGGTTCAGCCAAGAGCTTGTGTTTTAAAATAAGCTGAATTATCAATATTTATAAGTGAATAATGATTAGAATTAATGTAACACACATAAACTTCTCCTCAGCTAATTTTTGCCCCGTTTTCAGTATACAAAATACATACTCTTCCTGAACCACTAGAAGAGACAGAAAACAGCGACCTTAGATCAAAAAAGAGGGCTTATAGCTAGTGAGTCAGTGTTTGTGCTACATGTTCCAAAACCAAAACACAAAAATTCTCTTTTTTGTTAAGACATCCTGTCATTTCTATCAGTTGTCACCTCAATTCTCACTTATATATGTCCATATCGTGTGCAATTTCAAAATTCTCATTTTCAGTAGATGTCTCGGGTATGATATCTGCAGATAAACTCCATGCTTTAAAAGAAAAAAAAGGTGTGTAGGGAAAGGGAATCAGAAGAGGGGACAATAGGAACACATCATTAATTCTTCACTCTGTGGTGTTTGAGGTTAGTTTTTAAGGGACAAATAAATATAAATTTTTTTATGCCCAGTACTGTTCTTACTTTACATTTTGCTAAAAATTTTCAAAAACCAAACTACTCTGCATTGCTTTCTGTTTTTATGATAAATAAAGTGACCAAATGAAAGTTGGGAAGGAAGAGAGTCATCTTAGATTTTACAGTCCATCACTAGGGAAAGTCAAGG
This sequence comes from Rhabdomys pumilio, assembly GCA_030674055.1. Lineage (NCBI taxonomy): Eukaryota > Metazoa > Chordata > Mammalia > Rodentia > Muridae > Rhabdomys > Rhabdomys pumilio. The sequence goes on along the minus strand of JANHMN010000011.1, from coordinate 51,612,394 downwards.
CAGGAGCTGAAGCTATGAACCTGAAGGCAGGAGCTGAGTCAGAAACAACAAATATGATGCTTACTGGGTCATTCCCTCTAGCTCCCTTAATTTGCTTCCTTATATAACCCAGGACTACCTGCCCACGGCATGTACCACCTATAGTTTCCTGGCTCCTCTGGTATCAAACATTAATCAAGACATTAAGCTGTAGGGTATCCATGGAGCTATTTTTCTCAACTGATGCTCCCTATTCCCAGATCTTTGTCGAGCCGAGAAAAACCTAACCTATCATCTCCTCAAAAACGAACAATATAATCAGGAACATGACACTGCAAGCTTATTTGTTCAAGATTACAATTACTGGCTCTGTACTGGTGAAGTTCAAATATCCATCCTTTGATTATGAAACCAGTGATTTCAATCTTATACATAATTTCTAATAAACTTTACCACTTGATTATATGTAGCAACACATATTTTCTTTTTACTCTTTTCTAAATTCTAACCCTAAAGTTAAAACGATGTTTTCTCTGGTTTGAGATCAGGTAAAATCAGCTACATACACTTTCCAGCTGTTAGAATGATTAACTGGTAGGAACTCCGGTGATGGTGAACTTGGATCATGGCAGGCTCAAGCCTAACTGTGATTGATTTCAGATATTCATACCCATTCCTTGCCCACCTTTACTTCTGACCCAGCATCCTTACAATTAACATGAAAAATCTTTGGAATGGACTAACAGACTACTACTATCCACCATCTCCAACATTAAGAATACTGTGCCTATCTGCAGTCTGTGTCAGCCATTTCTCTGCTTTGCAGTTAAGTGTCTGCTTGATCTTCCCACCACTGTATTTGAAATGTGCCTTGTTTCGTGATTTTTCTCAGTTCTGTTACTATAAAAACTTCACGACATGATTACCATGTGTGAATTTGTAATTGGCACTAACCTACACCTCCCAAATAATTTACTGGCCATAATCATAAATATTTGGCTCTAGGGGGGAAACATTTCTTACCTTTATGGAAGGGCTAAGATGGTTTTGTGTAGATGGATAAATAACTATGTTACTTTCAGAGTGAAACCAAAACTCTGTATTTCTTTTTCTGTCTTTAGACTATGTCTATGCTGAGAATGTGTGTATGTATGTTTGCATAAGTTGTGGAAGTTTTTGTTGGGGTGAACATGCATGTGTGTGCCTGTGTACAGGTACGCAGTAGACATCAGGTATCTTTCTTGATTGTTCTTTAATTTATTTGTTGAGGCATTGTCATTTGCTGAATCTAGAGCTTGCAAATTCCAGTTAGTCTGTCCACCCAGTTTGCCGGGAGACCACCTGCCTCTGCCTCCTCAATACTGGACTTAAAAGTGGTGGCCATGCCTGCCCAGTTTTTACATGTGTTCTAGGATCTGAATTCCTGTTCTGTTTGTACAGAAAGTGTTTTACCCACTGAGTCTTCTGAAGACAAGAAAACTAGAATATATTCTTCTGTAAAGTTTGCTTGGTATTAAAGAGCAGAGCTACTTTGAAAGTTAGATGCAGACAGCGGTGGAGAAGACGCCCATTGCTAAGTCTTTCACGACACACCATAAATGTGAAGGCAGAGTGCTCTGTTTTGAAATCAGTCAAGGTGATGCAAAGCTTAAACTGCCATTGATTTTGGCTAATTTGCAAGTAGAAAGGTTTGAACTTGAATAATTTCTTTCCCACTTTAGCTGGTTCACCAGCCTACTCAGTGAGTTGCCTAATTATTAGTCTTGCTTGTTTGTTTATTTACTTTAGATCCTTCCCGAGTGAGATAACTTTTGATTTATTTCATCTGTCCTTGGCTAGGTGGTGGGGGAACCTACAAACTAAATCAGGAGGGAGGTAAGAGCTTATTTTATTCCATTGTTATTTTCTTTATTTTTTTGATATTGTTGTGTTTGTTTTGTTTGCCACTTAAGAGAACAAGTAAAAAAAACAAAAACCTGCAAACACAAACCTCAAATTTTTAAACTGTTCATTTTAGAATTTGTGTGTGCACACACACACACACACACACACACACTTAAAAACCAAGGGCCCATTTTGTTTTCCTTTCAGTGATTTGACAGGAAAACAATAATAAAAAGGAAAAAGAACACTGCACTCTTGTTAGGCTGAGATCACAAGGGTGAAAAATGGCTTTTTATGTTGGCAGTCCCCATCAGAAAGCCTCAAGACCTTGGTGCCTTCCCAAGGAATTGCATGCCCTGTTCTTTAAAAGAGCATTTGTGAACATTTTTTGAAAATGTAAAGTCAACAGATTGTCTGAACCATAAGGAAGCAGCATTTCAAGATTACTGAGACTTCCTTTCATTGATTTCCCCAAAACTGTTCTTACAAGGGCAGAGGCGAGGACATTCTCAATGCTAATAAAAATAATCAAGATATATATCCCAACAATGTGTGCCACATCCTCCTTTGGGATACCGATACGTGCCAATGAGTCAAATATAAAATACTTAGATAAAGCTGTATATAAACACACATGCAAGCAACATAAACATTTGCAAATCTGAATTTTTGCATCAGAAAAATGAGAACTCAGTAAAACTATTTTTTAGTAAAATAAGTGGTTGAAAATATCTGCTGTTTTCAGAAATGCCTAATTAATCGGGTATCTCTTTTCTCCAAATTGTATATTATGCAAAGTAATTGGCCTACTTTCCTTTGATAAAATTATTGGTTTATCTGAATACAGTTAATTTAAAATGTGCTAGTGGTAGGGGAGTTTCCACCTTACTTTTCAACTTAATGAGGTTTACTGAATATTCATATAAGTATTAAAATATTTTGCAGAATTATACTTAGTGCTATTATAACTAAAGTTCTAGTTGCATTTAAATGTGGGTTTTTTTTTTCTTATAGAAATTTAAAAACCTGGTGCATTGTTCAAAATTTCCATGCTGAAAGACAGTCTGTCAAACTGAAATAGCAACACAATACAAGCCATTTTGTGACTCAGTTCTTGATTGCAGACAGCTGAGACTCAATAGCTACGGGGGAACTGAGGACACCATCCAGACGTCTGTAATAATCCCTCTAGCATTTTTTTCTTCTGCTAACTTGAAAGCTACATCAGTGTGCCCGCCTATTTCCTGGCCCTATAATTAAACAGGACAGCAGCACTGATACACATTTTGATCATAAAATTTTACACACTCACAGAAAGAAATAAAAAAAAAATTCCCCACTAAGGAATATACTCACTGAGCTCTCTGATTCGTAAGCTTTGCTTTAACGATGTCTAGGACCTTGCTGATGATGACTGTAACAGTGAAGATTATCCGGGAATCATGGAAATTCCTTAGTATCAGGACACAACCAGAGATCACCAGAACCACCAGAACACCCCCACACACTCACATACATACACACACACAACAGACACCAAGCACATTTGTGCACACACATTCATAAACGATGCATAAGCAACTCTCTGAGATGAGTCAAATGACTGTACCTTAATATAGATGGCCTACCACTACAGCACTAGACTTTATCCTGAAGGAAAAGCAGCAAAACCAATGGTATATTCTGCAACACAGAAGAATACAGAATAGGCAACGGAATAACATTTGTCCTCAGGCTTAAAAGAAACAAAAACAACAAAACAAAACAAAACAAAACAAAACAAAAACAATTATCAACCAAATACAAGAATGCATCCCAAAACTCCATAAAGATGCCAATACATAAAATCCAGTCTGAAATCAACTGCATATATTTATTTACATCCATTACAATGCACTTGTATTCATGTTCATCAGTTTTCGGACAGGTCCTCACTGCCTAACGTTGATTTTCAAGTCTAACTCCAGGCATTAGAGCTGGTAATTAAGTCGTTCCTCCTAGCATCCAGGCCAATGGTGTTTGTTTCTCTGTTCATGTGGGGTTCAATGCCCAAGGCAATATGTAACTTTGAGACGCTCAGTCTAATGTTAACCTCCTGACCATGGGAAGGAGCATAGGTAATAAGGTTACTTTATGGTGATATCATGTTCAAACACAGTCTCAGTCTTCTTTAAGACTCCTCCCAAATCTGCGGTTGACAAATCTTTCAATGTTTCACATGTTCTTGTGTTGCCCAACCTTCCATTCAGTGTGTTAGTAGAAACAAACCTTCAACTCAACACTGAAGCTAATCCCTGTTATCTAAGTAAACTGTCAGACAGTTCATCAGACCCTAACAGGCTTAGAGGTCTTAAAGGATGGAGTCCATCCTTCATAATCAATTTAGGAGCCAACCTCTCTATCTGTTAACTCAGTAATTGTAAGAACGAGAAAGTAAGATAATTGGCCTCTTTAGATTTGAAATGCCACATAAAAATAGGGAGAAAGTGTCACAATTATCACACACACACACCCCTCCTTGAGACAAAGTCTCTTTGTGTAGCTCTGGCTGTTGTGGCACTATCTGTAGATCAAGATGGCTTCAGACTAACAGAGATCCTGAGCACTTCGTCTAAAGACTTACATCACTATGGGAGTAGTTAGCTTTCCATATAAAATATCTCATGAAAGGGGGAAAGCAGTGATGGTAGAACTTTATAAGGCAAAGCTAGGTTTTTGTATGGTTCTTTCTTCTTTCATCCCTTCTTTTCTTCCTTCCTTCCTTCCCTTCTTCCTTCCTTCCTTCTTTTCTTCCTTTCTTAAATTATGTTCAATCAATTTTGTTGATGGAAAGAATGAGACCTTAGTAGTACCATGGCACTGTCTGAATGAGTGTAAAATAATAAATCTTTGCTGTTTGTTCCTTCAATAAGAATTAACTCAAATGGGTTTATTCGTCACCCTCAAGGAAAAAACAGTTGTTTCAGAACCTTCAAGAAAAACTGGTATGCCTGAAAACATATTAAGATGATAGAAGAAATAATAGCATTTAAAATAAGCTATATACTTATAGCCCCACTTCCCTAGTCAGCTGCCTGCCTGCTAAGGTTCCCAGCTATGCCTTGCTGCATGTGTTCTCACTTAGAAAGTATATCTTTGTTGGTGGCGTTGTATGCTTGCTTGCTTGTTTTTTCTCTTTCTTTTCTCTTGTTTGGACATGAACTTAAACCGTAAGTCTCATTCTCTTGAGGCTCTGCTCAGTCTTACTCTTTCTGAAGAACTATATACTAAACCACATGCTACATAAGATTTTCATTGATGAATGTGTCTGCTTCATTCATCTTTAATTCCTACAATGTAACTTTATATCTTTTCTCTTACCCATCTCCCTCAGAAGCTACCAAGATCTTCAGGCACCTGTCCTGTTGATTCTCTATCAAACTCCAATAAATTTGTCTTCAAGTTTTTTTTTCTTCTTTTAAATTCTTTTATATAAGAGACTGAAGGCCCAGGAAAGGAACCATGTTTGTCTAAGAAACAATACCATGCTTTTTATATTCTCAATTGTGACATCTCAAAAACATCCATATACAGAATGATTGTTAAATACTTTCAACTTTACATACAGTCTACACTATGCCTTTTTGTCATTTGCCAAATGTGCTAATCAGGTTCAAGAAGAAATGGAGAATTTTCAGCAACACTAGCAGCAGTTTCATTTAACCTAATTTCTGGAAGAGAATAACAAGTACATCTCCAATAGTAAGAAGCAGGTGAACTCACTTGAGTACTCCACCAATTTGAGATAATACTGGCCAAATCTATAAGCACTCTAAAGATTCACTCGGAAAAGTATTTACTGCATCCCTGGCAATTGTCTTGCCGTGCATCAAATGAGGTCTTCTACTGAACCAGATAGAAATAAACAACTATGGCTATCCTTATATCTCAAAATCATTACAACATCAAAAAATACATTGAGAAAGAAACTCATCTGTGGGAAAGGGCACAATTCTACCTACACTATGAGGTCAGGATGTTAAACTAGTGTGCTTCTGGCATCTTTACTATTTACGATCCATTGCTAACATCCTAGTATTCTTTATTTTTCAATTAATTAATTCATTCATTCATTAATTCACTTTCCATCCCAATTGCAGCCCCCCTCTTCCATGTGGCCCCACTACATAGCCCCTCCCCCCACTCCCCCTTCTTTTCTTCTCTGAAAGAGGAAGGGCCCTTCTGGGTACCAATGTACCCTGGCACATCAAGATACCATAGTACTAGACACATCTTCTTAAATCAACAGTCAGAGAAAGAGTAGCAGGCAAGCCAAACACATCTTTTTCCTTATGTATCTCCCAGGTATATGAAACTCTCAGGTACTAGAAAAAAATTAAACATAATAAGTAGTTAAGTTAACATAATGGTAAATGATATGAAGAAATATGAAGATGAATAAGGAAAGAGACAATGTGCCAACAATTTTAATATTCTCCTGGTGATCTGACAACTGAGCCTGGTCTTGCATGATATGAGACCTTCAGATATAAAGACAGGTATTTCAGATACAAAAAAAAAAATGTTTTGCAAGACTGAAGTCCCAGAGATATGTGGGTTATTTATAAAAAGCCTCAGAGGTGGTGTTCATTCCTAATTCCATTGAGACTTTTTATCACTTAGATTAGACTCCAAATAGGTACTCAAACCATATATTATTATTAAAGCATCCATGTTTTAAAAGGTTTCACTTCCTCATTTTCAGTATTGTTCTCTTGGTTTCAGTTTTCATTGCCCCTTGCCTAATATCTTGTATCCAGTCCAATTCCACAAGTCTCCTCTTGGAAACAGTGATGGCAGCAAGGTACCTTCTCTCTGGACCCTGGCAACTCTTGGAGTGCTCCCTGCCAGGCTGTTCCTTTCCTTTGATGGGCCTCTTGCTTGCTGAGGTGCCTTCTATGTGTCGATTTGCCTAGACTGTAACTATGTCACTGTCAAAAGACCCCTTTGCCAATATGACTCCAAATTTCAGTTTGTCATAAAAGACACCTACACATGATTTGGATGTGAGACTTGGCCTTTTCTCCAAAGACCTGTGCAGAAAGCCATGAGAATAAATAGACAGAGAAGTGCCAATATGCATCAGGTTCCTAGATCTTCCTGTTCAATACAGAGTGCTTTCTCCCAAATACCAGTTTGGTGGACTCTCAGCCTCCTCTCGGCATATGATCACCAGATTTCAGCAGCACACTGTGATCAGCCAGAGGGATTGAACTACACTGATCTCTTTGCAAGTTTGTTCATTAGACTCACAGAAGTCCTGAGGACCAGACTTTCTCTTGTCAGAATATTGCTTCCCCAGTGATTTCTGCAGTTTTGGAAGATCTCACTGCTACAATAAATAGCACATTCCACAACACTCTGCTGATGCAGTTGCTGAGCTCATGCCCACAACCCCGCCTTAAGCAGTTTTTGGAACAGCATATATTGTTACACTATTACTAAAATGTCTAGCACATTATCATTTTTTGAGAGAAGCTCTTTAAACCATACTTTATGAAAAGTAAAATAAAGTTGAGTCTGAAGGTGGGTTCCTTCCTCAGAGGGCCCTACTAAGACTGCACGGTTTTCAGTTCATGGTAAGTTTTCCTTATCCACTAAACCCCTGGCTTTGGGCTCAACTTGAGCAGCAGTATCTCAATTCCCACAAGCCAGCATTTCAAGTTTGCTATTCTGTGACTTTTTTTAAAAAAATTATCACTCAGGATCCAAACAGAAACACTAAATTATATGCGTGCATGCATTTGCTTTTTAGATTTTTAGACATCCAACTAGTGTTTTAGTTAACACTCTAGTTTAAAAGTCACAGGAGTTTAATCTCCTTTTCCTTCTATTTTTTTTCCAATGAGGACTGTTACTCTTAGTGGAAAACCCTGAAGAACCAAACATTAAGAATTTTTGTATGGTGTTACAGCAGAAATATCTGTGCAGGTCATTATGTCTTCATGAGTCTCTAGTGTGTTTAATATTGACACTATACTGATTAATGACTGAATTTCTGTCAATGTGTCCCTGTAGATGCAACTTGCATAATGTCTTCAATGTTAGAACCATTATTTCCTAATTTAAGGGCAAGCACTATATAGTGAAGTTAACAAAGTATAAATAGATTTTTAGAGAGTCTGATTATTAAATACTAACTTGACGTTGTGATTGTGATGGTAGATATTATGGGAACCAGTTTCTGAAGGAATGGCCAGAAACATCTTCTTGAGAAATGTCTATTTGTAAGATATTAAAAATGAGGTCATTCTTAGAAAAATAAGACAGGAGTCAAGATAAAATGAGCGAGATTGGTAAAACAGGGTGATATCAAAAAAAATCTAGAAATCTAAAACTTGGGGTTTAAAGGTTAATTAAAAGAGGAATAATTCAGGCTTTTGTGGACAAGACAGAGGCAGAGTGGTGATCACAGCTGCCCATTTACCACAGTGACAGTAAGGAATTCTTGGAGGCCACAAGAACAAGAGTGTCCGAATTTTTTAATTTATTTTTTAACATCAGGCTAGATTGACAACTGGTAGATTCACGATGCAAAATAAATGGCATCTGAAACATTAAGAAAGCCGGTGTAGAAGAGCACAGGAAAGCAGCCTGGTAAAGAGCAGTAGAAAAGCTTGGAAGACAGAATCCAAAGGCCTTCATTATCCTAATTGTTGCTACTAGTGGACTGAGGATGAAGGCTAACGCGGGTGAACCACCTACTACTTTTGGGTATTACTATTTCTGTCTGGGTAACTGGTATTTGACAAGATGAAGAACTTTAATAAAAGTGGGGGAAGTAACGAGAAAGGAAAATGGGACAAATAATTTCAAGATTAGGAGAGCTCTCTAAGAAGTCTAACCGGATATCTGGCTTGCATTACTTACTTAGTAGTACTCCAATGCGGATGGTTCTTAAATGTCACTTTATTTTGTAATAAATTCTTCCTGCATATGAATTCAGCAATTCCAAGGAGTTCCTTTTCAGAGGGGCAGTTTAAGAGGTGTCAGAAAACAGTGCCTGTAGCTTGAGAAGGGAACCCAACTCATAAGAGAGTGCGTGCGCAAGTGACTTGTGTGAGTGCCACACTCTGAGATGAAGAAGATGGATCATGTGATTATTTGGGGATTCTAGGAAGACAGGAATAGTCTCCCGACACTAATGTCTATTTACATCAACTCTTCACTTGGTAGTGCTTCTTGGAATAGCATAACTAGGATTTCATTCCTTTGCCAACCTCCTCTCCTTTGAATTGTGACTCTGGATACTAGCAATCTCACCAGTCATTTTCTGTGTTTGGTGCTAGTTGGTTAGACTAAAAGCTGCTGCTTTAGAAGCTTCTTCTTGGGTTGGTCTATGTAGCTAGCATTGGAGGTACCTGTCCTTTGATGAATTCCTCCTACACTTTTTGATACTTTGATTGCTGCCACTACAGTCATTTAAAAAAAAGTATTTTGTTCCCTATTCCCACCCCCAAAGAGTGAATAGATGAATCTCAATATATCACAAGACCTTCTATTTGGAACCTGAAAGATTAGATTTGCATTAATAATCATTGCATTTCAATCATGGGTGCTTAGAAAACAGGACTTGAAAGTTATCATCCTGATGTTCTTTGCCTTAGGATGATCTTTCTTGCTACATCATCACACTAACACCAATACATGGAACTTTCTGCATCTGCTTTATCCATTGTTCTCTGAATCAATCCACCTCTCCTCATAATGCTCAGTGGGTTTGGAGATAACTAGATATGTCCAAGGGCATCAGGAAATTAGCTGTCATTATTCTCTCTAAGCCCCTACACATCTCTCCTCTTATGCATGAAAGACATATGCCAGCTTTTCTCTTTTCCCTTCCCCGTTATCTGCCCCCTAAACTGAACTTTGGAAATCTACTTTTAACAAAACCAAGAGCAAACATCGCTTGTAAAAGAGCAGTGCAAAACGTGCGGTGTATTTCTGAACATCTCATCATAGCACAAAGTAATCATCAAAGGGAAAAGCAGTCAAGGTTAAAAGCAGCACTGAACACTGATTCATTTGGTAAACAAGAGTAGGTGTAATTATCACAAAAGCAAACTTTGCTAAGGGGATAACTGTCAAAGCTCTCACAGTAAAAGGTCTCTTTACCATTTTAATCCGACAGGCTGAGAGCTCCCCAGTGAAAACAACTCTCAATAAAATCACAAATGTAACTATGGTACTCTGTTAAACTTTCCTTTCAGTCACAGATACCAAAACAAGCTTAATATTTACAATTCAAATGACCCTGGTAGATTGGCTGATAAGGCTGATAATGCAGCTTATATATAAAACAATCTTTCAACTCTGCATTTTTATGTATTGGGCAGTGCTTGCTATCAGTAACAACACTTTAAAGAGTTTTCTTTATTTGTTATGAGAGCCTGATCCTTGCAAGAAACTAAAATTTGGGTTGCAGTTCTGCATTCAGAAACTTAAAAAAGAAAGAAAGAAAGAAAGAAAGAAAGAAAGAAAGAAGAAAAGAAAAGAAAAAAGAAAGAAGTATCTGCTCAGACGACCCCAGGTGACTCAGAGCTGTATGTTGTAAGAAAACTTTCTTACTATGTATGCACCACTCTTGAACAGACTTCATGAATTTTCATAATTTATCTCATTTGAAGAAGAAGAAAGTTAAATTTAAAAAGCAAGGAAGCTGTTTATATAGCAAAAAGAATAGCGAATAGCGGTAAATATTAACTCTAGCCGTGGATGCTAACTTTCAGATGACTATCTTTGCATCTTCCAGGGAAATTCCTAGGGCTGTCCATTCAGCTGTCTCTAGTGAAGGTCATATTTAGTCTCTAACCTTTGCGGTCCAAGTTCCATGAGTCATATGCAGTTGCTAAACATTTGAAATATGATTAGCATGACTAAATTAAAACAAAATCAACCGTTGTTTGCAATCTTAAGAAATTTATATTTAAATAGCCATGCTTAATCATGGCAAGCAGCTGTGTTAGACATCTTAAGGCTGAGCCTGTATCTTGGTGTAGAGCATTCCCTTCACACTGTTACACAGCCTAGCAAAACCAGGAGACCATTGGCCTCAGGTGTCCTGATCTATCTCTCTCTCTCTCTCTCTCTCTCTCTCTCTCTCTCTCTCTCTCTCT
>JANHMN010000011.1:51576336-51597385 GCA_030674055.1 Rhabdomys pumilio | reverse complement strand
ACACACACACACACACACACACACACACACACACACACACACACACATTGGTTTCAATCTCAAATGTAAGTCTTCACTGTGCAAATTGCTTGAGACATAGTCTATACTGTTGCTCAATAGTATGCAAGCCAAACACCTGGCCCCATAAGCTACTGGTGATGAACTTGTCTCTACCTCCAGCCTCCTAGTAGAAACTCACTGACATTACAGATGTCAATACTACTGCAACTGCCTTTTATCTGTATTCTAGGGGTATGAAATAAGGTTTCCAGGCTTATGTGATAAGCACTTTATTTGCTAAGCTAACTCTCAGTCTACAAACACATTTGACCATAAATAATATACAAAATACATTTAAAATCTCCAAACTACTATATTCTCCGATTGTGGTTAGCATAGATTTTGAGAAATATCTTATAAGTTTAAGCTGGCTGGTATCTTTATACAATATTTAAATCTTAGAACCTAGCCTTCAATTTAAAATAACCTATAACAATATTTTTTTGCCAGAATTTCTAATAACACATACGTGGTTCTCTGGCAGAAAGTAAATGCATCCTTAGATTGAAAAAGTTAATTAGAATATTTTTAGCTCATGTTTCAAAGTAAGGTATTAATCATATATATATATATATATATATATATATATGTGTGTGTGTGTGTGTGTGTGTGTGTGTGCAAACATGTATAGATTATTTTATTTGTAATGATTTTACTTTCTGTATTTTAAAATCCCCTACAAATCATTAATCATATTGAATAAGAAATAACAAAACTGTTACAAAGCTAATAACCTGGTAATAGTAATAATTCCTAAAATATTAACATGAAAAAAGAAACCTAAATAAAAGTTAAATGGTGTCTTTCCCCTGATTACATTCCCCATGGTAACTGATAAATAAAATATAAAATATTTCTATGTGTTTACAAACAAGGAGAGAGACAGGAAGCTCATGTGATACTCTATGGAAATAAAATATAACTGGCTACAAAAGAATTACTTGTGATGTAACACAGCATTAAGATTGTACAACACTACAAATTTCTTTAAATAACTATCTAGATAACATTCTCGATTCTTTAGTCCATTGAAGACCAAAAGAAATACATAGGAATGGTAGTGTTCAACATTTCAAAGCCATTTGCTTCTGAAATGACATCTTATGTTGAAACCACCCTGAGACCCTGACTAAAGACTGCTGGTCTCGTAGGAAGAAGGAGGAGGCCTGCTATACATAGCTGAGTTTATGGAGTGATTCTCTCCTGTGATCTATAAATGAACTTGTGCCAGATTTCTCCTGAGAGGGTGTGCACATGACAGCTGGGGATCAACATCAGAGTCTTATACGTAAAAGGACAGTTTGATCTTAAAGCATAAGTCCGACTAAACTGGACTCTTTCAGCAGTGCAGAGATTCAAACATGGAAACATAAAAGCCAGTTACAATCACCAAGGGACAAGGTACAGAGAGAATTATTCAAAAGACAGGTCAAAAAAAAAAAAAAGAAGAAAAAAAAACCCCTCTTCCGTTATTTCTTAAATGTTACACAAGCCTTGGGATTAAGAAATGTCCCTTATTTCAAACTGATTATTTTGGATTTGAGACTGTCTAGCTACTTAGTCTTTCATTCAGTTCATTATGATCATAATGTTATGTTATTCTAGTGATGCAATTTGCTTGTAAAACACTATTACTTTAGAGTACAAATTCTTCTTTTTACAGGAATTAAGTATAAAGAGGGAAGTCTTTATTGATCTGGCCAGGTTTTATTTTTTACAAGGTTTTGTTTTATAAATATTAGCTCAAATTACAATGACATACACATCAGAAAATGAACCTAATATCACAAATAGATATGACACTCTTTTATTGATGGGTGGCTTTACCTCTCAAGATTATTACATTGAAATTCTGTTCTACAAACTGATGGATCAAGGATAAGGGGCTTTGGGAAAGCAACAAGGTTACATGAGTTGGTCCTTCAAGGATGGGTTATTGCCCATCTAAGGAAATGGCAGAGAACAAGATTGCTCTTTTTACAGTATGAAAATAAAAGACTACAGCTATCTAAAACTTGAAGAGGACAGATGCTGTCCAAATCTGGAACACCCTGACAACACCTGAATTGCAGGCATCTGTATGGACGTTGTGTGGTTTTCAGAACTTTGAGAATTGAATTTCTATTATTTTTTAGATACAAACTTTATAGGGCTTTACCATTATAGATCCAGTAAATTAAAATAGATACACACCCTACCTGCATATTTTTCTACTTTGTAGTTATGCAAGGGCAACTGAAAGTCATGGTTAGGGACAAAAAAAAGGTAATGGTTTCCAGAAAACATGAGAGAAAAGGATTGTAAAAAACACATTCGATGATTTTTATTGAAAATCTTAATAGGAAAATTGGAAAATAGTGGGAAATCTTCCAACATTAAGATAAATATTTTTTTTAAATAATCTTCTATCTTAACATTTTAACTATGTAATTTCTTCTTCTTCTTCACCCACTTTCTCCTTCCAAGCACCCCCAATCTCTCTTCCTCTGGCCCTTCCCATATGTATGGACTCCACTCTTACTCCCTCTCAAATTCATGATTATTATTGTTACATATATGTTTGCATAAATATATAAATAAAACCTACTGAGTCAATTTAACTTTGCTTACAAATACATTATTTCAGGGCTGACCATTTGTACTAAATAACCAATTAGAGGTCTCATCATTAAATAAGACAAATCTCTCCCTCTCTCAGCTGTTATTAGTTGCCTATAATTCTTTGTCTAGATGAGGAATCCCCTTCCTTATTAGTATGCCCATTAACTTTGTAATTGTTTGGGTCTTGATAATGCACATGTATTGTTGCTATATTATGGTTGTACCTTTCCTGTCATTTATAGGTGACAAAATTATCTTAAGACAGTGTAAATTGTAGCATATATGTATGCTAGTAGAATAGACCTGACAGAGAAAAAGATAACAATGTGGAAAGATTTCTAGAGTAGTAAAGTTAGGTTAGAGGGAATAAAGGTAAGTTCAGAGAGAGAGAGAGGAGAGAGAGAGAGAGAGAGAGAGAGAGAGAGAGAGAGAGAGAGAGAGAGAGAGAGGGAACATGACACCATGAAAAACTGATATTTCACAAAAGTAGGAAAGAAAAGTCGTCATGCACATACTTAATAACTCATTATATAAGAAAGGCTCGTGACAATATTCTAACAGTCATGCTCATTTCCTGGGGAAACAGGAAGTAATGCTATATGTTTAAAATGGGAGAGGAGACTAGACACAGATTCAGAAAACACACTGATTGTTAGTCACATGGAAGATGAAATGGCTGTTACAAAGTACTTAGAGGACACGCTTCAGCTTGGTTGTCTGAGAACGGATATTTGAGTACATTGTAGAGCATTTCCATACAAATCTGTTTAGTTTCAAGAATGTTGGAACAGGGCTGGAGAGGTGGTTCATCTGTTAAATGCTCACTATCAAAATGTCAAAGGTGCAGGAATAGATAACAAATTTAAATGGGAAATTTGTCTTATAAATAAGATATAGTTATTATAGTTCACAGTTTGTGAAGGGCATGGTATGACTGTGGTGGTGTCATTAACATTGGTGGGAGATAAGATGGGCCAAGATTATTGGAGGTGAATATTGGAAAAAAGTTAAATAGATGGACACATTTATGAAATGACTATCTATATTGATATTGAAACCATTAGGACTTATTAAAAATATATTGGGAAGAGTGACATTGGCCAAGAAACTTAAATCAAAGAAAGAAGATAAAAGAAGGAAGGAGAATGTTAGACAAGTATGTGGGATAGAGACACCAGATCATAAGGGCTGTGAATGACCAAGTGTATATCATAGGTGGTGTACTCTCAGCGGGTGTCTATAATGTCCTCAGAGCAGACCAGGGATGTCAGGGCTATTATTGTCTCTATGTGTTTCAGTAAGAGAAACTGATTTCTGCAAGAACACATGGCTACTAACTAGAATCCAAACAATTGCTTCTGATGCTGCATTCAAACTCTGCCAACCCTTACCACCTGATTAAACTGATAATTTTCCTCCCCTCATCAACAGTAAACCAAACTGAGGAATTCACCTCCAAAATTCAGATATGCACAAAGCTGATGAAGATGTATTTCATTCATTAAAGCAACACAGCTGATATTCTTTCAGCAGAATCAATGTCGTACAAAAAAAATGCAGATTTCTCCTCTTATGTTTTATGCTGTGAATTGTCACATTAAGAGCCAAGATAGCTCATTTTGAAATTACACCAATATTCTCTCTCTGGAGAAGTATGAAAACAGAAGTACACTTCATAAAAAATTGAGATATGAACTAGATATTCTTTCCTCTATTCCTAGGACACACTTGCAAAGAAAAACAGTGGGAAGTCCCCGTAGCTGTCTGCTTGCTATTTATTACTGGAAGCCCGTGGCACTGCTTTCATTTAATTTATGTTCAGTTCTATAGGAACAGGTTTTCATTAGTTACTGCAGACAAAAATAACAGGAATAATGGAAGTCACCTTGATAACTCCACTTACACTGTCACATACTTTCAAACAACTGAAATTTTATGAAATCCCGTGGGATGGTATTTTGTTCAGAACGGTGGTATTGTTCAACAAATTTATTGCAGAAATAACACAATTCCGTAATAGAAGCAATAAAATTTAAAGCAGGATTTCAAATAGGTAATATCACAATGAATTTAATATATTAGTTATAGTATTGTCTCAAACATCCATATTGCTTTTTTTTTTTAATATTTTAAAGGATCAAAACGTAGGAGTTCTTGTTAATACCACGTCCACATTATATGCTTATAGAAATAGAAGATAAAGTACATTCTATAATAAAGATTATATCTGGTCAAATCTAGGATACAGTATATAATAAATACATATCCCTTTTATATAATAACCAAAGGTTAGGAGACAGCAGAGCCCAATCACTTGCCTAGCATGCACAAAGCCTTGAAAACCATCCTCATCATCTCCCACTCACGTACCATGGTAAAGCAGTAAATTTATTCATTTTTTTTTTATAATGAGTGAGGTTTCCTTCATTCTGGAAACAGCCCCTACATATCCCCTCTCCGGACAAGAGCAAAGGCATTCTTGCTTTTCATCTCTTTCCTTTCTCTATGATGTGGTTTTTGTTGTTGTTTGTTTGTTTGTTTGTCTCTGATATTTGAAACCATTCTGGCATCTATAATTACCTTTCTTAAGTTTTTATTGTTTGAGAATTTCATACATATATGTAATATGCATAGATTCACACATTCCAAAATGCCCCTTACCATTTTTCCTCCTTGCTTCTTGTGCTTATTTTTTAGAAACCCAGTGAGTCCACTTAATGCTGCCTGCGTGTCCTATGCGTGAGAGCTGGACCATCTACTAGATCATGGGTCACCTTTCAGGAGTTATATCCCTGAAGACAACTGATGACCTTGCCAAGAGTAGCCAAGAGTAGCCTTTCCAAGAGTTGCCCTTTCTGTCTTCCCTTAGAAAACAAACATGCACCTAAAGAATAATAAAATGCCGATAAGTCGGGCAGTGGTGGCACATGCCTTTAATCCCAGCACTTGGGAGGCAGAGGCAGGCGGATTTCTGAGTTCGAGGCCAGCCTGGTCTACCGAGTGAGTTCCAGGACAGCCAGAGCTACACAGAGAAACCCTGTCTCAAAAAACCAAAAAAGAGATTAGGCAGCAGCGGGGGGGGGGTGGGGGGGGGGCTCATTAGTCAAAGGCCTTCTCCATGGTTCCCCATTTTCCTCTCCAAAGAAACATCAGATGCTGCCAAATTAAGTCTTAGAATTGCTCTTAGAAGAGAAATTTTAAGATGCTTTTAATATCCTTTCTTTATTATCCTTTATTTTATCATTTATTTCCAATAACTATTCTTATTCATACAGGGCCATTGTTAATTCACAAAATTAAAACTTACTAAATAATGGCAATTGTATGAAATGAGTATCCAAACAATATAATTTTGATACTTTGTGGTAAACCAAAGATAATGATAAATATTGTAATTAGAGTCAGTATGCAAGAGCCAATCTCTGAACAGCTCTACATAGGCCAAACTAACTCTGTCAGAATGACAATAAGTGGGTGTACCTTCCTGATCTAAAACTGTCTTTCACTCCCATACGGTTATCACACCTTACTAATATTAGAAAGAAAATCTTTTTAAGTGTACTATTGTTTACCTGGGAAAAAAGTGAAATATATTCATAAATAGCATAATATAATTTACTCAATCTACTTTTCAAAAATCCACAGCCCAAAGTGAAAACACAGATGCATATGTACACAGGCATACAACTACAAGATGTATCACTACATAAATAAATTTCTACCTGGAGTCCATAAAAATAAGCATTAATGTACCTACTTGTTTTCTGAATGCAGAAGCACCAGGTTTCTCCATCTTTCTATGTAGTTCTATGATGACATTCCTGTCACCAACTCAGCATCATTAGTGCCTGCAGCAGCAGCAGCAGAGTTCTCAGGAAAGTCTCTGAAGTCTCACTTTTTTTTTTCTGAAGTCTCACTTTTATATAACCGTGTGTGTGTGTGTTTGTGTGTGTGTGTGTGTGTGTGTGTGTGTGTGCACCCGGCACCTGTGTGGAGGCCAAAAGAAGGTGCTGTATCCCCTAGAGCAGAGTTACTGGTGGTCATAAGACACCTAAAGTAGGTGCTGGGAATAAAACTCAGGTCCTCTGAAAAATACAAGTACTTGCAACCTCAGTAGAGAGTCATCACCCTAGATCCTATTTTTTATTACATAATTTTTATCATTTATGAATATTTCTAAATAAAGAGAAAATCCTAATAAGAAAATTTATATGATGGTTCTCAATGAAATCAACCAAACTAATTTCTTCTACGGGTCAAATCCTGTCATGACAGAAGCAAGTTCAATGAAAGTTCCCTTGAAACAGAAATTCTCCATCAGATTAATCTTTGATTCTGAAAACATTTCACCAAAATATAAGCAAAGAGTCAGACTCCTCAGAGTTCATTGTGCTAGGGCCTGAATTGCTATGAGTTTATCTATGAATATCCTTATTCATAAAACCTATTCATAAGTAATTACCTGTTTTCAATATTGATGGTTTTTCTATCAGGAATAGATGACACTGAAATTATTATTCTCTTTGTGTCTTACTAAAGCTCACAAAATTCATTGTTTTTAATCAAGCCATTTCACTTTCCAATTCACGGCCTCTTATTTGCTGTTAGTCATTAGTATAAATTAGGATAGGCCTACAATTGTAATGACCCATGCCTTATTAACCTCCTTCCTTTAGCAGCCACAGTGATTTAAGAGATATCAGTTCAGCCTACACAGCCTGCAAAATTAACATCAGTCACTCTGCAAATAATCACAGAGACTTTTTTAAAAGGGCTTGTAACACAGAACAAAATTATTAATCATATAAGATAATTATTGATTCATAAATTTAAAACTTATGCCAAGATATAGAATAGGAGACCAATAGCAACTACATATATTCACCTATCCAAAAAGATGCTACTTCAATTGCAATGAATAGATTTCTTTGAACACTGAATTCTAAGCATAGGAAAGAGCTGGTAATAGATTTTTAAATGGAGGCAACATGACTTAATGGGCTAAGCTCCAGGACTTAATGGAATCAAGGGGTGAATTTTAAAATCTGCTCTGCCACTAACAGGTTGTATAAAGTTTAGGAGTTGCTTAAACTTTTAGTGCTTTCAGGCTCGTTACTTCCAGTCAGTGGCATCTGAAGCACTGTCACCCAAAGCCTGACTTATAGTCAATTAAGAATTTACGAGAGCATCTGTCTCATTCTAGACATAGCCATGTGGCTAGTTTCACAGTTTTTTTTTTTTTCTAACCTATTGGCTTATTGTAAATACAGCCGAATGAGACTTCCTTTTGCACTCTTCTGATCTTCCATATGGCACCTTTGTAGACATACCACATCTGATGAAAGGTGACAATTCTCAGTCTTCATATTTTCAAGCACTGGTTGCCTGTGCGGTTCTATTGAAAATGGCTCAATACTTGATATGGCATAAAACTTCAGTAAAATTATACGCTGGATCATCATCCAGTCAGAGTTGCTTTGCTGTTCATGATTTCTATAGAAAGACTCCTAAGAGTTAAATATAATTAGCATAACCAAGTTTTAAACATCCTGTCCGTGGATGGATGCTACTTTAGTTTTATAATAATAATAATAATAATAATAATAATAATAATAATAATAATAAAAGTATATTTATAGTAATGCTAATTATTGTTATTGTTATTTATTATTGTTGTTGTTATTATTACTAGTGTTTGCTGTGCATGTCTTGTAGTGGTCATAAGACTTTGTGGAGTTGACATTCTTTCCTCACTATGTATTGGAGAGGTTTACATGTGGTTGAGGGCTTTTTTACCCATGGAACCTGAGCCATCACTCTGACTCTGGATACTGACTTTAGCATATGGTTAGGAACAGGAAGAATGGCCTACCTGAGTTTATGCTACCTATGAAAGTGGACATTTTCCTACTGTCAGTACTTGTGTTAAACCAAATGAGTGGAAGATGGGAATTTCCAAAGCAAAGCATGGATATGGGATAGACAGCTCCTTCTTTATTTATAATTACCTCCAAATCAAATATCCATCATGGTGCCTGTGCTCCTTCTTGTGTTGTGCCTCATCCGCTGGAGTATAAAATCTCCAGGACCATGTGCTGGCTGGCTTAAACAATCTATTCATCATTCTATTTATAAAGATTGGTGATATAGAAGTGAATAATTTTTCCTTCTGATTGATTTAATAAAACTTGACTTGCTTCTTCAAGCTCCTGCTATCTTGATTCCACTGACACAAATGGATGTACTGTGAACTATGAACTAAAATAATAAACTGTTTCTAACTTCAGTTACTTTTGTCGGAGTAGTTTATTACAACAGCAGTAAAACTAATATAGTACAAATAACTACTAGTAGTTATTATGTGCTTGTGGTAGTTTGAATAAAAATGGACTTCATGGCCTTATATATTTATGAGAGTGGCATTGTTTGAAAGAATCAATGGGTGTGACCTTGGAGGAAGTGTGTCATTGGGAAGAGCTTTGAGGTTTTAAAGACCATGCCAAACCCAATGTCTTCCTCTCTGCCTCAGAATAAAGCTGTTGCTCTCAAATAGTTCTCTAACACCATGCCTGCAATGACTGTTGCTATGGTTCCCACCATGATAATAAGAGACTAAATTTCTGGATTGTAAACCAGCCCCCAATTAGAAGTTTTCTTTTATAAGAGTTGCCTTGATAGTGGTGAAGAGGTGTATGCTATCTTAGCAAAGATCATAGATCCCTATCACGTTTAACACAAAGAGATAAGCAATGCCTTTTCACCATAACAAAAAAACTCAGGCATAATCTCTTTCCATAACTGACAGGAAGAACTAAAGCTATTTATTTTATTTAAACTCAAAAAGTTTGCTAATTTTATATAATCAAAGGAATTATTTTAAAAGGATAATTTCACTACTTAAAATGCGTCTCAAATTTATAGTTCTGAAAGAAGCCAAGGTGAGGGTTAAAAATCAAGAGTTCATTTGACCATATAATCCCTGACATCTATTAAAACAGATTACATAAATTGCACTCATAAGACAAAGATTTACCATTATTTGATCTGTAATAACAATACATGTTCACCCTTGAAAACACAAAAAAGATGGTCCCAGTGCTAGCAGTATTAAGTGCAGATACCATAGCTAATCCATTGAAAGAAATTCAAACTGTCAAAAAAAAAAAAGAAAGAAAGAAAAGAAAAGAAAGAAAACAGATTCTTGTGGAAGGTACAGAGCTAGAGGAAATTGTGAAAGAAAAAGAAAAATATGCTGCCCAAATTGTTTCATAATCAAACATTTAATTAAAGAAAGATAGTTGCTAGTCTAGAAACTGGTTTAAAAAAATAGAAAAAAATAGAGATGCAAATTCATAATTATTATAATAACAAAAAACATTTTACTTAATTCTTAAAGTAAAACAATCATATTTTATGTCTACTAGATCCTGAAAAAAAATATATCAAACCAATTATTTTAATTAAATTTTCAACCTGTGCCTAGTTGATGTTCTTGTTAAATTAGCAGTGCTCTGTTTCATTTTCATAAATGAAGGTCAAAGGAAGTTTATAACTGTTTCCAACATAAAAAATTATTATTGGCATTAGATAAAGATTTCTACTCTGGGCACAAGTCCTATAACTTTAATTCATTATTAAGCCTTGTCATTGTCATTTTTGTATGGGAATTTTTGTATGAGGAAAAAAATGAAGAAGTAAAAGTTTTAGTAGATTTATGTAATGCAACTTGTCATTTATAATCCAAAAAAAATATTTCATATAAAAAAAATAAAAGTTAAAAAAGCAGGGGTCAGAACAAGAAACGGTTGAGACACAAGGATATCTTTCCTCATAGATAAAGCTTTGGCTGGACTTTGTACACAGCAGGGGAAGGAAGCAATGGAACATTTAACAGATTGAATTGTTGGAAATTTTATTGGAACACCTAGGTTAAGGCGAAGTAACTGAGAAGGACCAGAGTTAAAACTTGATCTTTGTCATAAAGTGTCACCAAGACTATGCTTTACAAAAAGTAAATTCTTCAAGTCTTTGGGAAAATACCTCTAAGGACTTTAAGCAAGATTAAGGTTGAGATGACCTTTCTGTAAATAACAGAGCCGGACACAAAGTGGGCCTGCATAGATGTGAGATTTACATACTTATGTTGTTGATACATCAGGGTAGAGGTGAGCACCTAAAACAGGAGAAAGAGAACAAGCTGACCTGTTAAATTTAGATTAAAACCACTGTCTTCAATACACAACCTAAAGTAAATAAAAGACATTATGGGACTGAGTAAGCCCTGGGAATATAGATAAATAAAAAAGAAAAGCTAAGAGTGGTGGAAGGGAACAGAGAGACAAAAAGAAAGCTTAAGGGAGAATAAGCTTCAAAGGGGAAAAGATATATCAAATAAAGTTATTAAAATGACAAATATTTTAGCAAATTTGGGAGCAATTACAGTTCTGTTTCAAGGGCAAGATACAGTTTATAACTATTAAAGGGAGCTAGAGGTTTTTCTCAGAGGTAGAATCTTTTCCAACATGTGTTAAGTCTTGGGTTCAAAACTATGAAAAGAATGAAAAATGGAGGAAAAGACACAATGGAAGGGGAGAGGAAAGAAAGGCAATAAGGAAATGACAGGGGATTAAGAAGTCATTTGCCAACTACTTCAGGGCTTATGTGGCTCTACTTTCTTTTTTAAATTATTTGACTGTCTATTTTTCTTATTATTTACATGTCTTTAATGAATCACTGCCATTTTTACCCTCTTTTTTTGGCATTTATTTCCCTACCTCCCTCTCCCACTAAAATCTTTCCTTCCAAAAAGAGTCCTTCATACATCCATGTTTTTATTTGCTATACGACCAGTTGAGTTGGGTTGGAGTTATATGGATGAGTGTGGGTGGGTGGTTATTCACTGAAGCATGGGCAACTTATCAATGCTTGCACCACAGAAAATTATGCACCCTCCTCCTTGTAAAGTTTAACTGCCACCAGTTCTTTCCAGAGGACAGCTCAATTGTTCATGATAAAATGTTGACAGGCCCAATCTTGTGAGGGTCATGGGCAGATAACCATACAGATGACATGAAACATGAGTTCAAGAGTACAAAAGCTGTGTCCTTTATATTTGATCCTCTAACTTTTACATTCCTTCCAAACCCTTCTCTGCTATGTTCCCTGGGCCTTGGAAGGGCCGATATGCCATTTATAGCAAAGTGTTCCTCAATCACTTACTGTCAGCATTTTGGCTAGTTATGGATTTCCACATTAACATTAACCAAAGACTGTGATGTCTGTTTGTTTGTTATTTATGATTGATGATTGACAGGTAAGTGATTTGTTGTTATTTTTCATAGACTATATAATTAATGTGGGCACTCAGATCATGGAAAATGACTTTAGATACTAATTGGATGCTCTCTTTGGGATGCCAGCTAGGAGCTTGAAAATAGTCTACATAAAGCACAATGAAGAACAAGTAAAAGATGTATCCTCTCTGGACGTTTTACTGAAAAGTTAACATCTCTACTTAGTTTGGCCCATTATGCATTCATAAATTTCTACTCTCTCCATCTCCGTTCCAGAATATTTAAGAATATTTATCAGTTCAGTGCTCCAGTGGCTGTTCACTTCAAGAACTATTATAATCTTGAAGTATGAGACAACTTGGAGTCAACTAAAGCTCATTATTTGGAGGTTTCTTGACTATTCTCTATCATAGTATTCCCTAAAAATCACAGCTGGCTTAGCTCCCACTGTGTCTTCTTTATATAAAGAGGATGACGTCTTTTGTTAGGCTCTATCCTCTGCAACAAAGCTTGAAAAGTGATTCTACATTAAAAGATAGGTGAATGCAACCCTATTTTCTGAGTTCCCTTTCTCTGATGAATCAAAAATACATGCTGGGGTGTTTTCAATGCACAAAACACTTTATATAACTTTCTATTTTCCTTGTCCAGTATAGCAGACTGTAAACATATTAAGAAATATTTTTAAGAATTCTAAATCATATAATTTTAAGGTACAGATCAATTTCCTTCCATAGTAGTTCACATTATCTATGTGAATACAGTTTTTTAAACAAAAGAAAGAAGTTATATACAAAGAAAACTGTGACTGTGTCAATGAAAGTATTTCTTTGGAGCTATAGACAGATTTACTTCTCAGTGAAAGATCAAAAAATTGATATGATTTGTGCTGGCTAGTTTTAAATTAAATAGATAAATTGTAGAGTCATTGGGTAGAAGAAATGGTAAGAGAAAATGCCTATACTAGACTGATCTGTGGGCAAACCAGTGGGGCATTTAATTTATTAATTATTGATACAAGAGGGCTTAGGTCACTGTGGTGTTCCCACTTTTAAGATGGTGTCTTGAGTGCTATAAGAAAGTAGGCTATGAAATGACAAAAAAAAAAAAAAAAAAAAAAAGCCAGAAGGCAACATTTCTATATAGTTTCTTCTAGAGTTCCTTTCCTTTCTTCAAATTCCTGCCTTGAGTTCCTGTCCTTACTTGCTTCTACAGTTGACTAGGGTGTGTAAGTGACATAAACCCTTTATACTCCTTGTTACTTTTGATCATGGTGTTTTCTCACACCAATAGACACATTAGACAATACCACAGTATGACTTGATGAAGTAATATGTTTTAATGGAGTTATTTGCAAGAGTATGGATTAGAAGTTACTTAAAGGAGCAGAAATGACTCAAAAACTGCTGAATAACTAAAATCCACTCCAGGTAACAGCTTGAGAATGCTGGGAACGTGGAGCACACTATTACACCTGCAGGTAGCTCAACAAGGAAGAGTGTCCATTCTAGGCAGATACACTAGTCTGACCTCTTCTAGAGAGTTCAAATGCTCTCTTAGGTGGTCTGCTTTTTCTAGATAGCTCTGATTGTTTCAGCATCTTTTTGTAGTCTTTACTGCTTATGCATGCTTAGAGGTGGAGGGGCCTAGTGAATCTGGTCAATTCCAATGACTTCATAAATTTATGTGTTGTTTGTTTGTTTTTGAATTTACAGAGTTCCCTTGCAGGATGCAATATGTCACCTCCCCTTAGAAAATCCTATTGTTTGACATCCATTCTAAAATCCTATGTGGTAACAAGTTTTTCTTTAGGGCAAAAGGTTTTAACTTCAGAGGAAACTATTACATAACAGCTTCAGTCATGACATTTAGTAATATTTAACATTATTGGGTTTTTAACATCAGCATTTGTTTTACATGTAACGAAAGAAAGAAAAAGAGATGTGTTTCCGAAATGGACATTTTACAAAGCCATATTTGCTCTGTTTAGATAGCACAGCTCTCCACAAGTGATACGAAGAGATGATAAAAGACAGACAGGTATAAAGGCATGCATGGTAACTGACAAACACAGCGTGAGACCCAAGTTCCAACCCAGAGTGTAATGGTGATATTTTATGGGATTACTTTTCCATCTTGTCTTATTACTAGAACATTCCATCTAATCTAGGGATAGAGGAACAAGCTGACTGAAAAAGCTTCGCTTAAGTCCTCTGTTTTATGTCAGAACGGAGCATGTGAAGAAAAAATGACAGAAATATTTCTCCAAGTTTGTTTTGTAAAGTGTAAGATGCTTTTCATACGAGTTTCCAGATTTTCACAAAAGTTGATTATGAAGACCATGAGACATTTTATGATTCAAAGTAGCAGTGAATCTAGTCTTGAGTTAACCAATATTATTAAGACACATGAAACATTCACTACGTTAAAATATATCTATTAACATTATCTGTATTGTGAGATGACATCCTGAGTCAAATTGTTTTGAATTAGTTTTATGAGCTATCATTTGTACTTTTAAAACACATGAGTATATAATCTGTTTCTGTTATGCTTGTGATCACCCTACATATACCCCTTTCATGGGCTTCATAATACAATGTTACAAAAATATTTCACACATCATCATAAACTCTTTAACATACTGCATATAAGAGTAGATATTTATTATCCTATTGGTAAATTACCACATGGCTAGTTCTAGAGCACAAAACCAAACTTATATTTTCTAATATTGATGCTCTAATAATGTTGTTAGTTCATCAACTATACTATAAACATGGTAAGATAGATTCAGTTTATAACTTCTTTATTTTTATTGAAAATAAATTCTTCTCTTATATAATATGTCCACAGTTTACCCTCTCCCTATTCTACCCAACTTTCTTCCCCAGATTCATCCCCTCCTTTTTTCCTTCAGAAAAAAGCAGGTCTCTAAAAGTCAACAATCAAACATGAGAACACAAGATATAGTATGACAAGGCAAAAGCCCTCATATTGAGTCTGGGAAATGCAACCCAAATAGGAGGAGAAAATCCCCAAGAATAGACAAAAGGGTCAGAGACATAACCACTCCTACCATTAGGTATCCTATGAAAACATCAAGCTAATAACCATAACATATATGCAGAGGACCTGGTGCAGACCTATGCATGCTCCATACTTGCTGCGACAGACTCTGAGCACTTAGGAATGCTGCCCAGTTGATTCAATGGCCAATGTTCTACTGGTGTCTTCTATGCCCTCTGACTTTTACAAGGTTTTATCCTTTTCCACAGGGTTTATCCTCTTCACAGGTTATGTGTCTCTGAAAATGCTTTCATTTACTGCTGGAAATTAAAGTCTCCCTGAGGATGAATAGACAAAGCACTAATCTATGAGTATAGAAAACCATTATTAGAAATAGTTTCTGTGTGCGTGTGTGTGCATGTGCGTGTGTGCGTGTGTGCGTGTGTGCGTGTGTGCGTGTGTGCGTGTGTGTGTGTGTGTGTGTGTGTGTGTGTGTGTGTGTGTGTGTGACAGCCATGTTAGATTCTACTCTAGGTCTTTAGGCTATCTACCATTTCTGGCCATCCAGGAAGTGTATGGATTACTGTCTCATTTGTCACACACCCCTCATGTTTAAACCAGACAATGTTTGGATTCCCACAAGTCCTGTCACCATTGCCCCAACCCATCTTACATTCAGGACAAATGTAAATGCGAATTGTAAGTGGAAAGTTTCATCACTGAGTTGGTGTCCCTTTTCTTTCTATATTCTTCAGAGCACCTTCCTGTGCCAAAGAGATTAGACCATAGGAGTAAGAGCTCCATGTAGGGATCAGATCAACCTCTCTGTGATCAATGAGTTTGTGGGTGTTGTCCTTGACAACAGACCTATCATCTCTTGGATAGTGACCCTCTGTCCTAGCAGAGGTCTGTGTTGTATAGGGATCTCCACAGGATGCCAAACAACCCAACTGTATGCAGCCGGTTCCACCACTGGAAACATTGCCTGGCCACAAAAGATGGCTAGTTTAGACTCTATATCTGCCAATACTAATAGTCCTCACTACAGTCTCCCTTATAGATTCCAGGAAGCATTTACTGCACTAGTTTTCCTGAGAGATCCCAAATGCTCACATTCCAACTATGTTTTCCTCCATCCTCCTTACAAGATCCCTCTCACTCTCATCCATACCTTCACAAGTCCACCCACAAAACCTATTATATTTCTCTTTTCCAGGGAGATTCATGCATCACACTCTAGAACCCTCCTTCTATGGGTCATAGCTTGAAAATTATTGACTTAACAGCTAATATTCATTTATAAATGAATGCATACTATATTTGTCTTTATGGGTATAGGTTACCTCACTCAGAATGATTTTTCTAGTTGTATCTATTTGCCTGCAGATTGCAAGATGTCATTTTTTTACAGCTGAGTAATACTCCACTGTGTAAATGTGACACCTTTATTAGAATGCCTAAGATCAGTAACACAAGTGACAGCTCATGTTAGCAATGATGTAGAGCAAGAGAAACACTACTCCAATGTTGGCTAGAGTGCAAACATACACCCAGAAAAATCAATATGGATATTTCTCAGAAAATGTGTTGATCTACCCCAAGACCTATTATACCACTCTTGGGTATATACTCAAAGGATGCTTCATCCTACCTCAAGGACACTTGTTCAACTATGTTTATTTTGGCTTAATTCATAGTAGGCAGAAACCTAGATGTTCATCATCTGAAGAATGGATAAAGAAAATTATATGGTTTATTTACACAATGAAGTATTTAGGATTTCTTAAAAGACCTTTAAAGTGACAACCAGAAAGACTGTAGCCAACATATGACATTTTTTCTGTAGTCATACTTATTAGAGAAAGACTGATAGACTTTGTAGAAGGTGACATTCAAGACTTGAAAACATAGATCAGAAAAGTCAATAGTGGTGTACATTTGTAAGGGGGCAAAATAAAAAAGGCAGCTGACCAAACCACAAATTGTTATATTCTGAATGAAGTAAAGCAGAATGCATATTGGCTTAGCTATTTACAAGAAAGTGCACCTTACTGATGAAAAACACAAAACAAGGGAAGAAAGGTTATCAGTGTTGCAGTGGAAATAGCAACCTACAAATATCTTTAGTTAAAGAGAGAGAGAGAGAGAGAAACAGAGAATCAGAGAAAGAGAGACAGAGAAAGAGAGAGACTTAGGGGAAAGATTATGAGGTAACTCTACATGTCTTTCAAAGAACTCCCTTAGCACACATTACAAGCAACCAGACAATCAATAGAAAATGGTCAACCTTAAAAATCACAAAAATAAAAAAACCGCATGTGGTTAAAAAAAGAAAAAATTTTGTTTGTAAGAATCTGTATGACAAATAGTTAATCAGTTGACCACGTAAAGATGAGTAAATGAGTCAAATCGGGTTCATTTGTTTATGTGAAATCTTTTTGCAAACTTATTGCTTAGCAAATTGACTCATAGAATAATTGTCTTCTTACATTGCTTGACCAGTAACATGTAATTTTGATATTCTTATTTAGTGTTAAATTCAAACAAATATATTTGAAAATTGGTTAAAATTAACGTCATGATTCTATTGTTTGACTATAAACTTTGCATTTAAATAATAATTTACCAAGAAGCCACTCTATAATAATATAATATATATAATATAATAATAATAATAATAATAATAATAATATAATCACTCTATAAGTGATTTCTAAGTTGCCAAGTGTTTATGTTTCATGCTGTGCCCTCAGACAGTTGATGCCACTGATCCATTTCCAATAAAATTAGCCTGTGAATTATTTTCTAGCTGGCATCCTCATACTGACTTTTGCATTCATGGGTAAATGCAGAAGGAATAATCTGCCTACTATATTCAAAAGCTAGATCCACATTTTAATTATTATTATGAAAAGCCAAACAAACATAAACCAGTATAACAGTTATCTTCCCAGAGGGAAAGCTGTACTTTCCAAGAAATATGTGTTCAACTTACATTTTTTCTTTGATATTTTTCTAGGTACACCTGTTACATAATATAGAAGGAAGTGCTATGTTTGCAGTTTTAAAAATTTCAATCTGGCTCCGTGTATCTAGAATATTCATAAAATTAAGCTTTTTCAGGCTAAAAAGCTGGATTTCCTAAATTGTTTCTAAGAGTGACTCTAAGCTGCCGGAGATATTTTGAGCACAAGGTGCAGCAGAATTTTAAGTACCCCTCGTTTCACTCCTCATCAGTATCTATATGATTTCTAATCATTCCCGTACACATCAGCTGTGACGAGAATTGAAGCCAGGTGTGATGAACACGAGGCCGTTGTTTTTCCGAAGGGCATTTCTTTTTATTGATGCCACCGTGTTTAGGTCCTTCGAGTGTGATATAGAACAACTAGACATATAGCACTTCCCACTTAAACCTTCTGCTCTCTGCATATTGGGATAGGGGAAAGATTTCTCCTTGCTTGAATAAAGATCTCCATTTAGAATAGTGCATGAAGCAGGAATGCTAATTCTGACATTGCTCTCAGTCTGTTCTGGTGCAGGGGAAGATTTTTACGAGTGGTAGTTCCATCTGAAATTCAAAACCCATTATATGTGTATATATATATATATATATATATATATATATCATAAGCCTATATTCCCCAATATCAAGATCTATGAAAAGAAAAACGTGTTAAGCCAGTTATTTGTCCATAAATGGAGAAGGGTTCTGTAATTACAGGCAAACATGTAAATCCACCTTGGAGAACAGATATTCCTCCTCACTTTCCTCTTGATATTGTAGACACACGAGAAAAGGATTTTTTTTTTAATTTTGTTTTTGATGAAGTTAAAAGTAGATCTGGAATCCTTAGCACTGTATAAGGTTTTTCATTGTTTGTTTGCTGAAAATGAAGGAATTCCTCTTTATTTCCACACAGCGATTTCGAAGTTCAACTCACTCTCAAGGCTGCTAATGGTTCCTATTTGCTGATCTGCAAATGGGAAAAAATACACCAGAGCTAACTAGAGAAGCATAGCTTAATGTGAGGAGTCCACCTAATCACACTAAGGAAATAGCTATATTTGGCTGATATTTATGAATGCTGCATATTTAAATCTATTAAGATGCATTTCATTACTTCTGCCAAATGCAAATAGGCTTTCAAGCTTTTCAGAACAGCGGGATTTATTGTACAGTTCAAAGAATTATTGTATCTACCTTCTGGGCTTGGTATAGTCT
This sequence comes from Rhabdomys pumilio, assembly GCA_030674055.1. NCBI lineage: Eukaryota > Metazoa > Chordata > Mammalia > Rodentia > Muridae > Rhabdomys > Rhabdomys pumilio. The sequence goes on along the minus strand of JANHMN010000011.1, from coordinate 51,578,197 downwards.
AATTCTATAATATGTACCAAATAGGATTTGTACTCTGAGTCACATTGCCCAGTTTCAGAGCTGCAAGTCAAGGGCTTGATGAGCTTCTGAAAATATTTGTTTAGTATTCTAAATAATACATATAATGAACAGTGCTATCCTGAGATAACTAGAAAAAGTTATTTCAAGTAACAGCTTTCTTAGTAAACACAGTTTCTATTGTAGATACCGCGCAGCTATCATGAAACACTATATATTCATTTTAGGTACACTCATATCTATAACTCACATTTCAAGAAAATTATGAATACTACAGTAAATTGGATGACATTCTGCCAAATATTATTCCTCTGGCAACAACAAAACCACAAATGGACTAATGCAAGTTAATTGCTTTGAAAATGAATTACTGCACATATAAAAATTACATTTTACTTGAACTAACAGGAATAAGTTGTAACTCTAAAAGCCACTGGCAATGTGGAATCATTAAAAACAATTATAATGGAAAATGTAACAAAAATGTCTATAATCACCAAAGTTAAGATTGTACACACTTGTTACTTGAACACATCAATCAAAATTTAAATATTTTTTTCTTTTCATATTTAACTTATTCTTTCCTACAAAATAATGATATATATCAAATAATCTTCATATACTTGATTTCAACAGTTATGGAAATGTAAGTATCTGAGTGACTTCTACAATTAAAATGTGCATTAATCATCACTCTGCATTCATGATTTTTTCTGCTCCTTTAAGTTTTTATGAGGCTATAAGTGTTCAAAACCTAATTATAATTATTGATTGACTTGCTTTGGAGTCATCTGTTTAGAATGATTAAACATGCAAATGTGTTAGTCCACAAAATATGCATATTCTTGTTTATACATCTAACATTCTTGCATAAATACTGATAGCACATGTGAGTCATAAGAACAGCCATGATACTTGGAGAAATGTTTCCACACACAGACCCGTGAACGCAATGTTTGTGGAGTCTCACAAATTTGGAAAAATGAGGCATAATGCCTTTCATTATAAGTTTCCTAGTTGCTCATCATTATTTTAACAAATCACTTTTCTTGTTATGTATTGTGATGTAAAAATATAGAGAGGTTTTGAAATAATAAAATCAATCTAGACAGTTAAAAGGAAAACCTTTTTTACTTCAAAAAATGAGTTTTAATTTAAGGGCACAACCTTAAATTAAGGCCAACTTGTCACCATTGTTTGTAATGTTAAATGTATTGAAAATATATTGCCTTAAAGTTTCATAATAACTAAAGATTGAGTTCTTTATTTTAAACATTGATGTTGAAGCAGCTTAATTTACTTTGTGTAAAAATAAGTTGATAACAGTATTTAATTTTTCACTTATACTTAGATAGGTGCCATCATATATATATATATGTGTGTGTGTGTGTGTGTGTGTGTGTGTGTGTGTGTGTGTGTGTGTATTTTTTTGAGGAACTATAAAAATTAATCATAATGAATTAATTTTATGGAAAATATATAACCCACCAATAAGAAACATTTGCAGAGTTCTTAGGTTGTATACACAACAAACACACATACACTACAAATTAATGTCCCTTATTTCACTTTCATTCATAGGAAATATGTCATAATGACTGAAAAATAAAATCTAATCCATTTCACAAATTTTACTACTGAGCAAATCATTGAACTGAGCGATCTATATCCGCTTCCCAGGGGATAAATCTCACATCCTTAAGTCACTGCCTTCCCACACTTCTAATAGCCTCAACCTCATCTACTTGACAGTCCTCATGTTGGCCACGTACAAAAATATGTAATCATCATTACCAGGAATATTTGATATAAATATTTAAGGTACTTTATATAAAGGAATGGT